>CP139503.1:321290552-321329608 GCA_021014915.2 Artemisia tridentata subsp. tridentata
AGCAAGCAAATAAACAATGTTGCTGGTCCTTATGATTGACCCTTTGTTGTTGCTTAATCAGACTGATGAGTGCATGTGAATCAGACTGATGTTGCACTATACTTCTTGTTTGAACAGCAGACTTGGGATCACCAATTATTTGGCTCTTGGGATGAATGGTGTGGATCCTGAGAGTGGGAGTTGGACTTACATCCACTTCAGTGGGTAAGTTGTTAAAATCAGTAATGATACCTCCTTCATCATAGGAAGCCCCTTCAAAGATACCTTCATTTGGATTTGAGAATATTTCAAGTTCTGGCATCTCAGAGTCAACACAAACAGCACTTGAAGAAAGGTCTGTTGAGCACCACTACCAGACTTAAAATTAGAAGTACTGGTAATGTTAGGGGTTGCTACTTTGCCAGTATCTTGAGACTTGCATTCAGAATCCTTTTCTTGAGAAGAAGAATTCTTGATTTCTGCTTCAGCTACAGCAGACTTGATCTCTTTAGAAGGAAGCACAATAAGCTCTGCCATATCATCAGTGTTCCCTGTATTAGAAGGATCTTTGGTACCTGCATTGTTAGTAACTTCTTTGGTACCTGCATTAGGGTTAACTTGATTCTCCTTGGAGACAGGAATATAATTCATAGAATCAGTTAAATAATCAATATCAAACATCCATCTATGACCAATTCCCTTTACATTGGGTTTTTCTTTAAGAAAGTTCACATGCATATTTTCTTCTACTTTCTTGGACACTAAGTTGTAAACCCTAAAGGCCTTACTGTTTAATGCATACCCAACTAAAAACCCTTCATCAGACTTTCCTTCAAACTTTCCAAGAACACTTAAAGTATCAAGAATGGTTACATGACACCCAAAAGGCCTTATATGGCTAACAACTGGTTTATGGCCAAACATAAGCTCATAAGGGGTTTTGTTTTGAGGCTTAGTCACTCTAACCCTATTTAAAGATGTAACAGGCATTGCTGACTGCTTCAGCCCAAAATGTTATGGGTAAAAGTGAATCTGCTAGCATAGTCCTAACTGCCTCAATAAGTGTCCTGTTCATTCTCTCAGCAACTCCATTTTGCTGAGGAGTTCTTGCATTACTGAACTGTTGCTTAATTCCTTTATTGCCACAGAAGTCTAGCATGCTCTTGTTTTTAAACTTAGTGCCATTATCACTCCTAATGATTTTAACTCTTTTATCAAGAAGGTTTTCAATCTGCCTAATGAACGTTTGAATCAAAGGAGTAGCTTCATCCTTCCTAGACATAAAGAACACCCAACAATATCTAGTACAATCATCTGTAATGACAAGGTAATAGCATGCATAATTTATACTATGGACAGATGTAGGGCCAAAAAGATCCATATGTAAGGTATGTAAAGGCTCAGTGATTAATCTTTCTAATTTAACCTTACAGGATGCCCTATGTTGTTTTCCCTTGTTACAAGCCACACAAGTATGATCATTTTTAAACAATTTTGAAGGCAAACCTCTCACAAGGTTATTCTTCACAAGTTTATTCATGTTTTTGAAGTTCACATGGCCTAACCTTCTGTGCCACAACTTAGATTCATCCAAAGTAGCTTTTGCAATCAAACAGGTAGCACCTTTTGCAGGATTAGATGCTTTCATATCAAAACTGTACATTTTGTGTTGTCTGGGAACTTTAAGAAGAATCTGATGTTCTTCAGGCATCTTAAAGTCCGGAGTCAACACAAGACAATCAGTTTCAGTAAAAAGCACCTTATGCTGAGTATCACAAATTTGTGATATTGAGAAAAGGTTGAACTGCCCAAGTTCTTTCACAAAGGATACATTGTCAAATTCTATGTTGCCCACTATTATTCTTCCTTTACCAGTTATCTGTCCCTTGCTTCCTCCAAAAGTAACAGAACCTCCTTCGAATTCTTGAAAATCATTTAGATAGTTCTTGTTACCAGTCATGTGCCCAGAGCATCCACTGTCAAGGATTCCTCTATCTTCCATATAGCAAAGTGGATGATCCTGCACAAAAAGAAGAGAAATTAGTTTCTCTTAGGAACCCAGGCCTGAGTAGGCTTGGGTCCGCCTTGTGGATCAACATACTTAAATTTATTATTTGAACCTGATCCACTGTTGTATTGGGATTTATATTTGTTTGATTCCCAAGACAAACATGCTGAGGTCTTAACAGCAGACCCCCCATTCCCTTTTACAGCATTGGTTTTTAAAGGTTTTGTTGTTTGCTTTACAACTGGTCTTCTCACAGGTGAAGATGATTTATAAAAATTATTTCTTTGAAAATTTGCATTCACCTGTGGCTTTTGAAAGGGTTGTCTGGTCTCACAGAATTAACATAACCAGTATTCACATTAGGCCTCATAAAATTACCATTTTGCCTATTCACATTAAAGTTTCTGAAGCCAGACCTAAAATTTTGTCTACCAGTATTAACATAAGAGTTAGGTCGGGTAGAGTTATTAAGTTGGACAGGTCTGGGAACAAACTGGTTGGCATGATTAATTCTGTTAGCATTATTCCAAACTGGTTTATTTGAACCATGACCAATATTAGCATTCATTCTCTTTTGCTCAGCCTCTCTCTTCATTCTCTTTTCATGAAAATCACAGTCCCTAATCAAGTGACCTAGACTTCCACAAACAAAACATCTTTTAGGAGCATAAGTGTAACTACTCCTAGATTCTCTGTGAACACTATTTCTTCTAGGTGACTCATTCATTTTAACAGATTCCCTAGGAGTTTTTATGTGCTGGGCACAACTAGGTTTGACTGTCTCAGGCTTTGGTTTGGTCACTACAGGTTTAGTTACAACAGGTTCACTTTCCTTAACAACCTTAGGTTCAGGATTCTCTTTTACCTCACTTTTTGACTCAGACTTAGAGTGATCAGAGGAACCATCAATAGATCCTTCAGAGTCATTGGATTGACAAGAAGAATACTTACTGGTTTTGCCCTCTGAGGTAGTTGACTCAGGTGTTTGAGGACCTTTCTTACCATACACAAAAAGTGAATCATCCAACTCTTCTTTTTCAAGAGGAGTATAGTCATCACTCAGTGGTGGTGGTACTCCCTTAAAGTCACCAGTCTTAACAAACCTATTATATAAAGGTTGCCCGCATAATCATCTTCTCTAGACTTAAGGATTGCCTTTTTCTCATCTTCCTCATATCCTAAGCCACATTTTTTATTGGACTTTATTTGAGAATCCCAACATTTGAACAGGTTATTATTTGAATTGTTCCACTGATCTACCTGTTTTCTCAACTCATGCCTCTCCTTTTGAATTCTAAGGCCCATTTGTCTATACCTTTTAAGCTTCTCATCTTGTTCATATATTTTATTAGCTTGAAAGTATAGTTTTTCATTTAAAGCAGCATGTTGGTTTTGAAGGGTGACCTTTTGTGCCTCTAGTGTTTTTACAGCATTTTTATGTGCTAATAGATTTACTTCTAGGTCACCTATTTGTCCTAACTGCTCATCACACAAAGCCTTAATATGATTATATGAATCAGTGCATAATTTAGAGCATAATGATACCTCATTACCAATGGCCATGAGAGCATGATCAGACTCCTCATTCACTCTTGGATGCTCACCCCAGTTGACACCTCCAGCTTCCATTGTCAGCAAGCTCATCTGATTCTTTTCCATCTTCCCATCTTCATCTCTTTTCCCATCAGCAGGCTTCTTCTCTGGACAATCTCTTGAAAAATGTCCATGCTTGTGACAGTTGTAGCATTCAACTGTCCTCTTTGTGTATCCCACTGGTGATTTGTTGTTGAAGTTGATGGTCCTTCCATATTGCTTCTGAAATCGTTTGACCCTTAAAGCAACCATGGCAATGTGCCATTTTATGTCCATCTCCTCAACTTCAGCATCATTAATCTGTTCTAAGTCTTCACTAATAAAGCTTTCATCTTCCGTTTGGTTGGCAAAGAAAGAATGTATCACCTCATCAGTAAAACTTGAAGCAGATCTTTCACTTGAAGGAGTTTCATAGATACCAGACCTAACACTACCAGGTTTAACCTTGTAAGTACTGCTTTTGTTTTGTGACACAAACGCAACATTTGATGAACTGGTAGATGCCTGAGTGTTATTACTGATGTCCCTTTCAAACATCCTAAGATTATTGTAAAGGTCATCAGGTGTCATTGAATCTACTTCCTCCTTTATCCTCATCGCCATAGATACATTACCCCATTCTGATGGTAAAGATCTAAGGAACTTGTGGTTTGCATCTTCATTCGAAACTGCTGCACCATGAACTTCTAGTTGTGTTAACAGATATTGAAATCTGTCATAGCCCTTCTCCAATCCTTCAGTCTTTGAAACACTGAATGTCTCAAATTGCTGTTTAAGAACAGCCTTTTGCATCTTCTTGGAGTTTGCATTCCCTCCAAATCGTTTCTTGATAGCCTCCCACATCTTCTTAGCATCAACCATGCCATGGAACCTTTGCAGATGCTCCTTAGGAATAGCCATAAGAAGCAAGGTTCTGGCCTTCTTTTCCTTCTCCACAGCCCTAATCTCCTCAGCAGATACTGGTGGCATTATTCTCAGCTGCCCATCAGTCCCTTGTGAAATTCTTTTCTTAGAGTTTCCCCTTTGAATAACCTTCCATACATCACTATCAATATACTCCAGATAATGTTCCATCTCCATGGCCCATATATCATATTCTTCTCTTTTCAGTAATGGAAGTTTTATGTTTGAGATTGTGGTTGTGGAAGGGATGGGTTGTTGTTGTGTTTGGGAGTTACTGGATTCAGTTTTTCCTTCATCTTCATGGTTTGATCTCTCATCCTCACTGTTATGGATTGAAAAAGTTTCAGTGTTAATAGGCTTATCGGTCTCAGACATTGTGTAGGGTGAATTGAGTGAGAATAGGTTTTTGAGGTTAAGTGTTCTTCGAACTCAGAGTCTCTCGCCTTGCTCTGATACCACTTGTTGGTCCACGAATTGTATGTGGATCTCTAAGTAGCCTTGAATAATTAGTAGATGGTTGGGATAAATCCAAACCAGTCTAATTGAGAAACCCTTAACAATTGTTAATGTTAATGCGGAAACTTAACAAGAACAATGAAGAACACACACAGAGATAACACTAACTTCGTATATTACTTTTAATCACAATAGTGAAACTCGTACAACTCTCTCATGAAACTAACAATCTTAGGGATCCTTTTATAACACCAAGGAAACCCTAATACTAACCGACTAAGAAGATATTCACGAATCTTCTATAAAGATACTTACACGTTTTGTATCTTTTCCTAACATATCTCTAACAAACTTTCCTTATAACACGACCAGACTTAACATAATAAGTCAACCAGACTTAAAACAGACTACCAGACTTAACTTTGTATTACCAGACCTAATACGAAAACAGACCTAACTCTGACATATTACTAGACCTAAGTTTGTCTTCTCTTGAATCGTATGATAATTCCCAACATTCATTAATTACATTTGGAAGTATTGAGCTAATTTGGGGGGTGGGGGCGGCACACATGGGTATTTAGGAAGGGTTTGATGTAATCTTGCCAAGTGTCCCATTAGTGTAAGTATTTAGTTGATTTGTGTATCCATTGAGTGTTATCGGGTACCGAGTTAACTAGAAATAACTCGTGACGAGGTGAAATGAGATACAACAAAGTTGTAAAAATTGTAAAATCATGATCCTTGCAAGAATCGGGTGTTAGAATGATAATCGGATTGAAATTTCGTAAATCAACGGAGTTATAAGCGTCAAATGAAAAATGTAACAATTGGTTTAAAAACACCGGGTAAAGTAATAATATAATCTCTATATCATTATAATTAGCTTGAAAATGTATTAGGATCATTGTCTGGAGTATTTGGTTTACTGTTGGTAGAAATGACTGAGTGGTAACGTTAATTAAACAATTATGCATACGTTAATGAAAATCACACAGACACATGCATGAACTGATATGGTACTGATATTACTGATGATATGCAGACTACTCTAGTCTGTATGATGTGTCCTTACTGATGATGCATGAATACGTAGCTAAACCTAACTGGTTACGCGCATTTCAATACTCGTAAACCTAGTTTACGACATGATGAATGATGCCCATGAATAGTGATTTCCCTCCGGGAATGAATAGTGTCATGTGAATAGTAAAATTTTTGACGACTTCTCAAAGTCTCAAACTGGCTTCAAAAATGATGAATAGTGAAATGATGAATAGTGATCGGTGAATAGTGATTTATGAATAGTAACTCATGAATAGTAAATTGTCGGGGTTTGGAAAATAACCTTAAATTACGAGTTGTGACAGCATCCATTTTATTTTATTCAGGAGCCGATAGAAGTTTCATGTCTACTGCATTTGCACCTTTACTCAACATTGAACCAACCACATTAGACACTCCTTATCACATCAAACTAGCTAATGGTTCTTTAGTTGGCACCGACACGATCATTCGTGGTTGCACTCTCAATTTTCTAAATCACCCATTCAATATAGACCTCATGCCTGTAGAACTTGGAAGTTTCTACATTGTTATCGGTATGGATTGGTTATCTCGACACCAAGCAAGAATCATTTGTGATGAAAAAGTTGTTCATCTTCCTTACGACGGTGAAACAATGGTCATTCGTGGAGAACGAAGTGGAACCAGACTCAGTATAATTTCATGCTTCAAAACTGAGAAGTACATAAAGAAGGGTTGTTATGCATTCTTGGCTCATATCACAGAAAAGAAGTCGGATGAGAAACGACTTGAAGATGTACCAACTGTTAAAGATTTTCCAGAAGTCTTTCCAGAAGAGTTGCCTGGATTACCACCTACTCGCCAAGTGGAATTTCAGATTGACTTAGTGCCAGGAGCTGCACCAGTTGCGCGAGCACCCTATCGACTTGCACCTTCAGAAATGCAAGAGTTGTCGAACCAATTGCAAGAACTTTTAGACAAAGGTTTCATTAGACCAAGTTCCTCGCCGTGGGGAGCACCGGTCTTGTTTGTGAATAAGAAAGATGGATCTTTCAGAATGTGCATTGACTATCGAGAGTTAAACAAGTTAACAGTGAAGAATCGTTATCCACTTCCCAGGATCGACGATTTGTTTGATCAGTTACAAGGTTCTAGTTTCTACTCCAAGATCGACTTGAGATCAGGTTACCATCAGCTTAGAGTTCGGGAGGAGGACATCCCGAAGACAGCATTTAGAACTCGGTATGGTCATTATAAGTTTCGGGTAATGCCGTTTGGACTGACCAACGCACCAGCTGTGTTCATGGATCTCATGAACAGGGTGTGCAAGCCATATCTGGATAAGTTTGTGATTGTATTCATTGACGATATCTTGATTTACTCCAAGAGTGAAGAAGAGCATAGAGAACACCTCAGAACAATCTTAGAACTGCTCAAGAAAGAGAAACTGTACACCAAATTCTCAAAGTGTGATTTTTGGATCCGCAGAGTACAATTTCTTAGTCATGTCATTGATAGTCAGGGACTACAGGTTGATCCAGCAAAGATTGAGGCAGTTAAGGATTGGGCAACGCCAAAGACTCCTACAGAAATTTGTCAATTCTTAGGACTTTTCGGATATTACAGAAGGTTCATTGAAGGGTTTTCCAAGATAGCTAAGCCATTGACCAAGTTGACACAAAAGAACCAGAAGTAAGAATGGGGAAAGAAACAGGAGTCTGCTTTTCAGTTATTGAAGCAGAAGCTTTGCAGCGCGCCAATTTTGGCACTACCAGAAGGGATTGAAAACTTCGTGGTATATTGTGACGCATCACATAAAGGATTGGGATCAGTGTTAATGCAAAACGAGAAGGTGATAGCTTATGCATCTCGACAGCTTAAGAAGCATGAGAAGAATTACACTACTCACGACTTAGAGTTGGGTGCAGTAGTTTTTGCACTCAAGATTTGGAGGCACTACCTTTATGGTACTAAATGTGTAGTGTTTACAAACCACAAAAGCTTACAGTATATACTTGATTAGAAGGAACTCAATACGAGGCAACGTCATTGGTTGGAACTGCTTAGTGATTACGACTGTGAGATCAGATATCACCCAGGGAAAGCCAATGTTGTGGCAAATGCACTTAGTCGGAAAGAACGACTCAAACCTTTGAGAGTCAGATCATTGGGAATGACAATCATTTTGCCACTACCGTCAAAGATCCTTGAGGCTCAGGTAGAAGCACTCAAGGAAAAAAACCTACCAAGTGAGACACTTAAAGGGATGCAAGATAATGCAAACGGTTTAGTAAGAAAATCAGATGGAACATTATGCTTCAATGATAGAAGCTGGATACCTCTCTATGGTGGAATACGAGAGTTGATTATGCACGAGTCGCACAAGTCGAAGTACTCCATTCACCCAGGTTCTGATAAGATGTATCAGGATCTCAAGAAGCTTTATTGGTGGCTGAATATGAAAGCAGAGATAGCTACGTATGTCAGCAAATGTCTTACTTGTGCTAAAGTAAAAGCCGAGTACCAGAAAGCATCAGGATTACTTCAGCAACCGGAAATTCCACAGTGAAAATAGGAACGCATTACAATGGACTTCGTCACTAAACTTCCCAAGACAATAGGCGGTTACGATGCTATTTGGGTAATCGTTGATCGTCTCACAAAATCAGCCCATTTTATTCCAATCAAAGAGACTTATTCCATGGATCAGCTCACCAGACTTTACGTTAAGGAAATAGTCTCAAGGCACGGAGCACCAATTTCCATCATTTCCGACAGAGATAGTCGTTTTACTTCGAACTTCTAGCAATCATTACAACATTCATTTAGGACTAAATTAGACATGAGCACTGCCTATCATCCTCAGACCGATGGTCAGAGCGAGAGAACGATTCAGACATTGGAAGACATGCTCAGGGCGTGTGTGATTGACTTTGGAAATGGTTGGGCTAACCATTTGCCATTGATCGAGTTCTATTACAATAACAGTTATCACTCGAGCATAAAGGCTGCACCATTCGTGGCACTCTATGATCGAAAGTGCCAGTCCCCAGTTTGTTGGGCCGAAGTTGGTGATGTACAACTAACTAGTCCAAAGTTGGTTCGGGAAACAACAGAAAAGATAGTTCAGATTCGAGAAAGACTCCAAACAGCTAGAAGCCGACAGAAAAGTTACGCCGATGTTCGACGCAAACCATTAGAATTTCAGGTTGGAGACAAAGTCATGTTGAAGGTCTTGCCTTGGAAGGGTGTGATACGATTCGGGAAACACGGGAAGTTGAACCCGAGATACATAGGGCCATTTAAGATTCTGGAGAGAATTGGTCCGGTAGCATACAGGCTTGAGCTTCCGTCAGAGCTCAGCAGTGTACATAACACGTTTCATGTCTCAAACCTCAAGAAATGTCTTTCAGACGAAACGCTCGTAATCCCATTGGAAGAAGTTCAGCTCGATGATAAGCTTAACTTTGTGGAAGAACCAGCAGAAATTATGGACCGTGAGGTCAAACAATTGAAGCAAAGTCGAATTCCTATCGTCAAAGTTCGCTGGAATTCTCGAAGAGGACCTGAGTTTACTTGGGAGCGGGAAGACCAGATGCGTCTCAAATACCCACATCTTTTCACCGAGTCCACTCCAGAGACCAACACCAGCTGAATTCAGGGACTGAATTCCTTTTTGGGTGGGAGACTGTCACAAATCACAATTTCAGGTCATATTCCAAACCTCGAAAATTTACTATTTATGGGATTACTATTCATTATTTACTATTTACCGATCACTATTCATCATTTCACTATTCATCGTTTTCGGAGTCAGTTTGAGAATTTGAGAAGTCGTCAAAAAATTTACTATTCACAAAACACTATTCATTCCCAGAGGGAAATCACTATTCATGGTCATCATTCATCTTTTCGTAAACGAGATTTACGGGTATTCAAATGCGCGTAACCAGTATGGTTTAGCTGCGTATTCATGCATCATCAGTAAGGACACATCATATAGACTAGAGTAGTCTACATATCGTCAGTAACATCATTATCATGTTAGGTCATGCACGGGTCTGTGTGATTTTCACTAACGTATGTTCATTTATTCCTTAAACGTTACCACTCAGTCATTACTACTAACATTATACCCGACACTCCCGACTATGATCCTAATATATTTTCATGCTAATTTTAATGATATAAAGATTATATTATTACTTTACCCGGTGTTTTTAAATCAATTGCTATATTTTCCGTTAGGAGCTTATAACTCCGTCGGTTTGCGAATTTTCAACCCGATAATCATTCTAACACCCGATTCTTGCAAGAAATATGATTTTACAATTTTTACAACATCGTCGTATTTTATTTTACCTCGTCATGATTTATTTCTAGTTAACTCGGTACCCGATAACACCTAATGTATACACTAAACTAAACTAATACTTGCTTATTAGTAAACAAGCCTTAATTGTCCATCAAATCCTTCCTTTTTACCCCATGTGCCGCCCCCTAAACACCCCTAATTTTCCATACACACTTGATTAGTAAGACAAAATCAATTAATGTTTCAAGTATACTTAGTTGGATTTAATTTCTAAAACACATACTACACCATTTCACTAGCTAAAAAAAAGATCAAAACCCTCTCATTTCATCTCCTAGTTTCGGCCAAACCAAGAACACCAACACTAATCCATAATTTTTCCAAGATCAAGTCATAATCAAGGCTCATTTACCTTCCTTGTTAGGGTTTTATGATAAAATCCCTAGGTTTCTTTCATAGTTCTCATCAAATCACCTCAAGTATTCAAGTAAGCTTCAAGATCATCTTTCTAATCTTTTCATACTTCATTTGATTAAATTTCAAGTTATATTATTAACTAGATATGCAAATATACATGTTAAACATACCACTTGTTACACATTTTCTTTATAAACATAGATCTATGGATTTTTAGTATGATCATCATGAGATCCACCATGGTTGGTGATGTTTAGGACCCCATGACACCTTAAGAAGGTGTATGGTAAGATTAGATAGGTTGTGGTGTTGATTTGAAGTGGTTTGATTAAGTTTTGAACTAGTCTTGAACCTTAAACATTGATTTTTCAACAATAGAAATAGGTGCTGTCCATTTTTGTGAAATATGGAAAACTCAGAAACCTTTGAACTATTTTGACCTTCATATTCAGAAATTTCTTTCAAAAACGAAACCGTGGCCGCTGGAATCACTAAAAACCGACTTATAACGAAGGAGATATGATTTTTCTAAGTTGTGCGACGAAAAACTATTTTCTAAAAATAGCTTGCTGTTTTTCCGAACTTCAAGGGACAAAACGAGATGTTAGATGTGATCTAGACGAGCCGACCTATTGAAAATATGTTAGTTCATATTTGTACGAACCCGTGGATATAAAGAACGTAGCAAACGAGCTTATAACGACCGAGATATACACGTTTGAAGCCGACGATTCATAAAACTATTTGACAGCATTATATAGAAAATAAAGTCTAGTATAGAAACTAGTATTTTTACAAGTCACTAAGTTGATAGCCGATTTTCTATATGATCGAGGCGCGTTTGATCACAAGTCAAATAAAACGACATTAAGATTATGTTGCAAGGTTTTCAAAAACGTCGAGTTTAATCACTAACACTTAACATACAATATTTCGCGACTAGTTTCACGAAGCCATTTTGGACATATTTTCACAAGTAATGAAAAGTGTTATTTTTGCGACGAAAACATTATATTTACCGATAAACCACCAAATGAGGATCGTGGAGTACCGTTTCAACATAATTGCGCGAAAAGTAGTTTATAACTTAACGAGACGTCAAAATGTATATTTTTTTTTACGATAAACGTTGTTTTAAAACAAACGAGTGGTATCGGTAACATACGTATTTGCATGTGTTGCATTGTATCATTGCTTACATTGGATCATATCATTCAAATAGGTCGCGGTTAGAGACCGAGTCTCATTTCATCACATCCACTATTATCATTGTTGCTATCATATTAGGTGAGTTTTCATAGCCCCGTTTTAAATTTATTATTTGATTTCTAAATTCTCGGGGGAGAATACATTGCACATTTTTTTTATGCGGACCAAAGTATCCAACTCATTACATTGCTTAAGTTACATCATTTGCCCAGATTAAAGTCCCCTTTATTATCATGAACCGTTAATTGTGAGCAAGCGAGAGTGAGTGAATAGATCTATTGAGGGTGACTCCTCCGTTCGGGTTGGTAGCGCCAACTAGTCATACGAACGCATTTCATTTCTATCATATTAGAGTGACTGGCAAAACACTCAGTTGGGGCATTTCATTTCAGTCTAGCTTCGGGGTCATGAGCTTAAGAGCTAATGTATCATTTATTTTTATGTGGCATTGTTTTGTCATACACTTTATACTTGTGGTTTCCGTATAACATTTCATTTACATAAACCTATGAACACACCAACATTATTGTTGACCGTTTTAGCAATGTATTTTCAGGTAATTAAAGGTATCGCATGTTGGCTTGCATAAGGGCATGCATGGAGTCACGGAGTCGACGCGTCTCACTTTATATTTTATGCATTTATCTATCGTTTGAATTGTAGGAACTTGATTTCTGAAAACTTGTTTCACCTTTTGGGACCTAAACTTTGTAAGCTCTGAATGTTTTAAATAATCAAACGATGTATTTTCTAAACGACACTTTAGGTCGTTCAATATAACTGTACTATGGTGCTATGATCAGTCACGCCCTTGAATGCTTCATTCCGCTGCAAGTCACGTAATTTGGGGGTGTGACAAACTTGTCTTCGCAATGACAACTTGGAAGAAGTCATTTTGTGTGTCAGTCAACGAACGAATCTCGTTCTTGTTAGTGTGATTGATTGAACAATTACACCTTTGGTTGTCGGTCGGGTTGTGACACTCAAGTGTCTTTGAATTGCAATATGCATTCATCCTTTTATGTCGCTCAACTTTCTTGGGCTTACTTTTTTGTCTTTATCCTTTTGGCATATTTTCATCATGTGTCTAACTTCTTGCACACTTTGATATGCTCATCAAATTTTTTTTAGCTATGTTTTTAACATAGTTTAACCCTTGCATGTCTTGCTATGTGTATTCTATCCCTATAATGTTGCTCCTATTCTTTTATATATTATGTTGCACGAAGCTAACCCTTGATGTAGGAAAAGCCTTTGTAAGAATTTGATCCATGGATACATTAGATACTAAGGTAAATAAACAAGGGGATTCAATTACCCTAGGGGAGCATTGAGCTAGGGGGAGCTCGGGAGTATTTGAATACATAGCACGAAGTTTTTCTAATAGTGGTGATAGAAGACTTCACTGGGATGATGCAAGCTCGCCTTTTTGGGAAGAAAGGATAGTAGTGTAAATAAGGGGGAGTAGGGAGTGAATTCAAGAGAGAGCTCGAGGCAACTACCTTTTTGCTTCGACAAAAGGGGGAGAAGGGAGTGTAAACAGGTAACTTTTATATTTTACTATGTGTTACGGTTTACATATTTGAAATCATCAAAAAGGGGGAGATTGTTAGTGCAAATATTACGATATTTAAACTAAACGGTTTCTTCAATTTTAATAATGACAAACATGTAACTTGTAATGCATAACGTAAAATGTGCAAGTTACTTGTAAACACAAATCATCAATGCATACTAACATCAACATCTCTCGACGTCTCAAGTATGCTTCAACAGAGTCGTAGATTTTCATCCCGACGTAAACCACTCAAGGTATGAACAAACAAATTTAAACTTGACGGATGATCAAAGAAATAAATTTTTTGTTCTAAACTTCACATTTTTAATGTGACAAAATATTTTACAAATTATTTTTGAATTAAAAAGAAATGTTTTATTTTGAAAAATAAGTTTAAAAGTCCCAACAGCTATTTTCCCCCCAAATCAGCTCCAAACTTCCCCAAATAAACTTTCACCACTAAAAACAAAATTTGGAGCATCCCTGTCTGGGACGGTACCACGTACACTAAATTTAGTGGTACCATAGGGTATTTATTGGTACCGTCCGTACGTAACGGCTAGTTTTTTCTTTGCCTATAAAGAGTGGACCATTTTACACTTCCAACTTGATTTTTCCAGTTAGTTTTCTCTGGTCTAATCCCTTCTTACTTTGATCATTTTATTTGATCATTTAGAGAGTCTTAGTTTGTTTAAGAATGATCCTTTCATCCAACCAAGAGATCACCTTCATTCCTCTACTAGTGCAATAGAAGAACACATAGTATCACAAAGATACAAAGTGTTGTAGTGTTAGGCTAGTGCACTCGTAACACTTGTTACGCGCTTGTTGTATCCTAGCATACACCAAGTTGATTTTCTTTTGAGTAGTTTGTGAGAGTAGATCATTGTGATCTTGTTGAGATCTTGGAGATCTCTTGTAGCTTGTGGGCTTGTGTGTTGATCAAGTGGATCAAGGGTAGATCGAGTCAAGTGAGAGTAGATCATTGTGATCTTGTTGAGATATTGGAGATCTCTTGTAGCTTGTGGGCTTGTGTGTTGATCAAGTGGATCAAGGGTAGATCGGGTAGATCGAGTCAAGTGGGTTGATTGTGTGAAGTAGTAAGGATCGTGTGGATCGTGGTAGATTGGTACTAGCTAAGATTAGTACTCGACATTTAGCTTAGTGTCGGAAATAAGGATAAGCGACGTTGTACGGTTTTCTCCGCCTGAAGGGAGCTTGTTAATTAGTGAAGTAACTCTCGAGTTGGGTACTCGGGGAGTGGAGTAGGGCGAAGAGGAGCTTCGTGACCGAACCACTATAAATCATCGTGTCCGGTTTGCGCCTTCTTTACTTATCTCTTTACTTTTATTTTAGTCTTTATCGCTTTATATTTATATTTGCATTGCGTTTATGTTTGTTTGGTTTGTTGCTTATGTTATGTTGATTATGTTTGTGTCATGGTTTGATTGTGCTTGTGTTGTAGTTTACTTTAAACCATCTCTAGATGTTGTATGATCATTGTTGACACTTTTCATATTACGTCACACTTGATCGGGTGTTTGATATAAAAAATTTTTAAGTTTTTAAATGGAAACGTATTCACCCCCTCCCCTCTACGGTTTCCACATCGTGTTTGTCAATCAATATACTAGCATAATGTTCATTAATACACAATGTGCATCAGTCTTTTTTTATTTTTAATTTTTTTATCTTTATCAATCTAAGTTCTATCAAATAACAATGTATTTATCAAACTACTACAAAAACAGGCTGATCGGATCTAAACACACTCCTTGTGTTAGAGATACTTTGAGTAATACTAACTAGCACGCGGAATTTACTAGTTAATACTTAGAAGATATTGTATGTATTGTATATGAATGGAACAGTGTATTTGTATGAACAATGAAGACAATTGGTTAACACCAAAGATTCAATATTATTAATGAATAATACGAGTGATCTCCTATCACTAGGGTTTACAACCTTGAATCTATTCGTACGACAAAAGTTAGGGTTAATACATACAGATGTTACTGAAGTTTCCAAAAATTTGAAAAAAGTTACTCAACTTTTTTTTTGTTGAATTAGGTTACTATAGTTTCCCAAAATTTGAACCAAGTTACTATAGTTTTCCCAAAATTTGAACCAAGTTACTATAGTTTCTAAAAAATTTGAATTAAGTCACTTTGTCTTATTCGAAAATCACTTTGTCTTATTCGAACTGGAAACTTTAGTAACCTAATTCAACAAAAAAAAAGTTGAGTAACTTTTTTCAAATTTTTTGGAAACTTCAGTAACATTTGTATGTATTAACCCAATCTATTCGTACGACAAAAGTTATGTTTAATCTAACCTAGTATCTCCTTTTATAGAACAAGGATTCCTGTACAAAATAAGTATAACTCTAACTAAATAAGATATTCACTAAATCTTTTCTATACTTATCCTATTACACGTATTTATATATAAGCAGTACAAACTTCTTGTGCTACCAGTACTAACTCAGTTAGTACTGCTAGTGTAATCTTCAGCAGTCTTCAACTTAAGCTTGACAGTTTGTACTGTTAGGTTTAATTCCCAACAATCCTCCCCTAAACTTATGATTTCTCTCCAAATCACTAAGTTTCTTCGAATTAAACATTAACACTGATGATGGGGGGATTCTTCCAAACACTAATAAGTCAATCTTTTGGTTCTGGCTTTTCTTTGCTCTGCAAGATTGAATATCTTTCTAACTAGCTCATCTGCCATCTCAGAACCTTCTTCAACCTTGAGTGTTACAAATAGCATAGACATAAGCACTACTGGTCTCAATGGATAATCTTTCTCTACCAGCATATATATCTCCAAACCATCTTTTGTAGCAATCCTGTGAACTCCATAAGTATCAAATAATTCCCATGTAATTTCCTTGACTTGTGCTTGAAACCTCCAAATTGCTTCTCCTCCATCTGGTTCATATAACCTTTTCAATTGAACCCACAATTCCTTGTCTTTATCATCAAGAGGATCTGAGACTCTGAATCTTTCTTGTACCAAATTCCACAACTTATTGAGGTCTTCTCTGTCAAATCCTCTTAGCATATCTTCAAATAACCTATACTTCTCAGTTTTTCCTCCAACTCTTATAACTTTCCATCCTTTCATCCTTCCTTCTGTGAATACCTCCCAGTCTATGATTGGATGCTTTGCTTGGAGTGGACTGACATTTGTAGATTCAGGTATCACTACAATCATGTTCTTGATCTGTTCATGTGATAAAATCTCAGTTGCAGTCTTTTGCATCTTTTATGTATCTGATTCCAACAACTCAGGTCTTCTTTTCTCTCTTTTACTTTCTTCAGGATCATATATGAACTCCTTTGGGACTGGCTTGTTAATTCTTGCATATGCTTCATAATAAGCTTTTTCTATCTCAGCATCCGATCTTCCTTTGAAGTAACTTTGCTTCCAATAAGCTTGATTCTTCAAATAGCTCTTCATGAAGCTTATCTGCTCTTTCTTAGAAGGCATCTTCTTCTTATACCCTTTCTTCTTTTTATCCTTGATTTTCTACAATAGATCATCTAAAGCCACTTCCTTATTCTTTGATAGGATGAAACTAGTGAGCATAGCTGACCTTTCTTCTACACTTAGACTCTAATCTTCTACAAGTTGTACTGCCTTTTCCTTCACTATAGGATCTGTATCAATCAAGTATTGTAGTTGTTCTTCAAGTGATTCTTGAGCAATAGCAGCATCTATTTCCATTCTTTCTTTTTCCAATCTTTTAGATTCCATAAAACCAGCTACTTCATCCTCATAGAATTTCCTTGCCACTTCTGCATCATAGTCAATCTGCATTTGAGTTCTGGGCTTGATCTTTTTAGGCTGTGGCTCATCTTCTTCAACCAGAACCCCTTTTCGCTTATCCTGAGCAATTTGTACTACTACCTCAGCAGTTTGTACTGCTCCTTCAACTCCAGCAGTATCTTTTTGATGTTGATCAGTACCACTTTGTTCATCTTGCTCACCCATGTCCAAGTTGTCATTACCACCAGCAGTACCTTATTTCTCATTACCATTTCCACCAGTACCTTCTTCAAAATCCAAAGTCCTCCCCTGAGTTTCTGAACCAGTCTTTCTTGAGTTCCTCCCCTGTTTTGGAGAATCATCACCATCATCTGAACTATCATCTGAACCAGAATTAGAGGAACTAGTAGACACCACCATCTTGGATTTCTTCCTCTTAAGTTGAGCTTCCAAATGCTTTACTCTGAGAATCAGCTTGGTGTAGACCTTGGCAAAGTTCCTTTTGTGACTAGAAAGGTCTTCTTCCAGGGATACCACCTTGTTTGACAATTGTGTACAGAGAACCATCAATTCCTTAAGTTTAATACTGCCCTTATCACTTCTAGCTGTGTTACCTGCTAGGAGAGGTGAATCAAGGGGCACAGATTCAGTTTCTACCCTAGTTAGACTAGGATGTACTCCTGAACCACCCAAATTTTCCATTTGGCCTGGGATTTCATCACCTGTGACAAGTCTTGTAGGACTTGGCACATTAGATGTTGCCATGGGAGGGGTCTTAGTGATGTTTACACTAGCCTGCCCAGCTACTAAGCCAGAAGCAGTAGTGTAAGCCCCACCCATACTATCATGAAAGATAGCCTCATCTGCTATAAAGGTTGGAGTAGGAGGACTAGGCTGAGGACCCATAGTCTCCTTTCTGGTTCTTCTCCTATAGGTTGTGGTGATTGGGGGTGTATGAGTTATTTCTGGAACCACAATGGGTGTTTGTTGGGGCTCAGTTGGGTTGACTGACCCTTCACCCTGAACTTGTTGAATCTGAGCAAGCATTTCTTAAGATAAAGGTGTTACTTCCCCATTCCAACCCCTAGTTTCCATTGCCATATTTTGAAACACTTTTTGTTGCAGGCAAGGAGTAGGAAAAACAGTTTTATGGGAAAGCAACTTACTTTTCTTTGCATTTAAAATGGTTTGGATGAACCTTGGGTACATCAAAAATTTTGTTGGAGATGTCACATTCTTCACCATACTTTCAAAAATCATTTTTGAAAAATTATAAACTCTGTTAGTGGATAAACACACAAGAGCAATAGCAATATTGCTACTGAATTGCTCCCATGAGGTTCTTTTAGGACTAATACAGTGAAGAAGTGTATGTATTAAAAATCTCCATTGAGGTGAGAAACATCCTTTTTTAAAAGTTAAAAGTCTGTTGGATGTGTCATACCCCATATTTGAAATATGATGTAAAATTTCTGTGTTTGGCAAGTCTATGATACAATCTGAATCATCTAAATGGAGGTGTCTCCTTAAAGATTTTTCTGTAACATATATGTTTTGCCCATCCACAGTTGCACTAAGTGCAGTAATTGGTGTATCCTCATCATCTTCATCAAGTGTTATGACAGATGAAGTCTACCAAAACTGTTTGATTTGTGAGGAATAGAGAGTGGGATTAACAGTCAAAGCATACCTTATGTAGGAATTGTTGAGAAAATCCACAATCTCATAGAACTTAGGTCCATCCCCTTCCTCTGTTTTCTCAAGAAAAGCAACCTGATTATGTGTCTTAACAAACTCCAAAACAGCCATGAGTATGTTTACAAGTTAAGCAAGAAAGTTGATCGTATGAGGTTTAATTGATGATGTGCAAAGCCAATTGGGTTTTTATAGAGGTACTGTTAGGGTTTGAGATTTATGCGTAAGGGATAATTATTATCTTTAGAAAGTATATGAGTAAATATTTAGAAAGAATATAATTATCTTAAAACAGACCCTATATATATGGTAATAAACGTTATTTTACCCAACGGCTATAAAATTTAGTTACTGACACAACAGTTTCAACGGCTAGTTCAGCAGTACAAAGTTTACACTAGCAGTACAAACTTTGCACTAGCAGTACTAATTTTCAAGAAAAATTTTAATGAGCAGTATAAACTCAATATTTATTTAAAAACAATACTGCCCACTTATAGTTTTTAGCAAACTACCAGCTATCAACGGATTTGATGTGTCTTTACCAATAGCCGTTTGCTTTGGACTAGCCAACTTTTCACTGTTAGATATGGTGAGTTGATAACCATATAGTTATTGGTAAACTATCAACCATAAACGGATTTGAAAAGTCTTTACCAGAAACCGTTTGCTCTGGACTAGTTGGTTCTTGATGTGGGTTAGACATGGTGAACCAATAACCATTTGTTGTGTGCACAGATCACACACTTGAATCTCCAAAGCACCTCACCATCTAAAGCATCAAACACTCAATTCACAAACTTCAATCAACCTGCAATTGTTAGTCCAATAATAGAAGACAAAGTGCAAAGCACTTGTCTCATAACAGAATAAGCATATGACTAACATTGCATCTAAGCAAGGAAATTAATTTCCTTGGGGAACCCAAGCCATCACTGACTTTGGTTTTCCTCTTGCATCAATATAATTAAACCTTTTTAGAATAGTTGGTGCACCATTGGATTGAAGTGGTCTCCAAACCCATGATGCTGATGCATTAAGACCATTGCCCATATTTCCCTTAGCAGTGTTTTTCAAACTACCAGTATTAACTGCTTGCCTAGCAGTATGAACTGCTGGGTTTGCAATTGCAACCTTAGGTTTCCAAATTTGTTTCTTGATCACTGCATTGTTATGAAATGGCCTTCTAGCAGTTGATGGTGCAGATTTGAAAAGCAACCTGATTATGTGTCTTAACAAACTCCAAAACAGCCATGAGTATGTTTACAAGTTAAGCAAGAAAGTTGATCGTATGAGGTTTAATTGATGATGTGCAAAGCCAATTGGGTTTTTATAGAGGTAATGTTAGGGTTTGAGATTTATGCATAAGGGATAATTATTATCTTTAGAAAGTATATGAGTAAATATTTAGAAAGAATATAATTATCTTAAAACAGACCCTATATATATGGTAATAAACGTTATTTTACCCAACGGCTATAAAATTTAGTTACTGACACAACAGTTTCAACAGCTAGTTCAGCAGTACAAAGTTTACACTAGCAGTACAAACTTTGCACTAGCAGTACTAATTTTCAAGAAAAAATTTAATGAGCAGTATAAACTCAATATTTATTTAAAAACAATACTGCCCACTTATAGTTTTTAGCAAACTACCAGCTATCAACGGATTTGATGTGTCTTTACCAATAGCCGTTTGCTTTGGACTAGCCAACTTTTCACTGTTAGATATGGTGAGTTGATAACCATATAGTTATTGGTAAACTATCAACCATAAACGGATTTGAAAAGTCTTTACCAGAAACCGTTTGCTCTGGACTAGTTGGTTCTTGATGTGGGTTAGACATGGTGAACCAATAACCATTTTTTGTGTGCACAGATCACACACTTGAATCTCCAAAGCACCTCACCATCTAAAGCATCAAACACTCAATTCACAAACTTCAATCAACCTGCAATTGTTAGTCCAATAATAGAAGACAAAGTGCAAAGCACTTGTCTCATAACAGAATAAGCATATGACTAACATTGCATCTAAGCAAGGAAATTAATTTCCTTGGGGAACCCAAGCCATCACTGACTTTGGTTTTCCTCTTGCATCAATATAATTAAACCTTTTTAGAATAGTTGGTGCACCATTGGATTGAAGTGGTCTCCAAACCCATGATGCTGATGCATTAAGACCATTGCCCATATTTCCCTTAGCAGTGTTTTTAAAACTACCAGTATTAACTGCTTGCCTAGCAGTATGAACTGCTGGGTTTGCAATTGCAACCTTAGGTTTCCAAATTTGTTTCTTGATCACTGCATTGTTATGAAATGGCCTTCTAGCAGTTGATGGTGCATATTTGAAAAATGTTTTTGCACTTTGAACTGCTTGTCTTGGGTAAAAAGTCTGATTTGGTCTGGCATTATGAACTGCTTGTCTAGCAGTATGAATTGGTCTTTGGCCAGACTTTAAAAGAACTGATCTAGGTATCATTCTAGCATTGGAAGGGTGAGTTGTAAGTCTTTCAGATTTCACCCTATTGTTTGAATACCTAGTTACCCTATTGTTGCAATAAGCTGCAAGATGGTCAAACTCTCCACAACTAAAACAAGCTTTTCTATAAAAGGCAAAGTCATCACCTAGTTGGTGAGACTTGAGGTTGTTCCAATTCCTTTGGTTACCTCTGGGCTTGTGTGTGGCTCTATACATTTCACAATATCTTACTGGTTGCCTAACATGTCTAGCATTGGTTTTAGGCCTAACAGTATTAACTTTGACCACCTTAGGAACTTTTGTTTCCTTTACCTTAACAACATCAGGTTTAACTTCAACCTGATCATCATCATCAGAAGTCCAATCCTCTATGGTTGGAGCATCTGAGTCTCTAGCAGAGGACACCTTGTCCTCAGAGAGTGATTTATCACTTGCACTCTCAAAGCTTGCACTTACTTCTACAGGTTTCTCAACTACTTTCTTTTCTTTTGGTTTTGGTCCATATTCCATCTTAGGTAGTTGAAATTCTTCCAAACCTGTATGTTTGATGGGCGTGATGTGTCGTTGCGGTTTAGCAGTTTTAATACCTACTCAAGTTTTAAATTTATATTTAGCCGACTTATCAATAACACACACACTTAACGAGCAGTGTACCCGGTCAGTATGAAGATAATGGTAAGTAGAGTGTCGATCACTAAGAGTGGAACGTATAATCTCGTTAATCTAATCAGTATTTTAATATCCTAACGCAAGGGGGTTTCAGCCTGAGAGACTGGCACAGTTTTGTTTGCAATTAAATAATAAAATAAACAAATAGGCACGAATCAGCAAGTAGCACACACGTACACAGATAGATACTAGAGACAATAAGAGGGCTGTCCTTATGATTAAGTAGATTGTCACTTGTTTTATTGATAGCTTTATATGAAGTGTATGTAATTAACCCTTTCTCGTTGGTCCTATTCTTATCGGCGAGTAAACCCTTAATGACGACTTATGTCTAAAAGTTATTCCTAAGTGATCAATTTAGAAACAACCGTGGGAGCCACACCTTGTCCCGCAGTCGGGTGCCCGCAAGCCACTAATAAACACAGAGGTGGTCAATGCACTAATAAGTAGTAACCAAAGACATCAACATATAAACTTTAATTGATGGGAAAGCAAGTATTAAAGGGAGTGCAATCTTTCCGTTGTCACATTACACAAGCCACCAATCCTGATGAATTAAAGTTTGCTAAAACAATAAAACAAAACTACTTAATGAATTAAATACATGCAGCACCTTCTTACAGCTCTTGTATCTTCGATTTGGGTGTGTCTTGTGCTGCCTCTTGACTAAATTCGTCCTTCTCTTCTGTTCGGTCTTTAGGTTTTCGAACTTCCGAATCTCCCTAATGCGTCTGGTCTACGGGGTATTTATAGTTTGTGTCTGAGGGAAGATGCGGCGCATCTACTTAAGTAGATGCGGCGTATGTACTTAACTTCGCGTGGGGTCCAAGATTATAATATTCAGGAATATTCGTACACCGCCAGAAGATGCGGCGTAACTCTTTATTAGATGCGGCGCATGTCCTCTTGTATCTTGGATCGTATCTGGTGATATCTTGATAGAGATGCGGCGCATGTTGATAGTGAGATGCGGCGCATCTGGAGCAGATTAGTCTTGATCTTCTTCATTTCAGTAGACTCTTCACTTTATGCACGTTTTGCTCCATTATTAGTCCAAAATCGCCAAGTTTCACCAAATGCTTGTTTTTACCTGAGAATTACAAAAGTAAACGATTAAGTATCAATCCTCATACATAATATAGTAAAACAAGTCAAATTAATAGGATAAATGATAGTAATAAAATGTACTTATTTGAGTTCATCAAATATTCCCCCACTTGAACTTTACTTGTCCCCAAGTAAACCTTAGATTAAATCTCATGAAAATGTATCCTAAAAGATGTTAGGATTTATTTTTATGTTTAAGCATGTATTCGTTTATTTCGTAGTCACACAACTAAACACTTAACGAATTAGAAGTAAAATAAAATAAGTCGATAAAAGCAAATCTAATCGTTTAACTGTCCAGTCGCGACGAATATTCTATCATAAGCTTGGCAAGTATACACATCTCCACCACTAAAGCTAAGGAATAACAAGTCTAAAGCGGTAAAAAGGGTTTTTAGGCTTAAGGGTTAATTATTCTCTTTTCACTATCGATCTCAAATTCCAGAAAAGGCGACAAAATCACAAATACATGATCGAATCCACGAACACGATACTTGCAATTGCTCAAATCCTTAACTCGAATAGGCTAAAGATAGGTCCAAACTTCACCAATAATAATATATCAAAAAGGGCGACAAAATCATAAATACATAGCCGAATCCACGACTACGATACTTAAGATTGCTCAAATCCCTAATCTCAATAAATCAAAGGTTTGGTTGGATAAAGAACAATACAGGGTATGGATAACATTTGGGATATAAATTGGTGTAAAAAAATAAAAATAAACAAAACAAATAAATTAAAATCCTAAGTGTGGTTAATCACTATCCCAACCATCCCATGAATAAGACTCATATCATTGAATAACTCACGCTTTAACACTTGAAACACACGCTTTAGGTAGACACGAATTATACTCAACAAGATCTTAATCAAAGAATAAACCTTAATTGGCATTCCCATAACTGCCAATTCCCATTCAATCCATAGATATAATACAACAAATAGTGGTGATATCGACCACTTACATAACTCTACATCGTTGGCTTAAAACAGACTTCCAACTTTTTCTTTTTCTTTTCTCATTTTTTCTAATTTTTTTTTTTTTTTTTTTTTTTTTTTTTTTTTTTTTTTTTTTTTTTTTTTTTAACATATAAACTTTAAACATAAACATAGATGTGTAAAATTTCACCACATCACTACAACTTTCTTTCCGGATAATTTTTTTCATACTTTTCATAACTTCAGAAATAATGGTAATAGTGAAAGTAGTAAACACACGAAAAATAAACTCAAAAATATACAATATTTACTTTCACTCCAATTGCATTGTGCAATTTCCCGACCTAACCATATATAATGAATTACGCACGCGAACACAGGTAATGTAAGGAAACACACTCTGCCTATAGCAATTAACCAACCACGGATTCTAATCTACAGGGTAGGCTAAGGTTTAAGGTGTAACGAAACATTTTAAACATAGGTGTAAGAAACGAAAGGAATGGCTCTGAGGGTTTTTCTAGGGGTATCTTACTCTAAAAATGAGAGTAACAAAAGGGTTTATACGGGGGTTAACTAACCAGTGTAGTTAGCTAATAACACATAACACATAATAGGCTTTTTGGGTGTAATCCTAGAATTTTACCAATTTAGACAAGTCATTCCAATTAAATAAATAATACTCATTATGGTGGTCTCGAATAGTATACAAGCCAAGTTCTAAAGTTTACAAGTCACCGGCACACTCATAGATTTGTGAATTTTGTAAAAATCACAATTTTTGAAAATAACGTCATGTGTGCAGTTATGCAACTTAGATCTTAAACAAAAACATGCTAAAAAAAATTTTAAGTTTGATATATTAAGCACATTTTAAGCATAATTTTTGAAAAAGTTTAGGACAAGTAAGTGTTAAGTGTTCTAATTCTCCTATCCCCCCACTTAAGTTAAACAACGTCCTCGTTGTTTGTATAAAAGGTTAAAAACTGGAAAATAAAAAGAATTAGAACAGAAAAACTCCCCTGAGATTTGCTCGGTATGATCCTCCATTAGTGTAAGAGCAAAAATCATCTTTCTTGTGGATTAGAACGTTAAAGCTTCATACTTGATGTATCCACAGAAAATTCAGAAAACTATAATACCACCAACACTTTAAAACACACCTAAGATAAGAAAGGTTCAACTTGCATAATACATTAGTAGTTAGGAAAAATAAAACTAAAAAAATAATTAAAACTGAAAATCATCAGGTCAGTCGATGCGCCGTATCTTATTGAAGAAGATACGCCGTATCGAGCCTGGAATTAATACGGATCAGAATAAAGATGCGCCGCATCCTTAACCAGGGATGCGCCGCATTAAAATAAACTGATAAAAGTTAAAATAAAATGAAATAAAGGATAGGATGCGTCGCATCTGTTTACCAGATGCGGCGCATGTAATTACCAAACAGACTGTTAACAGTCTGTTGTAAAATGGCACGTTCCACGGTTTAATCTCTAATGTTCTCTCGTACTCTCGTGCTGAACTTAATGCCAGTCTTCGTCAGATATAACAAGAAACATAACTGAAACATTAAATATAAACATGAGAATAGTTGTCAGTACAATCCAAAATTAATATAAGTAATGTACGGGAAAACGTGTCCATAATGAAAATGTAAAGAGTAGTCAATCCATGGGCTGGTCAGGAGTCACGTCATCTGATTGGGCCCCTGAAGTGCTAGCTCCGTCTGTCCTGGGGCGGACCCTGCGCTCGTATCTGATAATCCCTCTCACATAAGCACCGTCTGGGAGGTTGTGGCTGACCCCATTAAGAGCCATCAACCTACTGACACCGTCGACCAGCCAACTCGTATCTCTCCTCATTCCAGCGAGCTCAATTCTCTGCGCCTCCAGAGCCTCCCTCAATGACCTAACCTCCAGCTCCACTCTCTCGACTCTCTGTCCAATATTGCGGGGAGCTGGTGCTGGTGCATGTACCTCCTCCTGAGCAGGAGCAGCAGCCGGGGCTGCCTGAGCATCCCCCTGCTCTGGCTCAGCAGGCCTAGGTGGTCCAAGTGGTGCCCAGAAGTACCCATCAATCATCTCTTCACACATCCCAAGCCTAGTCGCAAGATAATCCGCATCCATACTAGGCAATCTAGCAACATCAACTGGAAGATCACCGGGAATCTCATCACCTAATATCCCAAAATGCCTAGCAAGACGAGAGACAAAATGGCCCCCAGTCATCTGGCTCCTACCATCTCTCCCTGGAGCAACTCGGTGTAAATAATGTGCTAAGAAGTGAGGGATGTTCACCACAGCCCCCCCCCCCCCCCGTCCATGCTCCGCAAGAGAAAAAGATCCAAAGTAGTTACCTTCTCAGGGGATTGTCCCCTTCCGGCAATAGTCAGGGCAATCAGGCGATGACAAAGCCTCCTCATCGGCTCTCTAATCAGTGTGTACGAGGGAGTGGTGGAGGTAGAATCACCTCCAGATGAAATCTCAACCCAGTAATCTCCCAACTCCCCACGATCTGAAACAACTCTTAAGCTGTTAGCCCAATAATCAGTAAAACCAGGAGATGCCATCTCTGCTGTAGTATGCAACCCAAGAGCAAGTATAAACTGTCCCATAGACATCCTTCTCTCAAAACCACCCAATCTGAATACTAGAGTGTCAAACGTGTCGAGACCGAGATCAGTCTCCCTATATTTTAAAGTGCAGAAAAACTCCAACATCAAAACCTTAATTAACGGTTCCTCTATCCTGAACAACCTTTCCCAGGCGTAGGACCTGAACAAAATCTGCCCCTCCCCATCTTTGTATATCATTTCCAACCTAGTTCTCAACCTTTCAGCAGCGTTACCCTCGTCAATATTGTTGATGCTATCAAAATTCAAAACCGGAACACTGAATACTTTCCTCTGGTAAAACTTTCTGAGCTTAGTCATATAATCATCAACAACACCCTGTGCTAGTCCCATCGTTTCAAAACGAAGCCACGGGTGTCTACGTGCAGGCTCAGGTAACTCCATCTGCAATAAACATTCAAAGTCAGTAAACAGTCTGCAAGAAAGGTAGATGCGGCGCATTGATTAAATCAATGCGGCGTATCTGTATAAAGTATAAGGGATGCGGGGCAATAAAAGGAATACGGCGTATTGAGATGCGTCGTATCTAGATTAATCAATACGGCGTATCTAAAATTTTAGCAATTTTGAAATAGGTCGTTACGCCGCATTAATCAACCTAGATGCGCCGCATCTAAAAGCATATCAGTATAAAATAAAGGGTTAGGCACGTTTTTCAAGAATCCGTATCCGTGACGTAAACTTCCACTAAATATCACAGTATAATATTCTCCTTATATCAGTTCAAATATCTCAATCAACCACAGCTAATTTACCTTCCCGCTAAATATTCAAAATCAAACCCAAAACCTAAATTTTCGGTCGATTCAATTAGTGCCAAATTCGATGTCCAAATCTAAAATTAACTTAGGGGAGATAATTAATTCCAAGTTCTAATCATATCCCTATATCGTTTAAGCGCGAATCGATTCAATCCTATAAACCCTAATTTTCGTATTAATCAAAATTAAATCGAAATGTAACAATTACCTTAGTATTTGTGATTAGGAGAACGTTTTAATGCTCGGATTAAAGGCGGATTGAAGAAAGATGATCGGATTTTGAGTATAATTTTAGTGCGTGTTCTTAACTGTGTGTATTTATGCGGCGTATTCCCGTCGTATTTATAAGGCGACACGATGCGCCGTATCAGAAAATTGGGATGCGCCGTATCTAGTTAATTCCGTTGACTAGTCAATAAGTCCTAGTTGGTCAGGGATACGGCGCTTCGGATATTTAGATCCGCCGTATCTCTATGTTAGTTAACGAAATTTAAATGAAGAACGTACCTTGGCCTCCGCAACACAGTTCCTTATACATCAAATTTGGGTAAAAACGGCACACCATATAGATGAATTCAAAATAAGAGTAATAGGCATAAACGTTTCATTAATAATCGTAATCTTATTGTTTAGTGGATAAGGATTTATTCCGAGGTTAGGAACAAATATCGTTTTGAGCATACAAAATTAAGATTACGAATTGAATCAGACGTATAATAAGGATAATAAAACTGAGATCATAGTGTAGAGAACTTTCCTTTGGGCAGTTGAATTATCGTAGAGTTTACCTGGGATTCTATTTCAAGAATTTAAGAAGTTCAATGTTACCAGTACTGAGTTTTCCTCCACTCTTCCCGTCTTATGTTCGGTCACTTCAGCTAGCGTCTCATGGTTTGGTTCAGAATGTAATCCTTCTTGGTGATGCTTGAGTCATCATTTATCCTGAAAATAAACAACTTGCACACGAGAGTAGCGGACCGATCAAAGTAAATATCAAAAATCAACTATATTTATCAAATTATATTCGTCGTATTAACAAAAGTTAATGCGCCGTATTTTCGTTACGTTTAAAAATAAAAGATTTTTGATTCAGTAAGATGCGCCGTATCGACGGAAATCGATACGCCGTATTTGTTTAATAATTCGCAAACTGTTTTTAATTAAAATAATAGATACGCCGTATCTGCGAAAGCAGATGCGTCGTATGGCGTTAACGTTTAGAAAAATTTTTATCAAAACAGATACGCCGTATCTACAAAAGCAGATGCGTCGTATTACTTTATCGCTTAGAAAAATTTTCTTGTTAAAAACAGATACGCCGTATCTTGGGGAAAAGATGCGTCGTATCGAATTAATTAAACGCGTTGTATTAAAAAAAAATTAAACGCAATACGCCGTATCTGAGAGATCAGATGCGCCGTATCGTTTGATTTAGCACAGTACAACGATAGCAGAACAGAAAAATACGAAAAATAAAAACAAAAAATAAAACACACGAAACAAAAATAAAACACACAAAAATAGCAAACAAATAACACAAAGCAAATAACACACAATACAACAAATATGCAAAATAGTACAATGATGCAATTAATCTAATAAAAAGAAAAATAACCTAATTAAAATACTAATCAAATTAACAGATAATAACAATTCACTCCCCGGCAGCGGCGCCAAAAACTTGATGGGCGTGATGTGTCGTTGCGGTTTAGCAGTTTTAATACCTACTCAAGTTTTAAATTTATATTTAGCCGACTTATCAATAACACACACACTTAACGAGCAGTGTACCCGGTCAGTATGAAGATAATGGTAAGTAGAGTGTCGATCACTAAGAGTGGAACGTATAATCTCGTTAATCTAATCAGTATTTTAATATCCTAACGCAAGGGGGTTTCAGCCTGAGAGACTGGCACAGTTTTGTTTGCAATTAAATAATAAAATAAACAAATAGGCACGAATCAGCAAGTAGCACACACGTACACAGATAGATACTAGAGACAATAAGAGGGCTGTCCTTATGATTAAGTAGATTGTCACTTGTTTTATTGATAGCTTTATATGAAGTGTATGTAATTAACCCTTTCTCGTTGGTCCTATTCTTATCGGCGAGTAAACCCTTAATGACGACTTATGTCTAAAAGTTATTCCTAAGTGATCAATTTAGAAACAACCGTGGGAGCCACACCTTGTCCCGCAGTCGGGTGCCCGCAAGCCACTAATAAACACAGAGGTGGTCAATGCACTAATAAGTAGTAACCAAAGACATCAACATATAAACTTTAATTGATGGGAAAGCAAGTATTAAAGGGAGTGCAATCTTTCCGTTGTCACATTACACAAGCCACCAATCCTGATGAATTAAAGTTTGCTAAAACAATAAAACAAAACTACTTAATGAATTAAATACATGCAGCACCTTCTTACAGCTCTTGTATCTTCGATTTGGGTGTGTCTTGTGCTGCCTCTTGACTGAATTCGTCCTTCTCTTCTGTTCGGTCTTTAGGTTTTCGAACTTCCGAATCTCCCTAATGCGTCTGGTCTACGGGGTATTTATAGTTTGTGTCTGAGGAAGATGCGGCGCATCTACTTAAGTAGATGCGGCGTATGTACTTAACTTCGCGTGGGGTCCAAGATTATAATATTCAGGAATATTCGTACACCGCCAGAAGATGCGGCGTAACTCTTTATTAGATGCGGCGCATGTCCTCTTGTATCTTGGATCGTATCTGGTGATATCTTGATAGAGATGCGGCGCATGTTGATAGTGAGATGCGGCGCATCTGGAGCAGATTAGTCTTGATCTTCTTCATTTCAGTAGACTCTTCACTTTATGCACGTTTTGCTCCATTATTAGTCCAAAATCGCCAAGTTTCACCAAATGCTTGTTTTTACCTGAGAATTACAAAAGTAAACGATTAAGTATCAATCCTCATACATAATATAGTAAAACAAGTCAAATTAATAGGATAAATGATAGTAATAAAATGTACTTATTTGAGTTCATCAATGTTCTAGGTCAATACCTGGAGGTGCAGGTATTCCTCTGTGAAGAGGTGGAACTGAGTTATAACCTAGACCTGACTTAGCTTTGTTGATAATTTGACACTCAATTATTTTATTGACACCTTTAGATGCATACTCTAGTGTCTCAACACTTAATTGAATGTTCTCTTTATCCTGTTTAAGCTTAGCAAACTCTTCTCTCAAAAACTTAATTTCATCATCTTTAAAAAATATGTCCTTTTTAAGCAAAGCTATGTGATCATCAAATTTAGACTCATTACTCTTATAATGAACAATTTGCTCCTCTAAAACAGCTAAACCTCTCTTATGATTTGCTAAATTAAAAATATTCTGGTTTAACTCTATTCTCTGTTCATTATAGTGTTTCCTAAGAGTTTCTAATTCTTTTAAAGCATCACATGATTTAGAACACTTAGAAACTTGTACCTCAGAATCAGAGAAAGCCATGTGTGCCATCTCAGGAGGTGCTGCTTCCTCCTCTTCCATAAAGCTCCAGTCAAATCCCAAACCATCAATGGCTACCATAACCTTTGAGCTTGAGTCAGTAATCTCCACTTCCTTGGTCTTGCTTCCAAAGCCTTTGCTCTTGCCATCTTGTTGTCTTGGCCTTCTGCACTCTCTTGAATAATGACCCTTCTTATGGCAATTGTTACATTTAATCTTTGACTTATCATAACCAGCAGTATCATTGCTGTTTATGGTAATCTTCTTCCCTGTCCTCTGATGGAATTTCCTAGCTCTCAAGCTAAGAAGAGAAATTTTCCATTTAATATCCATCTCCTCCAGATCATCATCATTGATCTCTTGGAGATCTTCATATGTTAGCATGGAACCATTATGCTGAGTAGTCAAGAAAGCACAACAAGTTGTTTCATCCAGAATGCCTTTAGTACTGCTTGATGTGCTAGCAGTACCAATTTTGTGCTAGCTACCAACTGCTCCAGAACTTGCACTTCTTCTACTGGACTTGAGGTACTGGGAGATGACACAAATGCCAAATTCCCAGTGCTTGAGCTTGTTCCAGCAACCTTCTTTACATCTTGCTCCACAATCTTGAAATTGCTATACTAGTCCATCAAGCTCATAGATTCAATATCCGACTTGTTCTTCCACACAACAACATGCATAGCCCATTCTGATAGTAGACTTCTCAGGAACTTTGAGTTGAGATCTTCCTGAGGTATCTCAATTCCAAGAATAGCAAGCTGACTCACAAGCTTCTGAAGTCTGTTGAACATATGATCCAGTGATTCATTGCTTGTTGCTAAAAAATTCTCAAATTGTTGCTTGAGAAGAGTCTTCTGAGTCTTTTTGGTGGCTTCATTCCCACCAAATCTTGCAACAATGGCCTCAAACAATGATTTGGCATCCTTGAACTTGCTAAAGTTCAAGAGTTGATCATTAGGTATTGTCATCATAAGCATACTTCTTGCCTTGATGTCATTTTTCATCTGAATTCTCTCCTCTGCAGTCATTGGCTTAGTCTGCACAGTTGTCACAACTTTACCCTCTACTGTTATTGTTGTAGTTGTAGGCTTGAATGAATTCCCTTCTTCTATGATTTCCCAAAGTGCATAGTCCTGCACTTGGAAGAATTGTTCAATTCTTAACCTCCACATGTCGAATTCATTGGGCTTGAGCATTGGTAACTTTGCAGCAACATTTGTTGCAGAAGTCTCCATGTCCATCTCTTCTTCTTAATCAAAAGTGGATCTTTTAATTCAAAGTACCAGAACCTGGCTCTGATACCACTTGACCGGATCTAAACACACTCCTTGTGTTAGAGATACTTTGAGTAATACTAACTAACACGCGGAATTTACTAGTTAATACTTAGAAGATATTGTATGTATTGTATATGAATGGAACAGTGTATTTGTATGAACAATGAAGACAATTGTTTAACACCAAAAATTCAATATTATTAATGAATAATACGAGTGATCTCCTATCACTAAGGTTTACAACCTTGAATCTATTCGTACGACAAAAGTTATGTTTAATCTAACCTAGTATCTCTTTTTATAGAACAAGGATTCCTGTACAAGATAAGTATAACTCTAACTAAATAAGATATTCACTAAATCTTTTCTATACTTATCCTATTACACGTATTTATAATATAAGCAGTACAAACTTCTTGTGCTACTAGTACTAACTCAGTTAGTACTGCTAGTGTAATCTTCAGCAGTCTTCAACTTAAGCTTGACAGTTTGTACTGTTAGGTTTAATTCCCAACACAGGCTAATGCAACGAAAATTTGCAACGGTAGATTTCTGTTGTAACTTTGCAACCGTAATGCAACGAATTACCAACCGAATTGCAACGACAGAATAAATGGTTGCAAATCCGTTGCAAAATAGATACTAATTTCTTTTACATTTTTTTTATTTTTTCCGTTGCAAATTATAGAAAATTCAACGAAAAAGCAACGAAAGACAAAAATTAAATCTAACAGAAAATATAATTTATTTTATGTTGCAATTCCGTTGAAATTTTTCATTATTTTCAATGGAATAGCAACCGAAGGCAAAATTTAAATCTAAAATAAATTATCATTTGTTTTCCGTTGAAATTCTATTGCAAATTTTCAATATTTGCAATGGAATAACAACGGAAGACACAAATTAAAACTAAAATAAATTATCACTTATTTTTTGTTGTAATTCCGTTGCAAAAATCTAAATTTAAAAGGAATAGCAACGAAAGAAATATTTAAATATAAAAGGAATTATCATTTCTTTCTGTTGCCATTTTGTTGCACATTTCAAAAACTTGCATCAAATTTGCAACAGAAGATTACATAAAAATGTAAAAGGAATTAGTTTTTATTGTCGTCGCAAATCCCTTGCATTTATTTTATCCCATTAATCCCCTAGAGAATGCGTGAAAAAATCAATGATCCTCGTAGCATGGGTAATGCTCACATAGACTAAATAAGTGTATGTATATAGTGTGTAAAATCATGAAGATGACTTTTCGGTGTTTTGAAAGGCTCGAGGCGCACTAAGGCGCAAAGGGGGTCAAAGAGCCTCGAGGCGAGGCGCACTCCAAGGCGCGGGATTCATGAATACGAGGCGCACTAAATACATTAAGTTTTTTATAACATATATGACCATTTATGTAGCTTAAATAATACAAAATAACATTAAAATACTTAATACATGGCACATATTGTCGTTATAAAGATTATAATGGACCAGTTGTCACTTCTCAAACGGATCAACTCTTTGGCTCGATGACTTATATAGAGATTAAAATTCATATCAGACTAAATATGCTTGTTTCCTACACTTACAGACTTACATTTAACAAAGCTCACAATTTAACCCAAAATATCAAGCAAGCAACGTATTTTTACTCAAGTCATAATGCCACATTTTCATGATAATATGTAATAAAGAAAAATACTTAATGAAACAAAGTAATTTCATAAAGAAAGTTTCAATCAATAAAATAAACATAAAATCAGTTCAAATTTACAAATCATATAAATACTCACCCTTTGACTTAAAAGGCCCATGTATATAACTTATAAGGCACATGTATCTTATCGTAATATTTAGAAAGAAAAAAAAAAGCCCAAAAACCTGTTACAGCTCCTAGGCGCACCAAGGCGCAAAAAGCGCACCAATGGCGCAAAAGCCCCAAGGCTAGAGCCTCGTGCGCCTTAGCGCCTAGGCGCGCCTTAGGCGCGATTTTGACAACTTTGCTTTTCGGTCTTATGAACAAGCACATCTAGTCATCATGAGGGCATTATAGTTTTGGATAAAACCTTAAACGGTGATCTCATAGTTTATATTGCACTGACCATGATCATCCATTAGGAAAAAATTATTGTCGCTTATTTGGTCTAATACAATAATGAAGAAATCCTTGTGATGTACTTTGTAGTGCACACTCTTTGTTCGTTGAGTTCATGTGTACATCAACTACAACATACGCGTGGAGATTCTATAACGGTCATAATTATATGTCTCTAGAAATCGTAGATACCTTCATTATACACTGATGAGTAACTTTTCATGGCAGCCACTGCATCTGCATGTCAAACAATTTGGCTAAGGGAGTTATTGGCGGAAGTGACAGGGTTAGAGAGACAAAAGGTGTTAATTAGAGTTGATAACAAATAAGCAATTTCACTAACAAGGAACCCGGTCTTTCATGGTAGAAGCAAACACATCCATACTCGTTATCACTTCATTCGTGAATATGTGAAAAACAAGCAGGTGATAGTTGAGCATGTATCCAGATAAAACCAAATAGTAGATCCATTGACGAAGGCTTTGGCGTAAGGTTCAAGGAGATGAGTTCGTTACTTGGTGTGCAAGAGTTTTGATTATCCCAAACACACGAGCTTGTATTAGAAACTTTGAGAATACTAAAGAGTATGCAGAATCAACTCTTTAATACTTAGAAGAATATTAATGTAACAGTGAACTCTATGAACAATGTAAAACTGTATAAACCATAATTTACTGAAAAGCTTCAATATTATTATTATCAATAATACGAGTACTCTGTGTAGTACTAGGGTTTACAAACAACCTTGAAGCTATGAATAATACGTACTGAGATTATAACCTAGGACCTCTTTTTATACACTAAGGAGTCCTTTACAAGATAACTACAAATCTTCTAAACTATTAAACTTATACGTATCTTTCTAACTAAATAGAATATACACAGAATGTTGGGATTCTTGATTTGATGAGACAAAATAAATAAAAGAATAAAAAAAATGACTTAAACGCAAAGCTGGAATTATTCAAAAAGATGGAAGATTTGGAAGATTCTAGAAGATCTCCTTATAAAGATAAAAGATTTAGAAGATAAATATTAGGAAGGTTGTAGTTTCCTAATTGTATTATGTTTCATTTGTAAATCCTAATCCTCTAATATATAAAGAGGACATAGGACATATTGTTTTGTGTGCACAGACAATGTAGACGTCTAAGTAAAAGGTGTGTGTGTTTAGGCGTGTGTTTATGTTTGTAAACGCCTAAATAAGGAGTGTGTCGCCCCAAGGTAATAAAGGTTTACCTTGATCCCTGTTAGATTGTAACCGTTCTAGAATTGGGGCGGGTATGTGGAAACGTATGAATGAAAAACCTTGTTGAATATCTTTGTTCTTATTCTGCTTTGTTTCTATAACTTATGAACATTAATGTTATCCTAGGTATAAGATCTAATCAATCTTGAGCTTAAACGGTCCTAAGAACTTATAGATGGTGCGCATAAGTTCTATCAAAATATACACATAATATCTTGATACATATCACTTCACACGTCTTTATCTTCTTAGCAGTACTATCTTCATCAGCAGTCTTCAGCAGTATTAAGTTAGTCTGGCAGTACTAACTTATTACTCTAGCAGTACTAATTGATTAGTACTAGTAGTTATATCTTGAGCAGTACTAACTGTTTTGGCTTGACAGTACTAAGTGTTCAGACATTTAATTCCCAACAAGTTTCCCTCTCCGACTCATAAATTTAGGGGGTGATTGTTGATGAATACTTGAATGAAGTCTGATTGTGGTTGTAGTGTGGATCAAGTTTTAGAAAATAGTAGTTGGAGTGCTAGTCCAACTCGTCTAAGTTTATCCTAATGTGGAGCAGCCCTTATTGATTTAGGATAGGTTTAATGTAATCCTAGTTATATTACAACGCATTTATGTTAGTATATATATATCGTGAAGGGTTTGGAATTACATTGTATCAATTGAAGTTTTAGAGTAAGATTTCTTAAATAAAAGTTATTGCGTGTTCTGGCTATAGGTGATGTAGCAATATAAAAACATATTAAATAAATACACGCAGCGGAAAACATCACCATACAAGGATCCATAGTGCCATATGATCAATCAAATAAAATAAACACATAAGTTATACCTTTGTAGCGTGATCCGGGAGTCACCACCAAGACCTATGTGTCGACTAGAATATGAAACCCAAGTGATCAATGGAGATCACCTCTATGTGTATCCACACTACACGTCCTTGAATACCAATTGATGCTAGTCCTTAACCCCGTAACCAATCTAGTCTTCCTTGAATAAACAAGATTCAAAGAAGAGATGTGAAAAATCAAAACCCTAGGGAGGGTTGTTGTTTTTGCCGTGAGATGCTAAGAGGGAGAGAGGGGAGTTTGTTTTGTGATTGATATCAAATTAATGAGAGAATTATGGCATACATAATTGCCAAATCAAAACCAAACTTATCCCTTTTGTAACCCCCTTAGGCCGGCCACCTATATGGACCAAATGGGCTTCCCATTTGTTTTTCTAGTCCAATGCAATAAGTCCATTACTTATTCATTAGAAGCCCAATAGCGGTTCCTGGTTACTTACGATTATTTATATATCGCAAATACAATAAACACGACATATAAGTTGGCACCTCAGTGTATATGTGTGTGACCCCATAGGCTCACATATGTCTAGCCATATAATTAGTCATTATGACAAGAGCATACTCCAACAAAAGTTATTGCGTGTTCTGGCAATTATTCTTGTTTTATTCCTGTGTATCGAGTGTCTCTATTAACCTGTGGTGCGCACACCTTGATAACCATTAAAGGCTAAAAATTTGTTCACTCTTAGCAGACATCCACTCATGGATCGTAGTATTCACTTAAAGATCGAAGCATCCACTTGAGGATTGAAGTACCCAAAGGTCGAGATCCACTAGTGTGCCCATCCGATCAGAAGTTTGCACATTTCCATATATATAAATGTTGAGATAAGACCAAAGGGCTTTGGCTCAGTTGGTACCCACCTTCAAAAATCCCATGGGCCCACTGGAGAGATTTGGTGGATAAAAGGTCAAGGGTTCGAGTCTCAGCTCGTGCTCACTCTAGTTGGTGCCCCACTGGGCCAGGAGAGTTTTCAGAGTTATTCCTTGTAGGGTGGACAATGGCTGATTTTCGAATACAATATGTAATCTCCAACACACGAAAAATCTAGAAAGCACGAAACCTTCACGACTTCTTTGTAAAAATCGGCCAAAGAAAATATAAAAAATATTGTTCATGTGCTTCAATGTTTTTTCTTAGCTTCGGGCCTTAAGATAAACATTCACAAAAGTAAGCTTATGGGGATTGGTGTTAGTTCTGTTGAAGTTGATAATGCGGCTAAAAAAGTGGGTTGTGGGACTTTTAAAGCTCCTTTTCATTATCTTGGTGTTAAAGTTTGAGGGTATATGTCGAGGAAAAGTTCATGGACTGATGTTATTTGCAAGTTGTCTTCACGGTTATCTAAATGGAAACTTAAAACTCTTTCCATGGGTGGTCGTTTCACTTTAATCAAATCGGTTCTCACTGCCACCCCGCTTTATCACATGTCCATGTTCAAAGTGCCCAAATGTGTGTTAAATAAAATGGAAGCGCTTCGTAGGAATTTTTTTTAATGGTCTAGAAGGCTCGGGCAGTAAAGTGAACTGGGTTGCTTGGAATCATGTTTTGGCTTCTAAGGGAAAAGGCGGTCTAGGGGTTTCAAGTTTTTTTGCTTTTAACCGAGCTCTTCTATTTAAATGGGTGTGGCGCTATATTTCTCAATGTCCGTCTTCATGGACTCGGTTATTACTGCCATCCATGGTTCTCGTGGAGCTCTTGACGGCACTTCTTCTGCTTCTCGTACTTCCCCCTAGTTAGACATTATTCAGGTTCTCTCTTCTCTTAAGATTAAAGGCATTGATCTCTTTAGCTTCACTAAGAAAAAGGTGGGAAATGGCGAAAAGACGTTGTTTTGGGACGATATTTGGATAACTGAGGACGTTTTGAAATCTCAGTTTCCTAGACTTTTTGCCTTGGAGACGAGAAAAGATATTAGTGTAGCTGAGAAAATGTCTCACTTCTCTCTTGCTTCCACTTTTCGTCATCTGCCTAGGGGAGGCGTTGAAGAGGAGCAATTATGCAACCTTATTTCGTGTACATCAGCCTACATTCTTCCGTATTTGGTTTCGTATTCCTACCGCGCATGACTTCGAGAGTCATGATGATATTACTGAGGAACGTCTTTTTCAGAATATTTTTGCTTCTCACTTCGGGCAATTAGCAAGAATCTTTCTATGGACTTCCAGAAATCTCTTTCATGTAGCTTGACAAGGAAATTTACTTACAATGGTTTCGTGTCTGCCCCAGGTACTGTCTTTGATATGTTACTTACAATGGTTCCTATTAAAGGAGAAATATCAAGCATGTATGACTAAGAATCATGGGGAGGATGTTGAGTCACACCCCCATAACCAAGAAACAGTCACTCTAGTGAACAGAGGCAATACATACGGGGCATGAAAATCATATTGTGGAAACCGTAGAGGGGGGTGAATACGATTCCATTAAAAAACTTAAAAACTTTTTCTATCAAACACCCGATCAAGTGTGACGTAATATGAAAAGTGTCAACAATGATCATATAACATCTAGAGATGGTATAAAGTAAACTACAACACAAGCACAATCAAACCATGACACAAACACAATCAACATAAC
>CP139503.1:321337533-321681829 GCA_021014915.2 Artemisia tridentata subsp. tridentata
AAGAGATATTCAATATCTCTATAAGATCACAATGATCTTCTCTCACAACCTCTCAAAAGAAAGATGAACTTGATGTATACAATATACAACAAGTATGTAACAAGTGTTACAAGTGCTCTAACTGCAATTACAACACTTTGTATCTTTGTGATACTATGTGTTCTTCTCTTGCACTAGAAAAGGAATGAAGGTGATCTCTTGGTGGGATGAAAGGATCACTCTTAAACAAACTAAGACTCTCTAAATGATCAAGGAAAGTAATCTAAGTGAGGAGGGATTAGACCAGAGAAAACTAACTGGAAAAATCAAGTTGGAAGTGTAAAATGGTCCACTATTTATAGGCAAAGAAAAACTAGCCGTTATGAGGACACGGTACCACTAATTGTCACACGGTACCACTAAATTTAGTGGTACCGTCGGTACTTTAGTGGTACCGTGGACGCTCCTTCGTTTATTTTTAGTGGGGAAGGTTTATTTGGGAATGTTTGGAGCTGTTTTGGGGGGGAAAATGACTGTTGGGATTTTTAAACTTATTTTTCAAAATAAAACATTTCTTTTTAATTCAAAAATAATTTGTAAAATGTATTTTTGAAAAAAAATGTTTTGTCACATTAAAAATGTGAAGTTTAGAGAAAAATATAATCCTTTGATCATTTGTCAAGTAGTAGATTTGTTTGTCCATACCTTGAGTGATTTACGTCGGGATGGAAATCTACGACTTTGTTGAAGCATACTTGAGACGTCGAGAGGTGTTGATGTAAGTATGCATTGATGATTTGTTTTTACAAGTAACTTGCGCATTTTACGTTATGCATTACAAGTTACATGTTTGTCATTATTAAAACCGAAGAAAACGTTTAGTTTAAATATCGTAATATTTGCACTAACACATATGATCCCATATTTGTGTTGACATGAATATCTTCCACTCCCAGCACCGCTACGTCGTATCCACCTAATGTGGTAAGTTTATCAACTCTATGCTCATATCAGGTCTACGTGAATTGGAAGTAAAGTTAATTACTTATGCGGATAAAAAGTACATTATGTGTTGAAATGGGTTGAAACAGATTGTTGTGGCTAACATCATTTTTGAATAGGTTGAGTAGGGTATTTATGCGTTAAAATAAGTTATAATGGGTTTAAATATGGTGATTTGTAGGTTGAAGTATTGCAAACGTCTTTCGAAGAGCTGAAGCAAGTGAGAATACGAGATAAAAATAGCATTTGAAGAACCTAAATAAGAGAACATAAAGCAATATGAAGAAAAGCTTAAGTCTCATGCATTGACAATGAAGGAAGAAATGGTGAAAGAGGCAAATGCAAAGATTGCTGGGATGTTTGCGCAAATATACACAGCAGCCTCCCATTCCCCCTCCCTAGTAAACAATATGTTGCGTTTGGTTAAGCTTTTGATACACTGTCTAACTGTATAACTTGTAATAGTAAGTTAGAATGCTTTTGATAACGCTTATGATATTTTGGATATTCGGATGATTGTTATTTTTGGTTTGATTTGCATATTTAGAGATTTGGTTTTAAATTATTTTGTATTATAGGATAAAACATGAAGGCCGAAGGGCTGAATAATACTATTTAAAAAAGAATTGAAGTAGTTTTAATATCGATTTAGTAATAAGAATTTCGGTTGCCAAATATTACTGATGAAAACAGCAAATTTTGGTTGTTGCAAAAGTTACCATTGCAAAACCCGTAGCAAATTATAACCGTTGCAAATTATGTGTAGATGCAAAAAATATTCGTTGCAAAATTGTTTGAAAAGGTTTTCGTGGAAAAAAAAGTCTAGTTCCAACGAATTATCTTTCATTGCAAAACGGTTACAAAAAGTTTTCTGCCGGTTGCAATTCGGTTGCAAATTAAATTTGCATGGAGCATTTTTGCAATAGTCAGAATCCGTTGCAAATAGTCTTTTGTAACGGATTTGCATCATATTTGGACGGTTGCATTAGGCCAGATTTGTTGTAGTGTAAATACTCTGCCCATAAGTTCATCAAATAACAAATGTTAATCAATCATCTTTTGAATGTTCATCAGTCATAGTCTGAATGTTTATCAATAAATGTTCATCATATCTTGATTTGATGTTTCATCAGTTGTGGTCTCAATATTCAACAATCCTAGTTTATCATATCTTGATGTTCATCAATCATGGTGTGAATATTCATCATATTTTGATGTTCATTATATCTTTCTTTCTTTTTTTTTTCCTTTTTCTTTTTTGTAAAAGCTAATGTTCTATCATATTTTGATGTTTATCATAACTAGATCATGGGTTGGAGGGAAAAAGGAAGGAAAAGTGAGGGAAGAAGAAGAGACATATGTCACTCTGTAACAACTTATTATACTTTTTAGAGGGGAGTCACTTTCTATTTGATCATCCTCCTCGTGTTTTATAACCTTCATTAGGGTAAATACACATTATTTTTTAAAACGCAAACTCGCCCTCCCTCTATCTACAAATTTATCTAGAATGAGGCCATGAACCTTTAACCACTTGGTTGGACCTTGAGCGGCTACTTATCTAAACCTTGGATACCACTAGGATCAGAGTCATGTTGGTTAGGTTAAAAATTATGCAAATGAAATAACTGTATGGATATGCTCATGCATGGTTCATCGCAAGAACTTTATATTCTGAATTGAATCAAGATATAATATAGATTCAAGTGTTGAATATTCGTCATGTACTCATCAAGATAACAATATTTACTGCAACTAGCTAGCTAGTATCGTTTCTATTAAGTTATGTTCACTGAAATGATAGAGAAAATTCATGAGAAATGTAAATTGATCGTGTGATGGAAATTGCAGGCAACTCCACTGAATTTGATTGGAAGGAAAAATATGTGGTTGTGGTGTTCTGTGTTCTAAATTATTGAATCCGATGGTACGAATTGATGGTGATAGCTGCTTGTAGCAAACTCCAATTTAACGCAATTAATTCAAAATGTTTCTACCATTTTCATTTTTATTTTCAGTTTGCATAGAAAAAGAAAAATAGAGTGACATAGTTCTTATGTAGTCGTTGTGCATAATAGTAAACAAAATGACTTTAAATTTGTAACATTGTGCTAAATGCTTGAGATCTTATGGCTTTATATCAGAGATATCGATTATCGTATTACAAAATGTCCTTTGTTTAATTTTTACAGTAGTATATTTTACAGGTACAGTAGTATTTTACATTTGTTTTATTTACATTGTATGTTTTTTACCATGAAAAATTTAAGTTCACACTAAATTTATTGCCATGAATCTTGTGTGATTGAGAAGTGAAGTTCAGGTGATTACATGCATATAGGGCTGAGCAAACCACCCGAACGGACCGGACCGACCGAGACCGGACCGGACCGACCACATCTGGTCCGGTCCTCGGTCTCGGCTTTTGGGCTAATTCGGTCTCGGTCTTGGTCGGTCCGAACCACAAACCGACTATTTTGCCTTGTTGGACCGGACCGACCACATTCGGTTCGGTCCTCGGTCTTGTCTTTTGGGCTAATTCGGTCTCGGTCTTGGTCGGTCCCGTCCGGGACCGATGCTCAGCCCTTGATGCATACATCATCGATCATGATAATGTTAATTGTCACTCATTGTCATATACAGGCTTTATGAATTGAAGAAAAAAACAGCCGATCTGCGTCCAAACAAAATCGTGTGCTTATAAATATGTGCTGCTAGGTATTATATTGTTCAATGCTTCTTAGTTCAAACACATGTGTACGTGCTCTCAATTTCATATATTTATTAATTATAGTTATTTCAGAAATATTTCAAAGATGGTACATAGTTAGCTAGGTATTACTATTGTTCAATGCTTCTTAGTTCTTACTCTATTCTACCTTCAATAAACCTAACAAATACAATACCTCAGTATGTAGGATTTGTATCTTACACACCTATTTTCTATTGTCGATTTGCATGGATCTGTTCATTTACGATAGATTTTAATCATTCATGACGCAATATTTCACTTGTTGCTGTATTTTTAACTTTTAATAAGTTGTAGTAATTTATAATTGGTGCCCTACTCAAGATTTTCATGATCTTTTCCAAAAGAAACCAATTCTGAGTAGCTTTTTTCCTTGTACTCGTTATTTTGGGCCACAACAATAATGCCCTCTGTCCTTACTTCTCAATACATATGTGTACTGGCATGGCTATGATTCTGGTTACGATCTAGTCACTTTGTTTGCTAAAATACAAATAAAACATCAAAGTAAATATACTATACTAACTGCTTTTAGATCACTTTCAACAGTTACTTTACAAGAAACCACAGCAAATAATGCAATAGTTAGTTTGCATATATAGAAATTTCGTATAAACCGGTCTTCTACAGTCTCTTTGATGAGATTTGTACTCGAATATACTTGGGAAATTTTTGAGTAACTTCCTGCAAGAAACCCTGACTGCTTGAATGGTTGTATTTCTAGATTAAAAGTCGCGAGTTCGGCATATATTGATAGTAAAACTATATAGAAGTGTTATCAACGAGTAATTTTGGCTCGTGCGCTATGGCGGGAGTAGATTTCAATGACTAAATTAAATATGTTTATTTTTTGTGATAAATCCAAATCGATGGAACACGCACTACCTTATAACCCGGGGTTGTAGGTTCAGCTGGCCGGACCGACACCTTTTTTCATGTTAAATAAAACAACACGTTAAAATAAACACATTACATAATTTAAATAAAATAAAATATCACACTTAAGTCAAACTTTATACATTTAGGGACTAACAATGTAAAAAAAATCAAGGGACTGATAATGAAAATTTATTATTGATAAGAAACTAAAAATTAAACACCCCCTAAACACTAAACCCTAAACATCTTATTAAATTTTATGTAAACAAAAAAGAATATTGATTTCTTAAAGAAAATCAGGGGACTAACAATGGAAACCGAATTACTAACGGAAGGACTAACTAAAAAAACCTTAATACTACGTGTGTCATGGACTATTAATGTAAAACAAAAAATAATTAAGGAACTGACAATGGAAACAGAATGACTAACGGAAGGACTAACAAAAAAAACCTAAGGACTAACATGTAAAAATACTAACCACCAAGGATTAATAATGTTTTTTTTACTATTCATTGATAGTGCTCGGGGTTGTAGGTTCACCCGGACCGATACATTTTTTTCGTGTTAAATCAGATACACATTAAAATAAAAACATTACATATATACTAAGAAATTTCATTAATTTTAGGGACTAAGAATGAAAAAAAATCATGGACTTATAACAATGGAAATTTATTGTACTTAAAAAAACTAAAAATGCATAAACACCCCCTTAAATACGGTTAGTTAGCAAGCTATTACCCTTAAATATATACTAATGATAAACAAATTACATATATCATGTTATTAAACTTTTACGTAAACGAAAATATAATGTTTATTTCTTAAAATAAATTGAGGGGCTGACAATTGAAACCCAATAACTAACGAAAGGATTAACAAAGAAAACCTAAGGACCATACATTGTAGTAGGGGTGGCAATTTCTGACCCGGCAAGAAGATTAACAGGTTCGGGTCGAGTCTAAAGAGATTTTGGGTCGGGTTTGGGTCGACCCATCAAACCCGTTTATTAAACAGGTCAACCCGTTTAAGATTTTTTACGTAAATTAAAAATTATTTATATTTTAGTATACGGGTTAAGTGAGTTAAACGGGTCGACCCGCAAACCTGTTTAACTCGTGTAATGTGCCAACTTTCGTATATAAACCGGGTTAAATGGGTCAACCCAAAACCCGTTTAACATATTCAACCCGTGTAACATATTTAACCCGCTAACCCAAGTATATATATGGGTTAAATAGGTCAGGTTCAGGTTATGTGTAAACAGGTTAAGGTTGACATAGCTTACCCGATAATTTAAATGGGTCAGGTTCGGGTTGGGGTTTTTTGACCCGCCAACCTGTCAACCCGAAAACCGTCAACCCGAACCCGACCCGAATTGCCACCCCTATTTAATTGTAGGGACTAATAATGTAAAAGTAATAATTCAGGGACTAACAATGGAAACCGAATGACTGGCGGAAAGATTAACAAAGAAAACCTAAGAACTACTCGTAAGGCTGAACACAGTGGTTAGTCGACATCTTCGGTCGACCCATAGGTCGCCGTCGGTCGACTCAATGTGGAGCCAAGTTGGTCGTCGGTCGTTGGACGAAAATTTGGTAAAGATGGTCGCTATCTCGACCGAATTGTAATACACAAATAAACAAAACAAATAACCGTTTAACATATAAAAAAAACTTTTTTTTAAAAAAAAACTTTACAATTTTTACAACATTATAAATACCCCACTTATTTCCTCATTTCATTCACAAATTCAAACAACAATTCTCTCAACACTTTCAAACACATTCTATTAATTATGTCTTACGAGCTATTATTTAATTCTTCGTCTTCCGACGATGAAGAAGAAGTTATGAGCGAGCTTGCGGAGTTTACGCAGTTCGCTTGGGACGAGTACCAAGCGTCACTTCTCCGAAAACCCGGTGTATGACGAAATAAAATTTCGTCGGCGGTTCCAAATGAGCCGAGAACTATTCTCACAAATTTTTCAAGAGGTAACCGATTATTCTCCTTATTTCAACAAAATCTTTATTGTAGGGGCGTACTTGGTACTTCCCCATTGATAAAGTGTACTGCGGCAATTCGTCAATTGGGATACGCGGCCGTTCCTGATTCTCTTGACGAGTATCTGCAAATGGGTGCAACAACAGCCCGTGATTGTCTCCGTAAGTTTTGTACGGCTATCATGGAGTTATATGGTGCTGAGTTTTTGCGAAAGCTCACGTATTCTGACCTTGAAAGAATATATGCTCGTCACGAGCATAAGCATGGGTTTCCTGAGATGATAGAAAGCATTAATTGTACAAGTTGGGAGTGGGAGAATTGCCCAAATAGTTTGAGAGGTCAATTTGCTAAGGGTGAACACGGGCCACATCCATTCATTTTATTGGAAGCAATCGCCTCCTAAGATTTATGGATTTGGCATGCTTTCTTTTGTGTCTTCGGGATGAATAATGACATAAACGTTTTACATCGTTCCCCTGTTTTCAATGATATCAAATCTAGGAGAGCACCGGAACTTTCATTTGAGGTTAACGATGTAGCTTCTAAAAGGGGATATTATCTTACTGACGGGATATATCCGGACTGGGCCGTTCTTATTAAGTCCATTTCAAATCCTCCCACGGGTGATGATAAAAGAATATTGTACAAGAGGAAGCACGAAGCAGCAAGGAAAGATGTGGAATGAGCTTTTGGTGTGTTGAAGAAGAAGTGGAAAATGCTTAAAGTTCCGGCTCGAAGGCTGTTGCGTCGTGATCTCCAAGATATTGTGTACACATGTATCATATTACATAATATGATCATTCGACACAAGGGTCGGGCGATATGTCCTACATGGTTCGAAGATGAGGGCCACCGTGATTATGATCCCTTAAGATCGCACGAACAATCGTTAGTAGTTACTCAGGAGATAATGGACCGAACAACTCATCTACACTTAAAAGCTGATTTGATCGAACACGTTTGGGGATATCATGGAAATGAAGTCAATCAAGAGAATGAAGACGAAGACACAAGTGACGATGACAAATTTGTTGTTTAAAAAATTTGAATAATTTGTGTAATGTTTTTAATGTTATTTGAATAATTTATGTAATTTTTTTATTATTAATAAAGTTTAAATTTGTTGTTTAAAATATTTGAATTTAAAAATAAAAAATAACTTGGTCGACAATGTGACAACTTGGTCGTCTGCATGTCGCCGGAGAAAGAAATCTTAGTGCTTTGTACTTTTCATTGAAATTGTGTATGAATAGCACAAGTACTAATAATGTTTTGTACTATCATCGAATAGTGTGTGAATAGTGAATTAACATTTGATAAATGTTACGTATACACGATATAAATGTTATATATACCATATATGAGACTAATTGGTTGTATTTTCACATTTTTCTTGTGGTGAAAGTCATTCTCAGCTATGACTTCAAAAGAAATTAAATGCCATCATGACTTCACAAGAAATGGAAATAACAAAGTTATTAATATTTGGAGCCTTGAGAAACATTTCCGATTAATATGTTGTGTATTTAGTTGTATGATCACGGACCGGAAAAATGAGTTGGATTTAGATATGGAATTTCAGTGGCCCAATTTCTTTCACTAGGCCTATCAAGCTTCCACTTTTTTAATTGGAAAACCAGACGCCATGCTTATTTAATACAAAACTATTGAAACGCCTTTTGATTTCTAGGTTTTCACTTCTCTTGATAATTAGATGTTCTATGCGTATGATGTCATGGTGAGGTATACAACCATGCATGCAACGGTACACATTATATGCACGAAATTGAGCAGAATATGTATTCTTTTGTGTAATATAACATTTACAAACGCCTTCTAATTTCTTTTCAAATTTAAAAGTACTAGTTAATGATATTAATCTCTAATCACCGGCTAGAACTATCATATCATGCTGTTATCTTAGCTTAACTACATATAATAGAGGAACCTATTTTTGTCCATTAAATGTCACTAAAGCATCTTTTAAACTTAAATTAAACAATAAAAATAATAGAGGAACCTATTTTCGTCCATTAAATGTCACTAAGACATCTTTTAAACTTAAATTAAACAAATAAAAATAAGAAAACATATTGAACAAACCATTCAAACACAAATACAACAATTTAAGAAATACAAATAATAAAACTAAAAGTACTTCCTTCAAAGCCAATTGTACAAACTTATTTAACACAAAATACCTATACTCTCATACAATAGTCAAAACTCAAAACACATTAAATAATTGTCGAACTCCATAGAGAGCTAGGAGCGGTAACTTGAGTTAACACCAAAAACTCTGCCATGTCAGCGCCACGTCATTTCAACACCAAACAGCATATGACCAAAAAATCACTCTTTATCATAACACCAAATAACAACTTCATTTCGACAGCAAAATCGATTTGTAGGCCTCATCAATTTGCCAATGGGTGCCAAAAGGTTTACAAGGATGAACAATCTAGGTAATAAACTTAGCAAAATCGATAGAGTGTTAGTTTCGCACCATGTTACTGACCTCTGGCCTAATTCCCATACAATTGCATTACCCAGAGAATATTCAGACCATACTCCAATTCTCTTTTCAAATTTAACTGCTAATTTTGGGGCTATACCATTTAAGTTGTACAACAGTTGGATAATGCACAATGATTTCCCTCAATTGGTAAATGAATGTTGGACTTCATGTAACTATGAGCTGATCCATAACGGACCAGGCACCATCTCAATTTCTTTCAAAACTAAATTGCAAAAATTGAAAGTCAACGATCAAACAATGGAGACGTCAGGTTGTTGATAAGGAAAACATGGTTTTTAATGACCTTCGCCTGAAGATTGACTGTTTGGATATGAAAGCCGAATCATCATTCCTTACTAATGATGAAATCATGTCTAGAACTGCTCATGTCAAATCTCTTGCAGATTTAGAACATGCGAGAACTTCAGACCTTAGGCAAAAGGCGAAAATTCGGTGGGCTTTAGAGGGTGACGAAAATTCTCGTTTCTTCCACGGGGTGATTAACAACAGAAGAAATCGCTCTTGTATCAATGGATTGAACATCCATGGGGATTGGGTTACGGATCCTACGTCAATCAAGAACCATATATTCCTACACTTTGCTTCAAGATTTAAAGAAGAAAATCGATCAAGGCCTTCTTTTAACAGTAACCTTTTCAAGCATTTTTCTTTAGACGAGGTACAACTTCTTGACCGCCCTTTCACTAATTTAGAAATAAAAGAAGCAATATGGGAATGTGGTAGTGATAAAGCACCGGGCCCTGACGGCTTCACCTTTAAGTTTTTCAAAAGTCATTGGAATGTTCATGAAAAAGATGTTATTTCTTTCGTTAAAGAATTCGAATCATCTTCCTATATCCCTAGGGGGTGCAACTCATCGTTTATCACTTTAGTTCCTAAAGTGGAAGATCCTCTGGTTATTGGTGATTTTAGGCCAATTAGTTTAATCGGTTGTCAATATAAAATTATCTCCAAGGTCCTTGCTAACCGAATTTGCAAAGTAATATCTTCGGTAGCGGGCAATGTCTAAATGGCTTTCATCAAGGGGCGCCAAATCATCGATGGACCTCTTATGGTCAATGAGATAATAACATGGGCTAAAAAGCATAAGAAAAGATTAATGTTTTTCAAGGTGGACTTTGAGAAGGCCTTTGATTCTTTGTCATGGTCTTTCCTAATATCCGTTATGGAACAAATATGGTTTAGTAGGAAATGGATAAATTGGATACACTCGTGTCTCGATTCGGAGTTTGCATCGGTCTTAGTTAACGGTTCACCCACCAAAGAATTTAAACTTGAAAGAGGCCTTCGGCAAGGGGATCCTCTTTCACCATTTCTCTTTATTCTTGCTATGGAAGCCTTGAATGTGGCTTTTGTTGAAGCCACTAACAGTAACATCTTTCATGGAGTTCAAATGGGAAAAGATAAGACTCTCATTTCTCACTTACAATATGCGGACGATGCTATCATTTTAGGAGAATGGACTCTCTTAAATGCTAAAAATCTTTCTCGTATCCTCACATGTTTCCATCTTGCTTCCGGCCTAAAAGTGAACTTCAACAAAAGTAAGTTATTTGGAGTAGGGGTGTCAAGTATAGAGTTAAATGCTATCGCTTCATCCCTTGGTTGCCTCGCCTCCCAATTTCCTTGCTCTTACTTGGGACTTCCTATAGGTGCTCACATGTAAAGATGTGTTAATTGGAATCCTTTAGTTGAAAGGTTTCATAAAAAAAAACTCTCTAATTGGAAAGCTAATGCTCTTTCTTTTGGAGGTAGGCTCACTCTCATCAAATCCGTTCTCGGTAGCTTGGGAGTTTATTACTTTTCAATCTTCAAAGCTCCTAAGAAGATCATTCATAAGCTTGAAAGCATTCAAAGGAGGTTCTTTTGGGGTGGGAATTCAGAAGATGGTAAAATCTCTTGGATTGCTTGGAAGAAAGTAGTCTCACCCCTGAAATATGGTGGTCTTGGAATTGGGAGGCTCATGGAGAGCAATAAATCATTGCTTTCCAAATGGTGGTGGAGATTTCGTATAGAGGAAAATGCTTTTTGGTGTAGAGTCATTCGTTCAATTCACGGCTCTTCAGGTGGTATCCTAAACGACTCTATATGTAAACAATCCTCAGGTACTTGGTCTCAAATATCAAAGTTAAAAGGTGATCTTAACAATGTTGGGATTAATCTCCCAATGTTATTTAAGAAGAAACTTGGAAACGGGAGGAATACGACATTTTGGCATGATAATTGGCTAGGTGGGTCCTCTCTTCGAGACATATTCCCTCGATTATACCATTTAGAAACAATGCAAAATTGCTTTATTTTTTAGCGAGCTCCCTTTGTTGCTCCTTTTGTTCCAGTAGCTAATGTTCGAGTAGCAGCTGATTCTACTGTTAATAACTCCTCCTATCATCATGAGGATTTGCAAGTTAATAATGGTCCAATATTGCAGCCCAACATTCCTCTTGTTGGGCAAACATTCCATTGGGCTTGGAGAAGAACACTAAGGTCCCATGAAGAAAACATGGAACTATGTGAACTATAAGATCTCTTGTTGAACCTTAACTTGAGCATGGAACAGGACACATGGGAATTCACCCCCAGCCCTTCAAGGTGTTTCTTGGTTAAATTAATGCGCAAGACCATCTCAAATACATTGAATAATACTACATTACAATCTACGAGATTGAACAAGCTTCTTCCTACAAAAGTAAACATTATGTCTTGGTGTGTTTGCAATCAAAGGCTCCCCACTAGCAGAACACAAAAACCAGTGGTTGATCCCCAATTCTTTGAGCAAACTAACCAACCAAGTAACCTCACAACAAGTCAAGGTTATGGCCCTATACTCTGCTTCTGCAGATGACCTAGCAACAACAGCTTACTTCTTTGAATTCCTTGAAATTGGAGAATCCCCTAGCAGAACACAATAACCAGTGGTTGATCTTCTTGAAAATGGACAACTGGCCCAATCTGAGTCACAATAGGCTTTAAGTTGGACTGCAGAGTCTTTGACAAGAAGAATTCCTTGATTTGGTGACAAAAGAACATACCTAAGAAGGTGCTTAATAGCCTGCATATGTACTTATGTGGGTGACTGCATAAACTGACTAAATTGTTGAACAGTATAGCAAATATCAGTCCTAGTGATGGTTAAGTAAATTAGCTTCCCAATCAACCTTCTATATACCTCTGGATCAGAAAGAGGTGTGCCTACATCTGTTTGCATTTTCAAATGAGGATCCATAGGTAATTTATAAGGTTTACTAGCCAACACACCTGCTTATGTGAGCAAATCCATAACATACTTGTACTGAGAGATGAAGATCCCTTGACTAGTTCTTGAGACCTCTAATCCAAGGAAATAATTGAGCTCTCCAAAGTCCTTCATATGAAATATTGAGCTGAGTTAAGACTTTAGTTCCACAATTTGTGCTTCATCATTCCCAGTTATCAATAGATCATCAACACAGACTAGGACAACAATAAACTTGGTGTCATTTTTCTTTGTGAACAAGGAATAATCAGTTTTAGATTGCACGAAACCAAAAGACTCTAGTGCAGATGACAACTTAAGAAACCACTACCTTAGAGCTTGCTTCAAGCCATACAAACTTTTCTTCAATCTGCACACAAGGTTAGGAGATAAAGAAGAACTTTTTGACACTTTCTCCCCCTTACCAGAATAGCCCAAAGGAACTTTCACATACACTTCTTCTTCCAAATCACCATGTAAGAAGGCATTGGACACATCCATTTGACAAGCGTGCCAATCCTTTAAAGCAGCAACAGCCAAAAGTGATCTAACTGATGAAGCGAAAAGTGACCATCTTAGCTACAGGAGCAAAAGTCTCTTTGTAATCCACGCCATGCCTTTGCCTATTACCTTGTACAACTAGCCTTTCCTTTTTCCTCTCCACTGTTCCATCAGCTTTGAGTTTAGTTTTGAAAAGCCAAAGACTGCCAATGGCTTTCTTTCCTAATGGCAATTATGTGACTTCCCAAGTACCATTTTCATCAAGAGCTTCTAACTTAGAATCCATTGCATTACACCAACCAGGATCCTTTACTGCCTCCTTAAAAGAAGTTGGATCCTTTTGTGCTATCAAGGCAGTTACAAAAGCTTGAAAATCAAGTAAAATAGGTGTTTGGCATACTTGATTTGCTCTTGGAACATAGGGTAAAACATAATCTTTCAATTTTGTAAGAAGATTTGAGGTTCTAGAAGACCTTCTAACTTGTGGTTGGGTGACTGGAACATCATTAGGTTGAGTAGATGATTGAGATTGGGTATTAGTTACAGTCTGTGCAGAACCATTAGCAGACTGCGCAAGGTTAGGAATAGACTGTGTAGGAATCCTAACATGCTCAATTTCATCATCCACAACATTTATAGGAGCAAATTGACAAGGTAAAGTGGTTGGCAGAGGTGTCAAAAATTGCTGAATACTTGTTGAAGAATAAGGAAAAAATTGCTCATAAAATACTGCATCTCTAGACATAAATTTAGTATGAGACACCAGATTATAGAACTTGTAGCCCTTTTGATGATTAGGATAACCAAGAAAAACACAAGGGACACCTCTAGAATCAAATTTATCAGTTGTTCTTGAAGGATTACTTACTACTGCAAAACACCCAAACACCCTTAAATGGTTATATGAAGGTTTCTTGCCAAGCAAAACCTCATATGGTGTCTTATTCTTAAGCAAAGATGAAGGCAAAATGTTGATCAGGGTAGTAGCAGTAGTAACACATTCTCCCCAAAACTTCAAGGGCAGATGTGAGTGTAATCTCAATGCTCTAGCAGTGTCTAGAATATACCTGTGTTTTCTTTCCACTCTCCCATTTTGCTGTGGCCTATCAGCACAGGATGTTTGATGCTCAATTCCCAAGTTAGACAAATAAGCTCCACACTCACGTTTAACAAACTCAAGGGCATTATCAGACCTCACAACCGTTACTTTCTTATCAAACTGAGTTGAGACATAGTTGAGAAATGTCTTCAAAGCAACAAAACTATCTGATTTATTGACAAGTAAATAGGTCCATGTTACCCTGCTACAATCATGTAACACCCCGACCCGACAAGGGTAAAGATGTCACAATGATGGTTTCATATCAGAACAAACACAAGCATAAGACATAAATAATACAATAGAATTTCAAGGGTTACAAAGGAAAATCTGAAACTACAAGGTTACAATACAATAATTTCTAAGTCTAATTATAATTGCTTCTAATCATCTTCAATAGCTAGTAAGGTCTTCTAAATCCAAGGTACTCTCCACTCATACCCAGCTTCCAAACTAAAACCTGCCGCAGGAAAAGAAATGCGGCTGAGCTACGAAAGCTCAGTGAACAAATATAACGATAACAAAGCAGTAATAGGAAATTATGTAAAGTAAATGAAGTACGATCAATAAGAGTTAAGGCATAAGTAAAGGACAAAAGTAAAGAAAAAGGTTAGGAACAGTAATCCTCCACGAGCCAAGTCAAATCAAGTAAACAAGTATACATGTATACGGAGGGGTGACCTCGGTATACCAAGTATAATATGAGGGGATACCTCTAAGGGGTTGGAGTCATGAGCTCCCAAGAGGTGAAAGACGTGTATCGCACACACCCATCAGTCACCTAATATAACAAGTAATATAATCAAACAAGTCAAGTCAAGTCAAATCTAGGATGCATCCATACGCCCCAGTAGGCCACAATGTCTTCCTCTACGTAACAAGTCAAATCAAGTCAGGGACGGGATAGGACATCACTCTCCTACCCTAGAGTCAAGTCATCGGTGCATCAATGACAAGGACATGAAACCCTCATGCCTAGTAGTGGCTCGTAGTCTCAAACCGTGGGTCAAGGGTCAAGTATCAAGTATCAAGTGGACCAAGTATCAAATATCAAGTGTCAAGTATCAAGTGGACCAAATATCAAGTATCAAATGTCAAGTATCAAGTATCAAGTGGTCCAAGTCAAATATCAAGTTTATGTCAAAGTCCAAGTCAAGGTTCAAGACAAGAGATCATAGCAAAGGTTTATAGCAAAGGTTCAATTCAAAAGTTCATTTAAAAGAAATCCTTTAATAATGGTTTTAGTAAAAATGATCTTTCAAAAATAGTTTTCATAAAAATGGTCTTTTAAAAAGGTTTTCATAAAAATAGTCTTTAAAAATAGTTTTCTTAAAACATTTTCATAAATAATTAAAAAGGTTTTCTCAATCCAGTTATAATATCAAGTGTATCAAGGTTCAAGTCAAGGTTTATGGCAAGGTTGATATCAAGGTTCAAACAAGAGATCAAGACAAGGGTTCAAAGCAAAGGTTCAAGTCAAGTGGATCATATCAAGGTTCACAATACAAGGGGAACATAGCAATGGCTTGGGAAATCCTAAACGAATCAAGATAAGAAATCAAAAGAACGAAGGCACCTTACTGAAAAGGGCAGAATATCTGTACCTTATTAGCAAAACACAAGAATAGAAAGCTGACAAGGATCAAGTTACTCCTTCCTCGAACCTAAAGGAGTAGAAGACAGAATTACAAATGGTTTTTAGTTATCTTTCCATTTTAAGTAAGTTTTCATTTTTAGAAAGTTTCCTTATTTAGCAAGATTCAAATATTATAATTTAAGTTATGTCATTAAATAAGGAGTATTATGGAAATAGGGTTCATTTTAGCAAATTATAATAGTTTAAGGTTAATTATGACAACTTCCCATATTTTAGGGTTTTAAATGTAAATATGTCAAAGATAAAGGTTTAAAGTACAATTTTACAAGTTATTCATTTTAATCCAATAATTTCCCAAAATTACAATTCTAATCCTTCCATGTTAACAATTTTACAAGTTAAACCCTTTTATTTATTTAATTTACAATATAAACCTTATAGTTAATTAAGTTACATTCTAACCTTTACAATATTCATGTTTACACATTAAGCCCTTAATTACTCAAAAGTTACCCAACATACCCCTGAAATAAATATTTATACTAACTACCCTTAAGTTTCCAATATTTACAAAACAAGTCCCTCTAATTAATTCATTTTACAATTCGAATATATAATTTACATAACTTACCAATTAAACCCTTTAATTACAAAATTTACACATGGGACCCCTATATTATATTTTATTCAAATTATTCCTAGTCTAATACATGTTACAAAAATATCCCATAAGTTTTAATAATTACAAAACACCCCATTTAGTTTATAAATTCCAATCGGTAACTAACAAAAATACATAAACCTAACCCTAAATTACCCAATCATTACTATTCATTAACTATCCTTAAAAACACATTAATTACACTCAATTGTATCATCTAAACCCTAACCCTAAGATGCACGACCCATATAATATTTTTAAACCCTTTTTTCTTTTTAACCGGTTTGAACAAAAATTAACCAAGCATGATCTAAGCTTCTATAAATTCAAGGAGTATTTTTCGGATGTTAGTAGACTTATATGTGATCAAATAAAATTATGTACACAGCCCAGAAAAATCTGCATAGTCGAATTAAGGTTTATGTTCGTTATTAGGGTTTATCATTCGTATAACTTTAAACGATTAAACAAGCTTGCATGGTTCGATTCTACTATTTTATATAGATTATATGTGATGTAATTAAGTCCAGAAAAATACCAGAATGTTTTCAGAACAAGTCGAACTAGCTGAGTGAATTTTACCTCTTCGGCCAAAAGAATTCGAACAAATAAATCAAGAACTGTCGAACCAAGCTTCCTAAAATCGAACTTCTATTTTTCTAAGCTTCCTTGAACTCAATAGAACCCACGAAAATTGCTATACCAGCTCCAGGAAATCAGTAGGTGTCGAATGGAATTTTGTTTGGTGTTATAGTTGATTTAGGGTTTTATAAAAACAAAAGGGATATATAAATATATATAATGAACCGTATATTTTCTAGGAGGGGGAAACTTCTGGACCAAGCTATCTAGATAAGGATAAAATTCTGGTTTCTATTTATCTTTTATTATTTATAGTATTTATCTTATTTATTTTAGTATTTTAAATTCCGAAAATAAAATATAATTATGTATAAAATATAATTCGGCAAAAATAAATGTTATATAAATATTACAAATATTTTTATGTCATGTGAAATGTTAAAATGTTCAAGTGCAAATTATTTTACTTCATATGATATTAATTTCCAAGCGTTTGGGATTAATTTGGCGTTTTAATTAATTAATAAATGAAATTTTAAGTTACAAGGGCATTTTGGTAATTTTGCATGATTTTAAATTTCGGGTATTACAACTATTTTTATGTCATGTGAAATGTTAAAATGTTCAAGTACAAATTATTTTACTTCATATGATATTAATTTCCAAGCATTTGGGATTAATTTGGTGTTTTAATTCATTAATAAATGAAATTTTAAGTTACAAGGGCATTTTGGTAATTTTGCATGATTTTAAATTTCGGGTATTACAAGTAAATAGGTCCATGTTACCCTGCTACAATCATATACTATAGTTAAGAAATACCTAAATTTGCCATCAGTAGGTACTCTATAAGGGCCCCAAACATCCATATGAATTATCTCATACACTGCAGACCTATGTGACTGACTTAGAGAGTAAGGAAGCTTAGAAAATTTTGCCATGGGACAAGAAAGACAGTTATCAACACTAGTCTTCATTAAGGAAACATGCAAATCTTTCATACACTTCAATTTTGAGTTAGATACATGGCCAAGTCTGTGATGCCACAGACCATATGAAGCCTTATTAACAGAAACAGAACTAGGTACAGCAGACATTGCAAATTTACCAAGAGTAGAGGTAATCAAGGAAGTAAACAAACTATCCACATCTTCAAGTGGTACATTAACCAGATGATACAAACCTGCTCTCTTTTTACCCAGACCCTTCACCTTCTTGCTTGCTAAGTCCTGAACAACACAGAACTTTGGGTAAAATGTGAATCTTTTGTCAATTTAGGAACAGAAAATAGACTAAACTTGAATGATGGTACTACTAAGACATCTTTGAGTAATTATTCAGTTTAACTTTGCCCACATGTGAAATGACAGAAGTGTTCCCATTTGGCAACTTTATTTGTGGCTTAATTTTCAACAGCTATGGGTCATAAATTTGGTCATTATCAGGTGTGTCATATGGTCACTAGCACCAGTGTCATAAATCCAATCCTCAAGCACTTCTGAATCACCATCCATTCTCATCTGCTGCACACTTCTCAGAAGTTGTTCAAATTGATGGGGTGTGAAGCTAACATTCCCACTCTCAACATGAGCCACAGTCTTTGTAGGAGCCTAATTCTTGGTTTGACCATTCTGTTTTACAGCCCTATTTACATTCATCTTGGACTTAGGATGCCATGCTGGATAGCCTACTTTTTCCCAACATCTATTAGGAGGATGCCATTTAAAACCACATATACCACATCTATCTTTAACAGTCCCTTTACTATACAAAGCAGTTGACTCCATAGAACTTGATCCAAACAACACCCTTTGAGATTCCTCTTGCTGTAACATTGAACAAGCATTCTCCGCACTAGGCAATGGGACCATTAACAACAACTGAGTCCTCAAATTACCATATTGATCATCAAGTCCATTTAGAAACTGAAACAGCCTCTGCTCTTCCTTTTGTTGATTCAAAGCATTCAGAAACACAGTTATTTCAGGAGTAACAGTAATTGGTGGCAAAACATTCACATTATCAAGTTCCTCCCAAACACATTTCATCTTGGTAAAATACTCACTTACTGAACCACCAGATTGACTTATTGCATAACAATCCTTATTCAACTTGTATTTTCTTAAACCATCACTTAAGGCAAATCTATTTTCTAACTGAGACCACATTGCACTAGCAGTATCAACAAACATGATTGATCTAGCTATTGACTCATTAACTGACCCCAAGATCCAACAAATCACCATATTATTACACGTGTCTCATAATTCATCCATATTAGGATCAGTTGTAGAACGAGTAACTGTACCTCTGATGAATCCTAACTTCCTCTTTGTAGAAAGCCCTATTTCAATTGCCCTTCGTCAAGCACGATAGTTCTGAGAACCCACAAGCTTTTCTTGAACAGTTAAGGAATTAGGACCATCTGATGGGTGAAGATACAGTGGATTTTGGAATACAGCGGGAGCATTTTGATTGTTAACAGCTTCAGTCATCTTGATTAATCAAAAAGAATCACACAATTTGACCTAATTTTGACTAATTTTGACCAATTTTGACTGAATTTTGGCGCGAAAACAAGATACACACAACACACAATGTAACTAACTTTTAACAACTTAATTCACCATTGCTGAATAGCTCTGATACCATGTCAACAACGGAGAATCATAGAGATTCAATAAAAAGGAAATGAAGAAGAAGATAAAATGGAGGGAAAGTTGGTTATTGTATTTGATTAACTGAATTGAGAAAGTGATTACAACAGCTTATAAAGACTCAACTTGTACATCATTAGTCCCTTTACTTTCTACATTTACACAAGTAGTCCCTTGACTATCATCCCTTTTACAGTAAAAAATTACATCCAATAGTTTTGGGGCGTAATATTAATAAGGTATAAGCGGAAAATATTACTCACAAAAAATTTTAGTTACATGATACCCGGCGTCGCAACGTACGAGTAACATGCTACTAGTAAAATAAACAAATCAATACTTTTATAACTAAATAGAAAAAGTGTGCTAAATATAAATGTTTACAAGTAAACTAAATGCATTTGAATGGGCTTTAAAGACTTGCATATGGGCTTTAACTTGTTTGGATCTAGAACTTGGCACTGTAAAGTGTAAAGCTGGCTTTGTGTTTGGATTTAATAAAGTTTTATGACATGTTTCGAGCAATTTGTCTGTGTCTATTTTGTATTGCAAACCAAGACTTTTATACAGTATACAAATATAAATGGTATAATTTTGCAATTTTTAAATCTATTAGAAAGTTGTACAAATGGAGAATTCAGAAATTGTCTTAACAAATTAAACCTAGATTAAGTTAAGGCAAAAATCTAGTCCCATATACAACTTTCAAGCAAATATTCAATTTTAAAATACTATGAGTTACTAGTTTATGGACATTCATATCAATGCCAATTTACTAGAGTTTTTAATCCCCTTATAATCGCCATTAGCTGTATGATATTGATATATTCGTGTTTGTACCGCTTTTGGAACAATAATAATAGTACGTCACTTGAGAATGATATATTTTTGTGATCCACACATGGCTTGCAATAACACTATGACATCATTTAACATTTGAGAAAAATTAAAGAAAACAATAGTTTATTTGATTATAATGGTTTGTTTGTCTTGATTTAACTGGTCACATAAATAAATTACAGTTAAGCTTTTTGTTCTTTAGAATTGTGGAGAACATCCTAAATATGTGGATTTTGTGTTTCTTAGATTTTTTCTTTTGAAAATTATTATTTAAGATATATATGTTATACAATACAAGTAACTATTATTGAACAAGTGTGGGTTTTGTTTATTCGACAAGTGTGTGGGTTTTGTTTTTCTTTTGAAAATTATGTGCATATGTAATTCGACAAGTGTGGGTTCTGTTTATTTGTTTCATAATTGTTAGCGATTTAAATTGTCTTGTCGGAGTTTCATGTGGCGACATACCACTTCAAGTTTTTTATTTTCTTCTCTTAAATCTTGATTATATAATAAAACAAAACCCCTAGTGGGGACTTTTACATTTCAAAAAAATCAAATCATACCTTATTAAGTAATAATCAAATTATTATTATTATTATTTTCTTAAATATTAAATAAGAAAAGCCTAAATACTTCTAAATTTATCCATATTCTATAAAAAAACGAATGTGATTTTTAATCATTCAATAAAAACTTACAAAAATATATGTGTCAAAATATAAAAAATTAAAACTTGAAAACGGTGGAGCAAGTTTTTCAAAGATTTGAGCTGAAACTTAAAATTCACTATCATTCCCACTAAATATTTGAAGTCCCAACATTCCCAAATTCCTCCTCCATCAATCAAACTCGATCTCTTATCATTCATTCACACACAATCATTGACACAAGAACATCTCCTCCAAATCTAATTAATATTAAATCCCACTACATTCGTAAATAACCCTAATTCAATACCTCAATCAAAGTACAATGGTTTTGAAGGTCCTGTTATAGTAATTAAAACCCGAAATTAAAAATAATAATTTATTTAAATGATTAGAAAAAACCCCGCGCGTGCGCGGGCATTATATCTTAAGTGATTGATTATAGAAATATAAAAAAAGCCCGCAGCCCATAAGTTTCACATGCAGATAACTGAATGAGTTAAGAGCCTGTGCTTTTCCTTCATGTCAATCATCTTTATATACTGATGTTCAAAAAAAATCATCTTTATATACCAGAATATAAAATAAAATTTTATAAATTTAATAATGATTTCTGATGGTAATAGAAAATAAGTTAAATACACACAACGATTTGTGCGACATTGGTATTAACCTTAAAAAAAAAAAAAAAAAAAAAAAAAAAAATTATGTGTTTTTTCACTTGTTGCATTATTTTTACTATTTGTGCCTATAAATCTTCCTACTTGCATGATTGTGAAAAGTGCAAATATCATTGAAAAATGATAAATCATGATGGTTTATGATTGTGTCATTGTGTGGGTAAAAGTATGAGTAGAAAGATTATGTAAGAGGAACTAACTGTTTAAATTTGTATATGTCTTCGGATTTCAGATGCTAGTGTCTTTTGTGAGTACCCTGCCCGTCGGTAATGTGAATTATTAAGACATGGTAAATTTTAAACAATAGATTATATACCAAATATGATTCATTTTGTCTTATAGTAACCTTTCTTGAATATTCTCACTTTCGTGAAAAGTGAAAACAAAAATGGGAAGATGATTCGGTAAATATAAAATTTGATATGATTTGGGTTGGGATAAGAAGGTATATTCCTGGGCCCCATGTTTTATATAATACTTCCTCCGTCCGAAATAAATGTCATGTTTGATTTTTTGTGTCTTTTTTGTTAAACTTTGACTTTAAATATTTTTATTTGCGTTATATAATTCTTTATGAAAATTATACCAATGAAAATACATTTGAAAGCCAATCCATGCATATATTTTGCATCAAGTATTATATAACACAAATAAAAATATTTACAGTCAAAGTTGAACAAAAAATACTCTAAAAAATCAAACCTGACATTTATTTTAAGACGGAGGTAGTAGTAGTCAATTTATATACACGTCAGATTTGTCCAATGTTCGGGCCCACAGGACCCACAGTCACACTGAGTAGTACTTGTTTTATTTTTGAGTAAACTACACCATTCGTCCTTGTGGTATGCGTTGACCGACAAGTTTCGTCCTTTGACCCAAAAAAATGCACCGTCCATCCTTAACAGTGAAACGTTATGTATCGTTAGTCCCTCACTCTAACTGGCATCACTAACGATGGTTATACCTCATCCACTCGAGGGTATTTCAGTCTTTTCCCAACCATAAGGACTAACGGTGTAATTTACTCTTTTTATTATTTATTTAACTATTAATAAATAATAGTTTTCGTCCGTTTTTATACGTTTTTATACGTTTTTATCCGCTTTTATACGTTTTCGTCCATTTTCGTACGTTTTTATCCGTTTTATTTGTTTTTATACGTTTTCATCCGGTTTTATTCGCTTTCGTCCGGTTTTCTTACATTTTTATACGTTTTTATCCGTCTTTAAAAAAACCGGTTTTTTTTTTATACGTTTTCATCCGGTTATATACTTTTTTTTTAACCGGTCCATAAACCGGAATCGGTTTTTAAAAAAACAGATTTTTTTTAACCAAACCGGTTAAACCGGTTTTCGGTTTTGATAGTGGACCGGTTTTTTACCGGTTATAAATCCAGTTTTGTCCGGTTTTTTCAAATAACCGGTTTTATTTATTTTTTTATTTTTATTTATTTATTTATTTTACTAGCCGTTAGAAAATAACCGGTTTTAACCGGTTAAAAAAACCGGTCAAACTAGCCGTTTAGAATATAACCGGTTTTAACCCTTTTTTTCGGTTTTTTTTTTTTAAATACGAACAACGGCTATATGACCGTTTATGAACCTTTTTTTTTTTTTTTTTTTTTTTTTTTTTTGTGTTTTTTTGATGATTTTAAGCCATGGATTGGTAGTATAAATACATGTAATGAGTTGTGGTTGAAAACACATAAAAACACTCTCATATATCTCTTTAATCTCTCTAATCTCTCAAATATCTCTCTAATCCCTCTATAATGGAAAACTCACAATCACAACAAGCTTCCACTACTCCCTCCGTTTCTACTAGCAATGCACGAAAAGTTTACACAAATGAAGATGTTGTGAAAATTAAACCAACTAACCGAAAAGGTGATGTTTGGTCTAATTACGATTTGTGTATTATGATTGATAATTTGGAAAGGGCGCGTTGCAAAAAATGTGGGAGATTTTATAACCCCTCGTCTAACACTACACTTAGGACTCATAAGAACGGTTGTAATGCGGTCCAAAATGATACGTCACAAGGTACTATTGGTGCGGATGGTCAAGTTTTTATATATGATAATGATGCGCTCCGACTTGATTTTACGAAGTTTGTCATTCAACAAGCGCTTCCATTCAACCACTTCGACAACGTCAAGCTTACGGAGATCATCAAAAGGAGGCTACAACCGCGGTATCAACATGTAAGTCGTACTACTCTTAGAAGTGATGCTTTTAAATTATGGGAAACGGCTAAAAAAGATATTATTGATGGTTTTCGTGAATATAAATATGGTGTTTCTATAACTACGGATACTTGGACCGCACCACATGGTACGGCAAATTCTTATCTCGCCGTTACGGCTCATTGGTTTAATCCCGAATCTTGGTTATTAATGAAACGGACAATTGCTTTTAAACTATTTGGTTATCCTCATACGGGATCTAATTTAAGAAAAAATTTACATGACACTTTAATTGAATAGAAAGTTGTAACGATTTCACTAGATAATGCATCCAATAATACTAGAGCTATGGAATTGTTAAAATTACGTATAAAACCCGTTTTAGATGGTGCTTTTTTTCATTCTCGTTGTGTTGCTCATGTTATAAATTTATCCGTGCAAGCGGCATTAAAAATATGTGATAGTTTAAAGATGAAATTTAGGGGTTTATTAACAACTATATATAGTGCGAGCAACGAACGACAAATGAACTATCACCGTTTTCGTAAACAATGTGGTGAAATACCCCTAGGACCTTGCTTTGATAATAATACTAGGTGGAATTCTACTTGCATGATGTTTGAAAATATATTACGACAACGTGTGACTTTAAACGCTTTTAATGATATACTTGTTAGTAGAAATAAGTCCGTTTCGATAGACGACCAAGATTGGGATCGACTAAATGATTTAACTATTTTTTTACAAGTTTTTAAAGAGGCAACATCAATATTATCGAGTGTTTATTACCCAACTAGCTCATTAGTTTTAAAGCAAATTTATACTATGACGGAAAAATTAGACGAATTAAAAAACTCACCTACTCAAATGTTTAGAAGAATGGTTAAAGTTATAAAAAAGAAATTTATAAAATATTTTGGTAGTTTACCTTTGGTTTTTACTTGTTCCGCCGCACTTAATCCATGTTTAAATGTTGGAGGCGTAGAACTTTTAATAACAAGAATAACAGAAAATTTAGACTTAACATTTGGGTTAAACGGTGACGACCCCGACTATATAAGATCCCAAATTTTTTAATTTAACGATAATTTTAAAAAATTATTTGAAATTTATGCAACAAAATATGGTCAACAACAAAACTCAATTGTTGTCCAAATGCGGGCCGAATCGTCTCGAATGGCAAGAGACATTAATATAAACCTTTATAATAGTTTATGTGAAGACGCTACAAAGCGTCAACGAACATCGGCCCCAACAAGCGAGTTGGGACAATATATGGCTACAAACTTTTTAATAACTTTAAGTCCCAAAGAGTTTGCAAACTTTGACATTTTGGCTTGGTGGAAAGAAAGGGAAATCCAATTTCCAATTTTATCCGCTATGGCTCGTGACTTATTAGCGGTCCTAGCTTCGACGGTAGCTGTCGAATCGACCTTTTCTACTAGCGGTAGAATTATATCGGAAAGAAGGTCAAGACTAACCCCCGAATCCGTGGAAGTATGTGTATGTTTGAAAGATTATTTGGACGGAGTAGATAGGATACAACATGAATCATCGTTGGAAGGTCTGATATTACAAGACGTTGAAGAAACTATAGAAAGAGAAGAAGTTGAATTAGCGATATCACCTCCGCCTACCGAATTAGATGAAGGTGAGTTTGAAGAATTTGATGTTAAAGACGTAGATGTAGAATATTTTTTGGAAGATTTAATGACTTGAGTATAACGGGTGATGGCAATGCCGAAGCTCGATATACTTGAGTACACTAATATGTTTTCGGGCGATGGCCATGCCGAAGCTTGAAATGTATTAGTATTTATATATTTTTAGTTGTATAATTGTATTGTTTAAATAAAAGTTATGATTGTATTTTTTTAGTATGTTTCCGGTGCAAATAAAAAGTTATGATTGTATTTGTTTAGTATGTTTCCGGTGTATTGTTTAATTAAATGTTTGATAATTAACAATTTTATTAAATAAATGTTCGAACATGTATGTAAAATTCCCAAAAAAAGAACCGGTAAATAACCGATAAAAAAACCGAATCCGAACATTTATAAACGAAAAAAAACCGATAAAAATATCGATTCCGAAAATTTGTAACAAAAAAAAAACCGATTCCGAACATTCGTAACCGAAAAAAAACTGATTTCGTAAAACCAAAACCGGTTTTTAAGAAAACCGGTTTTTTTTATAACTGGTTTTCCCAATACCGAAAACTGGTTTTAACCGATTTATTTGCACCTCTACATGCAGATAACTGAATGAGTTAAGAGCCTGGGCTTTTTCTTCATGTCAATCATCTTTATATACTGATGTTCAAAAAAAAATCATCTTTATATACAAGAATATAAAATAAAATTTTATAAATTTAATAATGCTTTTTGATGGTAATAGAAAATAAGTTAAATACACACAACGATTTGTGCGACGTTGGTATTAACTTAAAAAAAAAATGTGTTTTTTCACCTTGCATTGTTCTTACTATTTGTGCCTATAAATCTTCCTACTTGCATGATTGTGAAAAGTGCAAATATCATTGAAAAATGATAAATCATGATGGTTTATGACTGTGTCATTGTGTGGGTAAAAGTATGAGTAGAAAGATTATGTAAGAGGAACTAACTGTTTAAATTTGTATATGCCAAGGTTGTCAGGATCGCTATCCTGCTCGTAGGATCGTACGATCCTACGATCCTACACACACAAAACGAGCAGGATCGTTACGGGATCGTAATTCAGGTAGGATCGTTACAGGATAGTGGGATCGCTCGTAGGATCGTAGGATCGTGAACGATCCGATCCTGTTGGTAACCTATTTTCAGGTAGGATCGTTACAGGATCGTGGGATCACTCGTAGGATCGTAGGATCGTGAACGATCCGATCCTTTTTTTTTTTATACTTTTTTTGACTTTTTTGAGAGGAAGGTTTTTAAAAATGGTTTGTATATATATGTAAAGGAAAAGCCGAAAACAATCCTAGATAGGATCCCGATCCTGACAACCTATATGCCTTCGGATTTCAGATGCTAGTGTCTTTTGTGAGTACCCTGCCCGTCGGTAATGTGAATTATTAAGACATGGTAGATTTTAAACAATAGATTATATACCAAATATGATTCATTTTGTCTTATAGTAACCTTTCTTGAATATTCTCACTTTCGTGAAAAGTGAAAACAAAAATGGGAAGATGATTCGGTAAATATAAAATTTGATATGATTTGGGTTGGGATAAGAACGTATATTCCTGGGCCCCATGTTTTATATAATACTCCTTTCGTTCGAAATAAATGTCATGTTTGACTTTTTGAGTCTTTTTTGTTAAAATTTGACTTTAAATATTTTTATTTGCGTTATATAATACTTTATGAAAATTATACCAATGAAAATACATTTGAAAGCCAATCCATGCATATATTTTGCATCAAGTATTATATAACACAAATAAAAATATTTACAGTCAAAGTTGAACAAAAAATACTCTAAAAAGTCAAACCTGACATTTATTTTGAGACGGAGATAGTAGTAGTCAATTTATATACACGTCAGATTTGTCCAATGTTCGGGCCCACAGGACCCACAGTCACACTGAGTAGTACTTGTTTTATTTTTGAGTAAACTACACCATTCGTCCTTGTGGTATGCGTTTACCGACAAGTTTCGTCCTTTAACCGAAAAAAATGCACCGTCCATCCTTAACTGTGAAACGTTATGTATCGTTAGTCCCTCACTCTAACTGGCATCACTAATAGTCGTTATACCTCATCCACTCGAGGGTATTTCAGTCTTTTCCCAACCATAAGGACTAACGGCGTAATTTACTCTTTTTATTATTTATTATTTAACTATTAATAAATAATAGTTTTCATCCGTTTTTATACGTTTTTATCCGTTTTTATACGTTTTCGTCCATTTTCGTACGTTTTTATCCGTTTTATTTGTTTTTGTCCGTTTTCATCCGGTTTTATACGTTTTTGTCCGTTTTTCTTACATTTTCATACGTTTTTATCTGTTTTCATCCGTTTCTGTACGTTTTCATCCGGTTTTATACATTTTCGTCCGGTTTTCTTACGCTTTCATACTTTTTTATCCGTCTTTATCCGTTTTCATCCGTTTTTATACGTTTTCGTCCGTTTTTATAAGTTTTCATATGTTTTTATCCGTTTTTATGCGTTTTTGTCTGTTTTCATCTCGGTTTATAAGTTTTCGTCCGGTTTTCTTTCGTATTCATACGTTTTTTATCCGTCTTTACCTGTTTTCATCCGTTTTTATACGTTTTTATCCGTTTTCATATGTTTTTATCCTTTTTATGCGTTTTATACGTTTTCGTCCGATTTTCTTACGTTTTTATCCGTCTTTATCCATTTTCATTCGTTTTTATACATTTTCGTCCATTATATATATATATATATATATATATATATATATATATATATATATATATATATATATATATATATATATATATATATATATATATATATATATATATTATATATATTTGCTTAGAGTAAAATTTTTTCATCCGAAAGAGAATAAAAAGGGCAAAAACGTATAAACCAGACAAACCGTATAAAACAGAATAAAAACGTATAAAGACAGACAAAAACACATAAAAAACGGACGAAAAACATATAAAAACGAATGAAAATAGCTAAATACGGATAAAAACGGACAAAAATTTATAGAAATGGAAAAAAAACGCTATAAAAAACGTATTAAAAATAACGTATTAAAAACGGATTAAAAAACGTAATAAAATCGGATAAAAACGTATAAAACGGATGAAAGCGGATAAAGACAGATAAAAACGTATGAAAACGTAAGAAAAACCGGACGAAAACGTGTAAAAAACGGATGAAAACGTATAAAAATGTATGAAAACGTATAAAAATGGACGAAAACGTATAAAAACGGACGAAAACGTATAAAAACGTATTAAAATGGAACAAAAACAGACGAAAGCATATAAAAACGGATGAAAACATATAAAAACGAACAAAAACGCATAAAAATGGTAAAGAAAACATATGAAAATGTAAGAAAAGCGGACGAAAGCGTATTAAAACGGAAGAAAACGTATAAAAACGGACAAAAACGTATAAAATCACACTAAAACGCATAAAACGGATAAAAACGTATGAAAACATATAAAAACGGATGAAAACGTATAAAAAATGATGAAAACGGATAAATACCGATAAAAACGTAAGAAAACCGAAAGAAAGCGTATAAAAACGGATAAAAATGTAGAAATAGAACAAAAACTCATAAAAACGGATGAAAACGCATAAAAACGGATGAAAACGTAAGAAAAACGGACGAAGGCGTATAAAATGGATGAAAAGTATAAAAATGGACAAAAACGTATAAAACCAAATGAAAACGCATAAAACATATTAAAAATGGATAAAAACATATAAAACCGGACGAAAACGTACAGAAACGGATGAAAACGGATAAAGACGGATAAAAACGTATGAAAATGTAAGAAAACCGAACGAAAATATATAAAACCGGATGAAAAAGTATAAAAACGGACAAAAGTAAATAAAAACGGATAAAAATGTACGATAATGGACGAAAACGTATAAAAACGGATGAAAACGGATAAAAACGTATAAAAACGGACGAAAACGTATAAAAACAGACGAAAACTATTATTTATTAATAGTTAAATAAATAATAAAAAGAGTAAATTACATCGTTGGTCCTTATGGTTGGGAAAAGACTGAAATACCTTTGAGTGGATGAGGTATAACGACCGTTAGTGATGCCAGTTAGAGTGAGGGACTAACGATACATAACGTTTCACTGTTAAGGATGGACGGTGCATTTTTTTGGGTCAAAAGACGAAACTTGTCGGTCAACACATACCACAAGGACGAATGGTGTAGTTTATTCTTTATTTTTAGTTTTTTTACCGTCCGGTGAATTGGGTTGTAAATTTACCTGCCAACGATGTGATAAGCGAGTATATAATGAATACCAACTTGCGTCAATGAATCTATGATTCTACCAAATAAATTAATGAATTGGGCTCAAATGATTGATTAGAGGTATATGCGAAACAACAATGAACCTAGACATGAAAGAGTGTGAAGTGGAGAACCTAGAAAACCAAATAGTGAGCGCACATGCGTTTATATAAAGAAAACATAAACGGACCCTAACTAGCCAAGTGAGCTTAAAAATTGAGCTTCTATTTAGCTAATAGAGAATACTCGATTGGGTATCTCTGTCATGATTTAGACATACATTTTTGTATAAGCTACTCAAATTTACCTCATATCAAACTTGTCCAACTCGGAACCAGTCATCGTTCGGAAAAAAACCATTGGTAGATAACTAAATATCATCTTATAGTGAAGTCAAATATTTAACAAAAACCATCTCTTTATAAATATATATATATATATATATATAGATATATATATATATATATATATATATATATATATATATATATATATATATATATATATCGTTTGACTAATTTTTTTTAAAAGAAACCATTTCGTTTTATGCAAATTGTTTGACATTTAACTTGCCAGAAATGATATACTTGCTATTTGTTTAAAGGCTTTTGACTAAGATAACTCGTGTTAAATTAAGAAAAATACATGCTATTTATATACTCTACTTCACTCTAATTTTTTTATTATGATATTGACTAAACTCCAAGTATCAACTTGTCAACATTTTGGTATGGTACAAACTACATATTCATCTCTAGAATCATACTACATACTTTTTTTTTTTTTGACAGAATACTACATACTTTTATTATGTCACAATTATAATATTGAGATCCCACATGTTTTTTGGACCATTTGCTGTATTTCATTAATGATGCAAGTTGTGAATCATGGATTTCATATTATATAAACCAATTACTTAAATGGGTATGGACGCTTTTTGTTTACTTTTAGTTTTATTATTGTTACATAATAATGTTATTGGACTGTGATATGTCAAATGTTTAGTTGCGATAAAAACTTAAACCTACGACCTTAATAAATTCTTAAAGAGGATGATCCACTATCTTCTAGCGTGGGTGTTGTATGACGAAAGACTCCATTTTATTATGTCTTTGTTTTAATACTAGAATAATTAATAAAGTTAGATATGTAAATATGTAATGGAATTATATTAATAAGATCATGTGACGTAATGTTCATCAATATTTGACTTACCTAGTAAAAAACATGTTAAAAAATTAAGTATCAGAGTTGCTTAGTTAGGTCATCAGACAAGTTACGTCTCAGATATCATAGTTGACATTGGTCATGGAATTTGTTTTCAAGCTTCTTACCATGTGAATACTTCACTGTGTTCTTCAGTTTTTTTAGTAAAGAAAAGTAAAGTTATATGAAGTAAATATTTTCAACCCACTTTTAGGATAAAACACTTTACTTTTAAAATCAACCAAATTACACTATTTTTCACTCATTTTTCTTTTCTTTTCCTCCTTAAGTTAAACTCAAGAACACAACTTTTTTTATTTCTTTCATTTTCTTCTTTGAGACTCGAGAACACAGTGTAGTAATATGTATAATTAGGTGAGTTCGAAGGTCAAATTTACACCTACTCGTTTAAAGCATTTTTAATGAGAAATGGTTTTTTTTGGCTCAAATTAAAGCATTTTTAATGAGCAATGAATTTTTTCTCAAATTAGTTTTATCAAATTAAAACCTTTTATCGTTAGAGTAAAAACTTCTTTTCAACAATGACTTGAGATCAAGTATTTGAGGAATGACTTGATGAAATGATCTCTTCACACCATCTGTACATATTAATTATACAAGTCAATGTTGCAAAAATCACGAATCGGTAGTCGGATGGTCGGCCTCTCTTGTAGCTTGTAATCGGTATAGGCGGGATTAATCGGATTGATATTTTTTTTTGCAAGTTTTAGGTATTTCCGGCAACTTTTAGGTGTTCCCGGTAAGATTTTCCTTAAAAAACATCTTGTAATAGATATAAACAACGACTGTAAGTTATTAAACTAATTTACGCCGAATTTTGAGTATTTTCTGCAAGATTTGCATGTTTCCGGCAAGTTTGACCATTGTTGACTGTCATTGATCACGGTTGACTGATTTACATAAATTGAAAAAGTCGAAGGCCCAATAGCGCTTAGGCGGTGATTAATCAGCCGTGTAAGCCTTTTATCAAGTACAAGATAAAAGCTTTAGAAAGACATTTTTACAATAGAGTATATTTTGTTATAACATGTAAAAGATAGTGAAAAAATAACAAGCTAAAAAATAGTCTTCCAAAGACTGTATACACTGTGAAGTGAAGAGTAAATTGAAAAATAATAATATTCTCATGATTTTTTCAGAGAGAAACTGCAAGGAAATAATGCAAAATTCATTCTCCAAATCCTTTTTCTAAATTGGGATGATTTGAAAAGAAGTTGAATTATAGGCTTAATTTAGTTTCATCTATTCTCTTTTTTTTCCAACTTGAGAACGCAAACTAAAAATCAAAAATTTTCCCACCCATCTTCTTTTCTTCCTTATTTATCCTCTCCGTTTATCTTCTTTCTGTTTTACGCTTAAAAACAGAGTTTTAGTGTGTATGTAGATCAATCTTGTTGCTATTTTTCTATTTATCTACACAATATTTATCCGTCTTTAAAATTAGTTCACTACAGAAGGGTTGTCATTAAGAGTGTGTTTGTTACAAGGAATGACCATCGATATAGAAATAGGATTGGAAAGGAATAAGAATGGGCATGGATCTATGAAAATTATGTTTGGTTTACAAATGGGTTTGAGTATATTTTGATAATTAATTTCATTTGCCTAATTTATATATCAAACTTATAACTACATCATACAAAAAACAAACAAATGGAGTAAGAACAACTTCAACATACATCAATACTAGCCCACTGAAAAAAAAAATCTTGGTTTTGTGTAAAAAAATAAAAATAAAGAATCTTGGTTTTGTGTAACATTTTGTTGCTTTCATGATCTGCTTGCGATCAAATTAAAAAATGTCAATTATTATATGAGTATATGGTATGATCAAAGCCCATGAGATACAGACGGTGAGAAGTAAAATAGTAAGATTGATTATAGTACAAGGGAGATATAGTAGGTAACTAGGTGTATATTAAGATAGCCGGCTTATAGTTTATTTGGTTTTGGGCTTATGTCTTATAAGCTATTTTTTGTGGCTTATTTGGCACTTTCCAGCTTATATAAGTTCATTATGTATAAGCTAGAAAGTGTCAAAATAAGCCACAAAAAGTGAACTTATAAAACATAAGTCCAAAACCAAATAAGCCATAAGCCAGCTATATGTTGGAAAATTTAATACACTTGAGGGATCAGTTCACATCTGGTAATGGGTAAGGAGGTACGGAGTGTACACCCATCAGGTCAATGACTACCCTGACTCTGATAGTGGTTGGGAGTAACTCATCAGAAGGTTTAATCCTTCAGAGAGTTACTACTGCTAATACTTTATTAGTACTGCTGGAGCAGAGTTACTACTGCTAGTACTTTGTTAGTACTGTTGGAGCAGAGTTAGTACTGCTAGTAATAAGTTAGTACTGCTAGAGCAAGTTACTAAGTTAGTACTGCTGGGATAAGTATGTAACTACTTTGACCAAATCAAGTGGCAGTTAAAACTGCCTTTATGACCACGTTTAATTGGTCATATAACCACTATTGGCTATAATGGGGATAATTATGAGGCGATTAATGGGCCGATTAATCCTCATAATTTCATTTGACTAGCTATGAGTATTCTTCTATAAATAGGAAGATCAAATTATGCATGAGTACGAGACGATAATAGAAAACATAAACACTTGGATGCGCAATGGTTATTGATTTGTGCCTAATTCAATAACAAACATTTGGTTTTATCCCAAGTAGATATTCGTGATACCCAGGCAATAGGGTCGAATAGTTTACTTTGGAAAGTGATAACACTATTCCAAGTGACATCCGGTAACCATTCATTGGTACGTAGTTAGGTAATTGATTATCTTCACCATATTCTGGGCTCAATACCACCAACAATCAAAGTAAACTATTTTGTGATAATCAATGGCTGCTGCTGCTATGAAACACATGGCTTCAAACTTTGCCAAGCTTGACAAGTTTGAAGGGGTGGACTTTAGGAGATGGCAGAAGAAGATGCATTTCTTGCTTTCAAGCATGAGTGTGGTGTATGTTCTGAGCACTCCTATTCCTGATGATGGTGATGATGCTACTGTGGAATAAATGAGGAAGAGGAGCAAATGGAAGAATGATGATTACATTTGCAGAGGTTTAATCATCAATGGTATGGCTGATTCTCTCTTTGATATTTATTAGAATGTTGAATCTTCCAAAGAACTATGGGATTCCTTGGATGCCAAATATATGGGTGAGGATGCATGAAGTAAGAAGTTTCTTGTAAGTAATTTCACAAATTACAAAATGACTGATTCAAGACCAGTTATGGAATAATACAATGAACTTCTTGGTATACTTGAAAGGTTTACACAACATAAAATGAACATGGATGAGGCTATTTCAGTCTCTTGTATCATTGACAAACTACCTCATTCTTAGAAAGATTTCAAGCATACCTTAAAACATAAGAAGGAAGAACTGACTCTTGTTCAGTTGGGCAGTCATCTGCGTATTGAGGAATCTCTCAGGGCGCAGGACAGTGACAAGCCAAAGAGTAGCAATGCTACTGGTGCATCTGTTGTCAATATGGTGGAACATAACAACTCCACCAGGTACAATGACAACAAGGGCAAACGTAAAAATCATGATAACACAAGGGCTGACCCTAACAAGAAGGCAACACCTACTTGCTGGAAATGTGGCAAAACTTGTCACATTAAAAGGGATTGCAAAGGTGTTAAGGTTGGTGGTAAAGCCAATGGTTCAGGCACTAGTGGTTCAGGGAGTGGTGGTTCTGTCAACTCACTTAAAGGTCAGAATATGTTTAATAAATCCTTTCAAATTTATTATGTTACATATGTATCTGAATCTAACTATGTGCAAGATGATGGTGTTGCGTGGTGGGTTGACTTTGGAGCAACTATTCATGAATGCAAAGATAGAAGCCGGTTCAAGACTTACGAGTCACTGAATGATGGTTCTATTCTTTACATGGGAAATGAGTCAACAGCCCTGGTGCATGGTCGTGGTTGTGTAGATCTTAGTTTTAATTCTGGAAAGATTGTAACTTTGTTTAATGTTATTCATGTTCCTGATATAAGGAAAAACTTAGTTTCAAGTAGTGTTTTGAATAATCATGGTTTTAAACAAGTTATTGAATCTGATAATTTTGTTTTGTCTAAACATGGTGTGTTTATTGGTTTTGGCTATTTGTGTAATCAAATGTTCAGGCTTAATATTGTCACTGATATTGTTAATTCAGCCTTTATGTCAACCTCTAAACTGAACGACTCTACCCTCTAGCATGCTAGACTTGGCCATGTACACTATAAAAGGATACAAGATATGTCTAAGGATGGGTTAATCCCAGCATTTAACATGGACACTGGAAAGTGTAAGACTTGCATATTGACCAAAATAACTAAGAAACCTTTTCAGGGTGTAAAATGTGAGACTGGGCTCTTGGTGCTAATACGCAGTGACCTGTGTGATTTGCATGCCACTCCCTCTTTGGGGAATAAGAAGTACTTTGTGACATTTATTGATGATGCTTCTAGATTTTGTTATGTCTATCTGTTACATTCTAAGGATGAAGCATTAGATAAATTCAAAGTATTTAAAACTGAAGTTGAATTACAGCTTGGGTCCCTAATCAAAAGATTAAGGACTGATAGGGGAGGTGAGTACATGGATACTTTGTATTTTCAGTCTGTTGGTATAATCCATGAAACGACTGCTCCCTATACTCCTCAGCAAAATGGTATCTCTGAAAGAAAAAACAGAGTGCTGAAGGAGATGGTTAATTCCATGTTGTCCTATTCAGGGCTGAGTCAAGGGTTCTGGGGTGAAGCTATGTTAACAGCTTGCTATTTATTAAATAGGGTTCCCAACAAAAGAAAAAAGGTTACCCCTTATGAACTCTGGACTAAAAGAAAACCCAACCTGAATTTTCTCAGGGTTTAGGGGGCTGTTGTAAGACTTCCCGATCCAAAGCAGAAAACTTGGGGTGAAAGAGGCATTGAATGCATCTTTGTTGGATATGCTGAGCATTCCAAATCTTTTAGGTTCTATGTTATTGAACCTAATGAATATGTTTCAATTAACTCAATAATTGAATCAAGTGATGCTCTCTTTGATGAGAATAGATTCTCATCGGTCCCTAGACCAAGTTAGAGGATTCCAAATGGAACTAATGATATTGGTACATCAGAGGTCCCTGATGAAGTGCTATCAGAGGTCCCTAATGAGGTTGTGGTTCAACAACCTGAGCTCAGAAAGAGCAAAAGGATCAGGACTCCAAAGTCATTTCGACATGAGTTTCAATTATACTTAATTGAAGGAACAAGGGATGAGGTCTCTGACCAACACTCTTATTACTTTAATGTTGAGGATAACCCCTAAACATTTGATTAAGCAATGAAGTCCCAGGATGTTGCTTTCTGAAAAGAAGCAATAAATGATGAGATGGACTCCATCATGGGCAACAACACTTGGGTGTTGGCTTATCTGCCACCTGGTTGCAAACATTTGGGTTGCAAATGAATTTTCAAAAGGAAAATGAAGGTAGATGGAACTATTGAAAAGTTCAAGGTTAGACTAGTCATTCAGGGCTTTAAACAAAAGTCAGGGATAGACTATTTTGATACTTATGCCCCTATGGCACGTATCAGTCCTATAAGATTGCTGATTGCTTTGGCATCAATTCACAATCTGATTTTTCATCAGATGGATGTGAAGACAGCTTTCTTGAATGGTGAATTGGATGAGGAGGTTTATATGAACCAACCTCAGGGCTTCATCTTGCCTGAAAATGAAAACAAGGTGTGTAAACTGATTAAGTCCTTATATGGACTGAAGCAGGCACCTAAGAAATGGCATCAAAAATTTGATGAAGTGGTTTTGTCTAGTGGTTATTTACTTAACCAGTCTGACAAATGTGTGTATAGCAAATTTGATGAATCTGGTAAAGAAGTCATCATTTGTCTATATGTTGATGATATGCTGATCTTTGGCACTGACTAAAATCAGGTTGACCCGACAAAGGAATTTTTGTCATCAAGGTTCTCCATTAAGGATATGAGGGAGGCTGATGTTATCCTTGGTATAAGGATCAAGCATGAGAGTAAGGGAATTTCTATCACTCAGTCTCATTATATTGAGAAGGTACTGAGGAAATTCAACCACTCTAATTGTACTCCAGTGAGTACACCTATGGATACAACTGATAAGCTGATGCCTAATACTGGCAAAGCTGTATCTCAACTTGAGTACTCTAGGGTCATTGACTGCCTAATGTATGCTGTAACCACCGGTCAATTTTCACTTGTATTAATATTCTAACGAAATAATACTTATCCATTTTCTACGTCTAATTTTTTTTAAAAAATTAAACTTTATCAGTTTATCTTATCACAACAATAAACTAATGTGACGTAACTCACATTCTCATTAAACGTACTCACCAACACCAACATGTCTTAAGTACGTTTCAAATAAATATTCTTTACATGTCAAGTATAAAAGATTTCAACTCTTATTTACCTATTATTTATTTATTATCATTAAATAAATAAATAAATAAACGCTTCTACACGATTTTTATGCATAAACAGTGTACCCTGTACTCCTAATATATAAATATCTAGTTACTATTCATAAATATCTATTTACTATTCATCAAAATATCTAGTTATTATTCATAAATATCTATTTACTATTCATCAAAATATCTATTTACTATTTATCAAAATATATATATACTATTCATAAATATCTATTTATTATTTATCAAAATATCTATTTACTATTCATCAAAATATATAGTTACTATTAATAAATATCTATTTACTATTCATCAAAATATCTATTTACTATTAATCGAAATATCTAATTACTATTCATCAAAATATCTAGATATTTTTAGAAATTTTCACTATAAATAGAAAGAAAACTAGTTCATTTTTTTCACAGAAAAACACACACAATTCTCTCCAATTTACCCTTATTTTCGGCCAAGGAAGAAAAAGAAAGAAGACGGAGTCGTTTTTATCCAAGTATTTCAAGCATTTATCGATCATTTTCAAGCTATAACTAACTACAAATTAATTTGGAGTCATCGTTGGGGATCTATTGTTCAAATTACTTTCTAAAACATCCTAATATCAAGTAAGTAAGAAATAAATTTCTATACTTTTCATCTGATGTATTATGTGTTCATTATACTTAATTATACATTTCTTAAGTTTAAAGTACACTTAAACTCATTATTTCACATATATCAACAATCATTATATTTCACAAACCCACATAAAATATATATAAAAAATTTCAGATCTTAAATTGTAACTTTAATATTCAAATATATAAATCTCCTATACATAGATCAAGGCACAAAATATCTTCATTTCAAAAATTACATGAAATGAAATTGACTTTATTAGTCAACCAACAACAAAAACATCTCAGATCTACAACAAACCACCACAAAACAAAACCAAATCAACATCAAAACAACCAACACATACTATTTCACACGGATCTGATCTAGATCTAACAATAAACACATCAAAACAAACAAAATAATAACAAAAACAGATCTAGAAATGATAAAGTATATTATGGAGAAAAGTATGATACCTAGAAATGAAATGAGCATGTTTGTGAATATATCACCTATGAGCATGTTTGTGAATTTTTATGGTTAAAACAAGTATATATAAGTTCTATATAATTATTGGATGAGAAAAATGAGTACTTACAAGTCTTGGATCATTTTTGATTGATTTACAAAGTTTATTGTTATATATAAGTCTATAATTGTTCTAATACATTTTTAGTCATTTTTACTAGATCTACACTTTTATCATGTTAATATGGCCATTTTGAGTATATAAAAATTATGGAAGAAGTTGGTGGAGGAATATAGATTAGTTTGGTGTTGTTATTACAAGCAAATTAGTTTGACGGAAGCGCTGCCGAAATTTCTAATTTTCGGAAAAATATATTATTATACAAGATTTTCTCAAAGAAATAGAAAATAGATTTTATAACAAGAACGTGGTCGTTTGAATGAGTATAAACGGGTTTATAACGAAAGAGATACGAATATTTCTAAATCTATTAAGCGATAACTATTTTCAGAAAATAATAAGTGTGCTGTCCAGATTTTTGCCGTAGTAAAACCAAGCTTTAAGAGATAAACTGAGTCCCCGAGACTTCAAAATATGTTAGTATACTTAAATACCTTCGCGGGGGACAGGTAGAACTTTAAAAACCGAGCTATAACAAAGAGTTATGACTTAATGAAGTTAACGACGAAAACTATTATTTTGACAGATTTCTAATAGAGGATAGTGTTGATATAAATAATGCCTAAAAACATTATTAATACTTCTTGATATCTCTATGTTTTGATAATCACAAAATGTAAACTCATTAAACATAAACTTATTAAATAAACAAGTATTTAGTTGTAAATATTCACTTCTACAACTCAATCACTTAAGGTATGAATAAACAAATGCTTAATGCATTATATGATTAAAGGAACATTTTCTTAATCACTTGATTTTTTATAAAATGACACAAACATTTTATATCTTTTACAAAATCATTTTTGGAAATTAAAGGAAAATGTTTAATCCATAATAAATTTATGAATTCAAATTTTCAACCAAAAATGGCAAAAATGTTCCAGAAAAACCTTCCTCACAAAAAGACAAAACTGGGCAACGGATATAAGGGGCGGCCCCCTTAATAATTAAGGGGACCGGCCTCCTAATTAAGGGGACCGCCCCGCTCCTTCAGCTGTCAATTTTTGCCTATAAATACTGGACTAATCCTGGACTTTTTCCTCACCTTTTGCACCCCAAACCTTCTGTTCTAAATCTCTTCTTATATCTTTCTAAATCCTTTGATCATATATTCTTAAGCATTGGTTTCTAAGTGATCCAAGCTTCTACCATCCAAGTGCAAAAGAAGAATACTTCTATCAATCAAGACTAGAAGTATTACAACTTAGTATCATCTTGTTACCTAAGTTGTTAGTTTAGTAAACTTTGTAAATCATTCATTCATTTGTGTATAAGGTGTGTATATTAATTAGATAGGTTTGAACATAAAGTGGTTAGATTAGTTTAGTGTGTAAGAAGTATAGTAAATGTGTGAAGAAGTAAAGGCGTGAATAAGTAGTATTAGGAAGTGAAGAAGTAGTGTATAGTTGGAAACTAGATTGTAGTTGTGAAGAAATAGTAGTGTTGTGAAGAAGAAGTAGAGTAGAAGTTGTGAAGTAGTTGTGGTGTGTAGTAGTCGTGAGAAGTCGTGAAGAAGTTGTGAAGCCGTAGTGAAGAAGTTGTGAAGAAGTCGTGAAGAAGTTGTGATTGAAGTTGTGAGATTGGTTCTAGCTACGATTAGAACTCGACATTTAGCTTTGTGTCATAAAATTGGTGTAAGCTAAAGTTGTGTAAGGTTTTCTCCGCCATAAGGGAGCTTGTTGACATAGTGAAGAAAACTCTCGAGTTAGGTGCTCGAGGAGTGGAGTAGGGCAAGGAAGGTGTCCTTGTAGCCGAACCATTATAAATCCTTTGTCTCGCGGTTCGATCTTTCCATCTCTATCTTTCATTTCATTTCATTACTTTACTTGCATTGTTAATTTAGATTTACTTATATTTGTTCATATTGTTCAAGAGTTGAGTTCACATAAATTCGAATCTAAGTTTTTAAAAGTAAACAAAGTTTTTATAATAAATTAAAAAGATGTAAAACTATTCAACCCCCCCCCCTTCTAGTTTTTCACAATTGGTATCAAGAGCTACGTCAAACAAGATTTTTAAAATATATTGTATTTTAAAACTTGAATCGATCTATGGAATCGGAAAAATATTTAGAAGGGCAATCTATGCAAAGACCACCGCTATTTGAAAGTGATGGTTTTCTTTATTGGAAAAATAGATTCGAAACTTATGTGAAATCAAAAGATCTTGATCTTTGGCATGTTATTACCTTTGGTGGTTTTCCCCCTATTCAAAATAATCCCGAAACTAAAAAGGATGAAGTAGCATCTTTTGAAAAACAAAGTGATGATTTAAAAAGAAAACTTGCTAAAAATAATGAGGCAAAAATGGTTATTTATAATGCATTACCACGTAAAGAATACGAAAGGATCTTTATGTGTGAAACCACAAAAGAAATTTGGAACTCCTTACTAATAACTCACCAAGGTAATAGTCAAGTCAAAGATAATAAAATAGATCTTCTTGTTCAACAATATGAACAATTTACGATTCCGGAAGAGGAATCAATAGATAATGCTTTTGCTAGGTTTAACACTATCATCACAAGTTTAAAAGCACTTGATGAGAGTTTTTCTAGTAAGAATTTTGTTAGGAAATTTCTTAGGGCTCTTCATCCAAAATGGCGAGCTAAAGTTACGGCGATTGAAGAATCGAAGAACTTGTCAACTCTTCAACTTGACGAGTTGATCGGCAACTTGAAAGTCTACGAAGCAATAATAAAGAAAGACTCCGAGATGGTCAAAGGAAAAAGAGAGCAAAGCAAGTCAATTGCATTGAAAGCTAGGAAGGAATCTAGTGACAAGGATAACTCAACCTCCGAAAGTGATGAAGAAGAATATGCCATGGCCGTAAGAGACTTCAAGAAATTCTTCAAAAGACGAGGAAGATTCGTTAGACAACCACATGATGAAAGAAAGGCATTCCAAAGAAACAAAGACGACAAAAGTAGCAAGAGCGAAAGGAAGTGCTTAAAATGTGGTGATCCAAATCATCTCATCGGAAAATGTCCAATGTTGTCAAGGGATCAAAATCAAAAGGCGTTCGTTGGAGGAGCATGGAGTGATAGCGATGAAGATGAGAAAGAAATAACAAAGGATGAAAAATGTCTTATTGCCAAGGCATCCAATGAGGTACTTTCCGAAACTGAATACTTTAATGACAAAAATCAATCATTAGACGAAAAAGACCTAGATAATGAATATAATAGGTTATGCAAATTAGGTCAAAAAGTCATGGCTAAAAATAAATCACTAAAACATATTAATAATCGATTAGAAAATGAAGTACTCAAATTAAAAATTAAACTACAACATTTAGAAAAAGGAAAAGAAGTTTTTATAGAATGTAAAACATGTCTAGAGGTCAAAAATGAAAACAAAAAACTTAAAGATGAAATTTCCAAACTTGACAAGTTTAAAAATAGTAGTAACTCACTTAAGAAAATAATAAGTGTTCAAGGAACTTCGGGAGATAAAACCGGTCTAGGATTCAACTCAAATAATGTTTCAACTAGTGAAAATAAAAATGTAAAGTTTGAATGTCAATCTAGTAAACAAAAACCATTAGAGTCAAAACCTAAGTATATACTTATAAAAGATAGAAAAATACCTATTGCGAGTGATGAGGAAGTAAAAAGTTTTTATAAACCATCATTAAAAGCCGAAACCGGATTTTCTAAACCGAAATTAAGATCTAAAACTCCACCTCCAAATAGATCGAATAATCCTCATCCTCGGTCTAAAACCCCTCAACCTAGAAGAAATCAAGGTAGACAAAACTTTCCTAATAATAATAATCACCCAATGTGGAATTATTCACTTCAACCAAGTTTCAACCCTTGTGGAATACTTTCACCATACATGCAAATGCAAACCATGTTTGGTTCAAACAATTTTGGACAAATGAGACAATGGGGACCAAGTGGCTAAATCGTCACTCATTGAATAATTCGGAAACTCATCTATGTTTGGCTTCTATAAGTCAATATGACACCTTGAAGCGTTTGAAGAAAAATATACTGAAGACTAAAAGGTACGCTTTCCTTTTAAGCATATAATAGCTTATATGAATCTACTTATAATCTAGAATCACTTATTCTTTTCCCTTGGCCCTCTTAAGCTATAACGTTTAAAATGGAAATCTTCTATGTCCACTATTAGAAAACTCATGGTGATGATGATGACGTATAGTCCGTATTCGGGTCACGAACCCGACCCATAATTAAGTCCATCACGAATAGACTCCAGCCCATCACGACATGGGCTATTGCGTTAACGGTTTGGGCTTACGATGGCCCAAACCCTACGTTATTTATGGCTTTGATAGTATATCTTCTATTTATGGGATATATATCAATTAACCGCCCTACGCGGGATAGACCGAAGATTGGGGAACACGAAACCAATAAGGATTTCGTGTCCATATATAGAGGGCACCCCAGCCCTCACAAAGGTACGATCTCACAAAACCCTAACTCTTCTACAAACCCTAAAACCGATTACTTATTCTCACGCCGGAGGATAATCGTGGGAGACAATCCCACGATAAGCCTAACGGTGTCTTTTTGTTTTCTTAGTGCGCAGGTCTCAAGCATTAAGATCTGATTGGTACGGAATCAAGGAACGCCCAACTTTTGTATCAACAAGTGGCGTCATCCGTGGGACCCTATACTAAGAGTTTTCCTAAGAACTAGAATGACGAAGCACGGAAATCAGCGGACTCCGCATGCGAAGAAAACGCATGACGACCTACTAGGGAAGAAACAGCAAACTGATGCGGCCTCTAAGCAGACCTCTGGAACAACCAGTGCGCCTAGAAACTTAGGATCGTACTCAGATCTGCTCTTTACTCCAATAGAACCTCTTACTATGACTACCAATGCTACTACAACAAGTACTAGCGCGGTAGACATACAACGCACTCCTCTCACTATGCCAGAAGTAAACTTCACTGAGCCACCAAACGCGCCAATCCGAAACAAGGATCTTGTTTTGGAAACAGACTCCCTCGCGCTAGAATGAGTCACGCCTGAACTAGCGCCAAGTGATTTCGTATCTCAAAACTACGAAGCCTTGGCTACGCTCATACGTGAGGAGGCGAAAAAGAGGTCAAGCCAAAGTCTGCACGCCAGGCTCAACTTCGACCCTGAGTATGAGGCATCCCCACCGCGCTACCGAAAGGAAAGACGCGAGAGGGATAGCCGCAAACACCCAGTGTTTACCAGGATTGGAAGGAAGGTTGTGGATGATGAAGCAGCCGACTTCCAGCATCTGGAAGAGCATGAAGATGGGAACGGCGCGCCAATGTCCACACTAGGCTTGGCAGTCGCAGGGTTCATGATAGGCTTGGGCGACGGTGCTCCCCAAGTGAAAGCCCTTCAAGCTCTGATTCCGAGGGTAGTCGGCGCAAGCGCCGCAGAGGAACAAGCTCAGATTCCGATGATAGTCGGCGCAAGCGTCGCAAAAGAGTAAGCTCACCCTCAAGTGACTCCTCGGACAACGAGGACAAAGAAACCGGACACTGGAAATCAAAGGGAAAATACCGCGACCAGGAAGACGAAGACATGTCTCTTCCCTGGCGTCGCCAAAAAGTTGATGCGTTTACTAGGCGCATCAGCGATTTTTCGGAAAATAAGAGAAGGCGCATGCCTGCAAATGTCAAAAAATATGATGGGACAGGTGATCCTGATGATCACCTAAAAATTTTCGAATCAGCAGCCACTATCGAAAATTGGCCACAACCTGTGTGGTGCCATATGTTTAACTCTACATTAGTAGGGAATGCGCGCAATTGGTTCAGTAAGCTTCCACGTAGAAGCATCGGTGGGTTTGAAGAGTTGCGAAAGGCGTTTCGTTTAAACTTTACTCAAAGGAAGAAGTGCGCCAAAAACCCCGTCGAGCTCGCTAGGGTAAAACAGCGACAAGGGGAATCCACAAGCGCTTTCATGGAGCGCTATAAGGACGAATGCATACAGGTCAAGGCGTGCCCAGAAATACTAAAGATATCGGGGTTTATGAACGGAATCAATAACCCAGATCTGATAAAAAAGTTAAACGATAGGGTTCCCCAAACCTTTGATGAACTCATGAAGCGCACGAGGTCCTTCGTCCAAGGAGAAGCAGCCGCTGCGGATAGCAAGAAAGGCTACTCGAACCATAGGTCACAAGAAGAGTCAAGGAGACAATCCAATGACCAGAGTGGCAATCGTAACAAAAGTTATCGCAACCAAGGGGGCGGACGGGGAAACGACAAGTACACCCCACTAACAAAAACTCCAAAGGAGATATTTGCGACGGAAGGTGCGAACTTTCCAAGACCCCCACCTATGCGCACCCCTGAAGATCGGCGCGTAGGGAACGGATACTGCGAGTATCATGCACAGAAGGGCCATACCACTAATGAGTGTGTCCAATTACGCCAACTAATTGAGAAGCTAGTGAAAGAAGGCAGACTGGACCACCTCGTTAAAAATATTAAGGATGGGAAAGACAAGCAGAGAACCGGAGGCAAGAAAGAAGCGCCTAAGGAAAAAGCTGACACTATCTACATGATACAATCATGGCAGCGAAAGACTAGGCAAAAGGTTAGCCAGAAATTCTCCCAGGGAAACGAAATCTCTTTCCCCACCTTGGCTGCGGACAACGCAGTGGCAGAGCCACTCACCATTGAGATAAATGCGGGGGGTCACGATATCCACCGCATGTATGTTGATGGAGGGGCATCAGCGGATATAATGTACGAACCTTGTTTCAAAAGACTGCGCCCTGAGATACAAAGACAGTTAAGTCCAGCTACGACTGCGCTTACTGGCTTTACAAGAGAAAAGATATGACCCATGGGGAAACTGCGCCTACTAGTCGCTGTTGGTAATAAGGAACACTCCACGACGGCCTGGATGAACTTTATGGTGATCAGATCTCCTTCGCCATACAATGGCATTATTGGAAGGTCAGGAATCTCAGCGATTCGCGCGGTACCATCCACAGCACATGAGATGCTCAAGTTCCCAGTAGAAGGCGGCATTGTCACCATATACAACAGCGCTGCGCCACCAGAAGAGTGTAACACGATTACATGTGAAACAGCGCACATCCCAGAACAGAGCGCAGCTAAAGCACCAAACCTAAAGGTTGCTATTCACCCTGAATACCCGGAGCAAGAAGTGACGATTGGAGGATTGTTGTTTGACAAAGGCAGAGCGGCCGTGTGCGCGCTCTTACAAAGGAACCTGGATATCTTCGCATGGGAACCGAAGCACATGACTGGTGTGCCACGCTCGATAGCAGAACACAAGCTGAAAATCCGACAAGGATATTCCCCAGTAAGGCAAAAAAAGCGCGGCCAGGCTCCAGAGCACGCAAAAGCCATTCTGGAAGAAGTGCACAAACTTGTGAACGCAGGCATTATGCGAGAAGTCTATTACCACGATTGGCTCCCCAATCTAGTAATGGTTAAAAAGAGCGATGGCAGCTGGCGGATGTGTGTAGACTTCACTGATCTTAACAAAGCATGTCCACAGGACTGCTACCCACTACCAGAGATAGACTGGAAGGTGGAATCTCTGTGCGGATATCCCTTTAAATGTTTCTTAGATGCATACAAAGGGTACCACCAAATCCAAATGGCTAAGGAAGACGAGGAAAAAACAGCCTTCCACACAAGCCAAGGCGTCTTCTGTTACACAAAGATGCCTTTTGGCTTGAAGAATGCGGGCGCCACCTACCAGCGACTGGTAGATAATGCGTTTGACAAGCAGGTGGGCCGCAACCTAGAGGTCTATGTGGACGACCTTGTCATAAAAAGCCATACAGAAGAAGAAGTGGTGCGCGACATTGAAGAAACGTTCACGACACTACGAAAGATCAACATGAAGTTGAATCCTAAGAAATGCACTTTTGGTGCTACAGAAGGCATGTTCCTAGGATATTTGATAGAACCAGATGGCATTAAGCCATGTCCAGAAAAAACAGAGGCCGTCATCCAACTTCCTTCACCGCGCACGCTGAAAGAAGTTCAATCTCTGAATGGAAAGCTAGCCGGTTTAAACAGATTCCTGTCTAAATCAGCGGATAAGTCACTTCCTCTATTTAAAACACTCAAGAAGTGTACGAAAAAGGGAGACTTTCGTTGGACTGCGGAAGCGGAAGAAGCTTTTACACAGCTTAAGCAACACATAGCAGCGCTTCCTAAGCTAGTTGCACCCCGACCAGGGGAGGAGTTAATTGTCTACTTATCTGCGACTCATGGAGCGGTCAACGCAGTGCTACTGACGGATAGGAATTCCGTACAAACACCGGTGTATTTTGTAAGCAAAGCACTCAAGAAGACAGAGATTAATTACAGCCCAATGGAGAAGTTGGTCTTGGCATTAGTATTTGCTGCCAAAAGACTGCGTAGATACTTTCAAGCGCACCCAATAGCAGTAATTAACGACCAACCTATGAAACAAGTTATCTCTAAACCTGACGCATCGGGGCGATTACAAAAATGGAGTGTGCTACTAGGCGAGTATAACATCTCTTACAGACCACGCACTGCGGTTAAAGGGCAAATATTAGCAGACTTCATCATCGAAAAACCAGATACCGATGACGCACCACCACCGAGCAAGGTAGACTTACAAGAACCATGGGTCTTGTTCACGGATGGATCTTCATGCGTGGATGGATCAGGCGCTGGCCTTATCCTCACTAATCCAGAAGGAATGGAATTCACTTACGCACTGCGTTTTGAATTCACAGCCACGAACAACGAGGCAGAATATGAAGCCTTAATCGCTGGATTACGCATTGCAAGTCGAATGGGTGTACGCAACCTAGAAGCAAATGTGGACTCCCGATTGGTAGCCAACCATGTGTTGGGCGAATATGTGGCTAAAGAGGATAACATGGTCCAATACCTTGACAAGACCAAATCGCTAATACAAGGCTTTGACAGGTTCACCATTAAGCAAGTTCCTAGAGGTGAAAATAAGAAAGCAGATGCGCTAAGCAAGATCGCATCTACTAGCTTCGCGCACCTGTCAAAACAAGTCTTAGTGGAGATCCTAAAGAACAAATCCATCTCGGAGATGGAGATATCCACAGTAATAGAGGAAGAGAATCCTACGTGGATGACCCCTATTATCGAATTTATAAGCAAGGGCAAATTGCCCGATGAGCAGAAGGACGCTCGACGGATACGGCGCACAGCGCAGAGGTTCGAACTTAGAGATGGTATCCTGTATCGGCGCTCATTCCTACAACCATGGCTTCGGTGCGTTGGACCTCTTCAGGAAGATTACGTACTCCGAGAGATCCACGCTGGTTCATGCAGTATGCATTCAGGACCACGGTCCGTCGTAGCGCGAGCATTACGCTCAGGATACTATTGGCCTACTATGCACCGTGATGCGCGCAATGTGATAAAGAAATGCAACGACTGCCAAGTTCATAGACCCATCCCGCGCAGACCACAACAAGAGCTAACACCTATCACTTCTCCATGGCCATTCTATAAATGGGGTATTGACATTGCGGGTCCCTTCCCTGTCGCAGCGGGAGGACTTAAATTCCTTATTGTTGCAATAGACTACTTCACTAAATGGATTGAAGCAAAGGCAGTAGCGACAATCACAGGTAACCAAGTAAAACGCTTTGTTTGGGAAAATATTGTATGCCGCTTTGGATTACCTGGAGAGATTGTTTCGGACAACGGAAAACAATTCCGTGATAACCCGTTCTAAGACTGGTGCGCAGAGTTACATATTACACAACACTTTGCATCAGTAAAACACCCACAAACCAATGGCTTAGTGGAGCGCGCAAATCGTAGTCTAGGCGAAGGAATTAAAGCACGCCTGGACAAGCAAAAAGGAAGATGGGTTGACGAATTGTCGCATGTCTTATGGGCGCACCGCACGACAATCAAAGTTAGCAATGGGGACACTCCTTTTTCCCTTGTCTACGGGACAGAAGCTGTCATACCAGCTGAAATTGGGATGCCAACTATCCGCACCGCGGAAGTTAATGTCGCGACCAATGACGACGAACGACGAATAGACTTGGACCTGTTGGAAGAAAGGCGTGAGCGCGCAGCTATACGTGAGGCAAAAACCAAGTCAAAGATGAAGGGATACTACGATGCTAAAGTTCGAAGCACCTCATTCAGACTAGGCGACTTTGTGTACCGCGCTAATGATGCAAGCCACGCAGAAGATACAGGTAAACTTGGACCAAAGTGGGAAGGACCCTATGAGGTCATTGAAGCACTAGGACAAGGCGCGTACAAGCTGCGTGACATGGAAGGCCGTGAGCTACAACGCACATGGAATATCTGCAATCTCAAGAGATGCTATCTTTAGGAAAGGTTACGACCCAGTACATGGACACCTACGCACTTTAGTAAGTGCTCAATAAACATCCGTGTATTTACATTTTTGTTTTCATTTAGACAAATGTTTTTTTTTTATCTTTCTACAAAAACTTGCAAGTATTAATAAAATGTTGCAGTTTCTAGCTAACTCCGTGACACACTTTACTTTATTGCTTACATATAATTTATGTCTCAATACTGTTTGTTATACTATCTTTTGCCTACATGGCGTGCATGCACTAATTAAAAACCCACGATGGTAAAAGGATGAGTAAACCTAATAAATGACTCGTTGAGTAAGAGGGTTGCAAACCCATCAACACCGGATCACGCATCCTTGTTAAACACCTTATTCTCAAGACGTTGGAGTAAGTTCCATGCGTACCCCACGACGGATACACATCAATGCACACTGTGCGCGTTTAACAAATTAGGAGTTAAGACAATTAACACCTTAGTATGGTATTAGTAGCACGTTGCAATCCATACACTTGTGCATCCCACGATGGATACACAACAACTTGTAAATTTCATACACAATTATGTTATATACAACCATGTCATACACAACTATGCCATAAATTTCATACAAGATAAGGATAAGTGATTATGAATCCTTGTAACTTTCTTTAAATGTGTTTATACAAGCGGTTTAATTCTTAGACATCTTTCACGCAAAGACAAAATAACTAAGTACAAACGTTTGATACAATATACATACAATTGTATTTTTCAAAAATCAACGCTTCATTATGGATAACAAGTTCATCAAAAGTACACATCCAATGTACAACAAAAAGCGGATATGCCACAAAATACCACTACACCAAAACTACCAAGACATGCTACGAGTACGCCTGAGCCCTGAGCTACCCGCTTGGCGCGCCACACTACCAGCATCTTTAATCTTCTGCAACAACTCAGCATCCTTGGTTGCTACCGTTGGCACGCTAACAGGCACCCCATCAGATCTGGGAATGTGAGCCGCACCAAGACCACAAAGAATGGCCTTCCCCTTTTGGCCCTTCTTCTTAGCGAGTCTCATCTCATGCGCTTCTAAGGATACCTTCAAGGGAATTTCTTTCTCAAGAGCAAAAGGGTTGAGAATATCACGGGGACGAGCAAAAATGGGCACATGTAGCTGCGACACGTTTGGCTTCAAGAAGTAGTCAAACTGTTCCTCAGCGTTTTCGGATGAGTGCCTAGCCAAAGTCAGCCCCTCCATAATCACACTGATAGGCAAATCCTGGTCGCGCTCCAGGCGAGCAATATGAGGAAGCTCAAAAAGCTTCATCTTCTCCATGGCAGCGACAAGCTCATCATAGGAGTTGGCATTATAATCTGGCACCTGAGTAATAGGCACCGTCAACAAATTCTTCTCGGCAAGCTTTTCTACAGCCTGCGCTTGGCCACGTGCCAACGCGCACTCAACAACTTCCCCAAATACCCCCGTTACCTCCTGCGACTCCAAAGTACCCAACGCGGCAAGGCGCAAACCATGGCTGATAAGCCACCTGCGCTCAGCTATGGTTGACACCAAATGAGGATACAACTCCTCATCATACTCAATGCTGAGCTTGCGCAGTTTGCTCTCCTGATTCTCCAGCAAACTCTCCACAGCCTTGCGGAACTCATCCAAGTCAGTCATGAGCTTCCCCTTGTTCAGCTCCATATATCTCAAGGCCCAAAGGCAGGAGGCCTTGTACTCTCTCGCTCCAGTGCGCTCTTTATTCAGTTCAGCCATGAGCAACATCTTCTCATCAGCAACTTTCTGATCATACATTGCAGATGCCCTCAATTCAGCCTGCGCATCAGCCAACTGCGCCTTTAAAAGATCAATCTCTTTATCCTTCTGCATGACCAGGCTGCTCTCACTACCATACTCAGCCTGTAGCTGCGCAACCAATGAAGCCTGGTGCGCAGCAGCCAACGCCAACTCCTCAAAAAGGCTATTTCTTGGCGCATCTCGAGCAGATTTTTCCTCATCCAGTGGACTCTCAGGCCCAAAATCAGTCTTAGGAGGCGAATTCTCAACATGCGCATCATCCTCATCAACAGCAGCCTCAGCACTACACGCAAATAACAACGTTATTCTATAGTACTAATAGCAGATTAAGGACTAAAGATCTAAAGGTACAAGTACTTACTTGGGGGGAGGAGTTTTATGCGATGACGCACCCTCTTCAGTTGGTCGCTCGACAAAAATAGCAGGGCGCTTAGTTGATGGCCCTGTACCATCATTACCAGATGACCTCTTACGCTTTAACCCTTGGTCCTCCTCCTCAGACTCATCCATAGCACTCCCCGACGAATCCACATGCAATAACTCCACAGGGATCTGCGACCCAGAAGGGGAAAAGCTACGCAGAGGAGTAGCCATAGTAACACCTGCGGGGATTTCCACAGTCTCATCTGTCCCCTCCGGCTCCCCCTGCGCAATCGCCATTGTGCGCCCTGCGGTAGCCTGCATAATGGGCTCCTCACCATCTCTCAAAGGGCGCACACCCACAATAACCTGTTTCGGCTTCTCCAAATGCACAACGCGAAATAGATCCATCTCTGCACAACAAACAACAAACAAACACAAAAAGTGTTAATAAGCTACAAAGGAAGAACGCTTACAGCTATTAAATGAAGAGGAAGGAAGAGACAAGCACCCACCCCGACTATTTTCATCCAGAAATGTTGGCACTTCTTCTGGACTATCGAAGTAGTTGCGGCTAATACCCATATGCACCAAAAACTCTTCGGGATACGCTTTGATTGGTATACGATTGGTGTTTATCGTATCCGCATCAGCTACATTGTACAACCCGGGGTCGGGGCGCTCGTCTCTAGGTAATAATTCTCGAGTATAGAACTCAAAAATCGATGGGAAAAATGAACTATCAACCCAAAAGAATTTTTCTCTCCAATCCCTCAGTGCATCTAATTTCTCAGTATAGCACTGCAGCAGACCTGCGCGCTTGGAAAAAGAAACCCACCCGTTTGACCACGACGTGTGGTAAAACGCGCGGAATAGATGAATTGTGGGTTCTATCCCTAACAAGCGACAATTCACTTCAAAGTTAGTTATCTTTGCTGCACCTATACAGTGCAGCTGGGAAATATGAAGGCGATAGTGATTGAGAATATCGCACAAAAAGAGGGAGATGGGCGCACGCTGGTTAGAGAATTCAAAAAAACGCGTATATACCCCTACTTTACCTTGCGGGAAATCCGCTATCGATGCATTTGCGACCGAAATTACCGGATGCAATGCGAGTGGGATGTAATAATCTGAGGTGAACTGACGAAGATCATCCTCAGATAATTCGGAAGTAAAATCAGACAATTGAAGAACCATGATTAACCTTCAATAACTATTATAAGCGTACGCGCTATTACCTTAGTTTTTTGTTGATTTTTGATCGCTGTTTGGAGGTTTAACAATGACGGAAGATGATGATTTTTTACTGTGATAACCACAGTGAAATGACGGCTCAAGTTTATATAGGGTACACGTATTTGTGGATGAACGACATGTGTACCCCACTTGCCCCAATCGGATGGTTGGGAACCCAAAAGGTAAAGCACTTTTTCACCCACCCTCACGATTTTCGAAGAAGATACTTGGACGAGATTAACTTGCTAATTTTGGCGGGAAATACTTGAAACTTCCCCGCTACGCATCAAGGAATATTTTTTCCAATTGTTAGTCTAGCATCCGCAATTTCGCAATGCGCACACTAGACTGGGGGGACATGATTACGTATAGTCCGTATTCGGGTCACGAACCCGACCCATAATTAAGTCCATCACGAATAGACTCCATCCCATCACGACATGGGCTATTGCGTTAACGGTTTGGGCTTACGATGGCCCAAACCCTACGTTATTTATGGCTTTGATAGTATATCTTCTATTTATGGGATATATATCAATTAACCGCCCTACGCGGGATAGACCGAAGATTGGGGAACACGAAACCAATAAGGATTTCGTGTCCATATATAGAGGGCACCCCAGCCCTCACAAAGGTACGATCTCACAAAACCCTAACTCTTCTACAAACCCTAAAACCGATTACTTACTCTCACGCCGGAGGATTATCGTGGGAGACAATCCCACGATAAGCCTAACGGTGTCTTTTTGTTTTCTTAGTGCGCAGGTCTCAAGCATTAAGATCTGATTGGTACGGAATCAAGGAACGCCCAACTTTTGTATCAACAGATGAAGTGAAATGAGTTTAGTGGATTAATCATTAACATAGAAGTAAGATTAGATTTCTCGCGTTAGAAAATTATGGATGAAACAAGCTCTCGTAGACTATGGCATCAAGTTAGATAAGTGTGCGACAACAAAGGAGCTATAGATGTTATGTTATACCCCATTCAACACTCTCGCATCAAACATATAGAATTTCGTCATCGCTTCCTTATGACCATAGGTGTTGATAACAAAAGTTGGGCGTTCCTTGTTTCCGTACCAATTAGATCTTAATGCTTGAGACCTGCGCACTAAGAAAACAAAAAGACACCGTTAGGCTTATCGTGGGATTGTCTCCCACGATTATCCTCCGGCGTGAGAGTAAGTAATCGGTTTTAGGGTTTAGTTGAAGAGTTAGGGTTGTAAATCGTACCTTTAATGAGAGTCGAGAGACTCTTTATATACACACGAAACCTAGTTGGTTTCGTGTTTCTCACTCCTCAGCGTATCCCGCATAGATCGGTTATTTGATACATATCTCATAAATAAGAGATATCTTATATCACAACCATAAATAACTTTGGGTTTGGGCCATCGTGAGCCCAAACCGTTATCGTGATAGCCCATTCGTGATAGGCTTGAGACCATTCGTGATGGGCTTAAGTGTTAGTAGCGTCCATTGGTCGGGTTCGTGACCCGAATGCGGACTATACGTCATCATGTCCCCCCAGTCTAGTATGCGCAGTGTACCCACTGCGGATGCTAGACTAACAACTGTAGCGAAAAATATTCTGGATTGCGTAGCGGGATGTTTCAAGTATTTCCCGCCTAAAAAAGCAAATTAATCTAGTCCAAGTACATCCGTATCTCCTTCGTAAATTGTGAGAGGTGGGTGAAAAAGTGCTTTACCTTTTGGGTTCCCAGCCACACGATTGGAGCAAGTGGGGTACACATGTCATCCATCCACGAATATGTGTAACCCTATATAAAGTTGAGCCGTCATTTCACTGTGGTTACCACAGTAAAAATCATCATTTTCCACCATTGTTAAACCTTCAAACAGCAATCGAAAAATCAACGAAAGCTAAGGTAATAGCGCGTGCGCTTCAGAATCATTTAAGTTCTAACCATGGTGCTTCAGTTATCCGATTTTACTTCCGATATATCTGAGGACGATCTTTGTCAGTTCGCCTCAGATTATTACATCCCTATCGCATTGCACCCGGTGGTTCCTGTGGCGAATGCGTCAATAGCGAACTTCCCGCAAGGGAAAGTAGGGGTATACACGCGTTTCTTCGAATTCGCTAACCAGCGTGTGCCTATTTCCCTATTTTTGTGCGATATTTTGAACCATTATCGTCTTCATATTTCCCAGCTGCACTGTATAGGTGCAGCAAAAATAACCAATTTTGAAGTAAATTGTCGCCTGTTGGCGATTGAACCCATAATTCATCTATTCCGCGCGTTTTACCACACATCGTGGTCGAACGGGTGGGTATCCTTTTCCAAGCGCGCAGGGAAACTGCAGTGCTATACGGAGAAGTTAGACGCACTGAGGGTTTGGAGGGAAAAGTTCTTTTGGATTGATAGTGCATTTTTTCCATGGATTTTTGAGTTCTATACTCAAGAATCATTACCGAGAGATGAGCGCCCTATCCCCGGAACGTATAGCGCAGACGATGCGGAGACGATCAATGCTAATCGCATACCGATCAAGGCGTATCCAGAGGAGTTTTTGGTGCACATGGGCATCAGTCGCAATTACTTCGGTAGTCCGGAGGAAGTGCCAACATTTTTGGACGAGAATAGCTGGGGTGGGTGCTTGTCTCTTCCTTCCTCTTCACTTATTAGTTGTAAGCGCTCTTCCCTTTGTAGCTTATCTAACCCATTTTGTGTTTGTTTGTTGTTTGTTGCGCAGAGATGGATCTATTCAGTGTTGTTCGCTTGGAGAAGCCGAAACAAGTGACTGTAGGGGTGCGCCCTTTGAGAGATGGCGAGGAGCCAGTTCTACAGGCTACCGCGGGGCGCACGATGGAAATCGTGCAGGAGGAGTCAGAGGATACGCCCCCAATTGTTTTAGAGGCGACTCCTCTGCGCAGCTTTCCCACTCTTGAGGTACAAATTGATGTAGAGGAGCTATCGCAGACTGATTCGTCAGAAAGTGGGGAGCTTGCCATGTCTGAAGGTGGGCAAGGAGGCGCTGGCCAAGGGGTGAAGCGCAAGAAAGCTGCCGGGGATGATGGCGCTAGTACATCCAAAAGAAGGCGCCATCTTATCTCTGATGAGCAATCAGCCTCAGAGGAGGATGCGTCGTCAACTAAATCTCCTCCCCCCAAGTAAGTAGTGAGACTTTTATCTTTAGATCTGCATTTCTTTATTCTGCAATGGTACTATAAGGTAGCTTTGTGATTTGCGTGCAGTTTTAAGGCTGGTTGTTATAATGCTGCGCGTGTTGGGGATTCGCTACCCAAGGCGGGTCCCTTGCCTACTGATCGTATTGCGCAGGGGAGCCAAGCATCTGAGAAAGAGGCTGCTGCAGATGCGCCGATGAATCGCTTGGTAGAGGAGTTAGGGCTGGCTGCTGCACATCAAGCCTCTATAGTGGCACAGCTACAGGCAAAGTATGCTGATGAGAGTAGCCTTAGTGTGCAGAAAGATGAAGAGATCGCTTCTCTGAAAGCTCAGTTAGCGGCAACGCAGGCCGAGGTCAGGGCAACAGATGCATATGCTCGAAAGGTTGCTGAAGAGAAGATGTCTCTGCTTGCTCAAGTGGGTCAGGAGCGTGCTGCGTTCACGAATTACCAGAACACTTGCCTTTGGGTGTTGAAATATATGGAGCTAAACAAGAACGAGCACATCTCCCAATTGGATGACTTTCGTAAGGTTGTGCAGGATTTGCTGGAGAAACAGGAAACGAAACTGCGCAAGCTGAGCATTGAATATGACGAAGAGTTGTACCCTCACCTGGTGTCATCAATTGCTGAGCGCAGGTGGCTTATCAGCCATGGTTTGCGCCTTGCTGCTTTGGGTAATTTGGAGTCGCAGGAGGTAAAGGGGGTATTTGGGGAAGTTGTTGAGCGCGCTTTGGCACGTGGCCAAGCGCAGGCTATAGAAGAGCTTGCTGAGAGCAATTTGTTGACCGTGCCTGCTACTCAAGTACCGGGTTACAACGCCAACTCCTATGATGAGCTTGTCGCTGCTATGGAGAAGATGAAGCTACTTGATCTTCCTCACATTGCCCAGTTAGAGCGCGATCAAGATTATCCCATAAGCGTGATTATGGAGGGACTAACCTTGGCCAAGCACACAGCGGAGGGCGCAGAGGCACATCCTGACTACTTCCTCAAGCCAGATGTGTCGCAGTTGCAGGTACCTATCTTTGCCCACCCTCGTGACATCCTTAATCCGTTTGCCCTCGAAAAGGAGGTCCCGCTGAGGAAATCCTTAGAGGCGCATGCTATGAGACTTGCAAAGAAACAAGGTGTGAAGGGGAAGGCCATCCTTTGTGGTGTTGGAGCTGCGCACATACCTAGATCTGATGGGGTACCTGTTAGCGTGCCAACAGTGTCACCTAAGGATAGTGATCTCCTCAGGAAGCTTGAAGAAGCTGGGGGTACTGCATACCATGTTGGTAGCTCAGGGCTTAGACGCACCCGTAGCTTGTCTTGGTAATTTTTTTAATAGATTAACATTTTGTTGCACATGTGCATGTTAAGTCTATATCTTGTATGAACTCGTAGTCCGTAATAACATGTTGATTAGAAGAAATACGATTATACGCATATTGTATCAAATGTGATTGTGGTTATAATGTTTGTACTTAGTTAGTTTGTCTTTGTGTAAAAGACGCCTATGTTGTGTCTAACATAGCAACTTGTTGTGTACATACTTAAGAAAATTTATAAAAAATCCATAATCGTGTATGAAGTTCATAAAATTTACAAGTTTATTGGTTGATTATGCAGCGTACTGCAAATATCATATCAAGGGGTTAAGTGTCTTAACTCCTAAATTGTTAAACGCGCACAGTGTGCATTGTTGTGTATCCGTCGTGGGATACACATTGAACTTACTCCAACGTCTTGAGAGTAAGGTGTTTAACAAGGATGCGTGATCCGATGTTGATGGGTTTGCAACCCTCTTACAAAACGAGTTATTTAGTAGGTTTACTCATCCTTTTACCATCGTGGGTTTTAATAAGTGCATGCACGCCATGTAGGCAGAAATTAAAGTGACAACAATATTGAGACATAAATAACATGTAAACAATAAAGTGAAATGTGTCGCGGAATTAGCTAAAAACCACGACATTTGAATTAATACTTGCAAGTTTTTGTAAAAAGAAAAAACATTTGCCTAAATGAAACAAAATGTAAATACACGGATATTTATTAAGCACTTACTAAAGTGCGGAGGTGTCCGTGTGTGAGGTCGTAACCTTTCCTAAAGATAGCATCTCTTGAGATTGCAAACATTCCATGTGCGTTGTAGCTCGCGGCCAACCATGTCACGCAGCTTGTATGCGCCTTTACCAAGTGCTTCAACTACCTCATAGGGTCCTTCCCACTTCGGTCCAAGTTTACCTGTATCTTCTGCGTGGCTTGCATCATTAGCGCGATAGACAAAGTCGCCTGGTCTGAATGAGGTGCTTCGAACTTTAGCGTCATAATATCCCTTCATTTTTGACTTGGCTTTTGCTTCGCGTATAGCTGCGCGTTCACGCCTTTCTTCCAATAGGTCCAAGTCGATACGTCGTTCGTCATCATTGGTTACAACATTAACTTCCGCAGTACGAATAGTTGGCATCCCAATTTCAGCTGGTATGACAGCCTCTGTCCCATAGACAAGAGAAAAAGGAGTGTCTCCATTGCTAACTTTGATTGTTGTGCAGTGCGCCCATAAGACATGCGACAATTCATCCACCCATCTTCCTTTGTGTTTGTCTAGGCGCGCTTTAATTCCTTCGCCTAGACTATGATTTGCGCGCTCAACCAAACCATTGGTTTGTGGGTGTTTAACTGACGCGAAGTGTTGTGTAATATTTAACTCTGCGCACCAGTCTTTGAACGGGTTATCACGGAATTGTTTTCCGTTGTCCGAAACGATCTCCCCAGGTAATCCAAAGCGACATACAATATTTTCCCAAATGAAGCGTTTTACTTGATTACCTGTGATTGTCGCAACTGCTTTCGCTTCAATCCACTTAGTGAAGTAGTCTATTGCCACAATAAGAAATTTTAGTCCCCCCGCTGCAACAGGGAAGGGACCAGCAATGTCGATACCCCACTTATAGAATGGCCATGGAGAAGTGATAGGCGTTAGCTCCTGTTGTGGTCTGCGCGGGATGGGTCTAGAACTTGGCAGTCGCTACATTTCTTTATCACATCGCGCGCATCACGATGCATAGTGGGCCAGTAGTATCCTGAGCGCAAGGCTCGTGCTACAACGGACCGTGGTCCTGAATGCATACTGCATGAACCGGCGTGGATCTCTCGGAGTACATAATCTGCCTGAAGAGGTCCAACGCATCTAAGCCATGGTTGTAGAAATGAGCGCCGATATAGGATACCATCTCGAAGTTCGAACCTCTGCACTGTGCGCCGTATCCGTCGAGCGTCCTTCTGCTCCTCGGGCAGTTTGCCCTTACTTATGAATTCGATGATAGGGGTCATCCATGTAGGATCCTGCTCTTCTATCACCATAGATATCTCCATCTCCGAGATGGATTTGTTTTTTAGAATCTCCACCAACACTTGTTTTGACAGGTGCGCAAAGCTTGTAGATGTGATCTTGCTTAGCGCATCCGCTTTCTTGTTTTCACCTCTAGGAACTTGTTTAATGGTAAACCTGTCAAAACCTTGGATTAGTGATTTGGTTTTGTCGAGGTATTGAACCATGTTATCCTCCTTAGCCACATATTCGCCTAACACATGGTTGGCTACTAATCGGGAGTCCACATTTGCTTCTAGGTTACGTACACCCATTCGAGTTGCAATGCGTAACCCGGAGATTAGGGCTTCGTATTCTGCCTCGTTGTTCGTGGCTGTGAATTCAAAGCGCAGTGCATAAGTGAATTCCATTCCTTCTGGATTAGTGAGAATAAGGCCAGCGCCCGACCCATCCACGCATGAAGATCCATCCGTGAACAGGACCCATGGTTCTTGTAGTTCTACCTTGCTCAGTGGAGGTGCGGCATCGGTGTCCGGTTTTTCGATAACGAAGTCTGCTAGTATTTGCCCTTTAACCGCAGTACGTGGTCTATAAGAGATGTTATACTCGCCTAGCAGCACACTCCATTTTTGTAATCGCCCCGATGCGTCAGGTTTAGAGATAACTTGCTTGATAGGTTGATCTGTGATTACCACTATTGGGTGCGCTTGAAAGTATCTGCGCAGTCTTTTGGCGGCAAACACTAACGCCAAGACCAACTTTTCCATTGGGCTATAGTTAATCTCTGTCTTCTTGAGTGCTTTGCTTACAAAATATACCGGTGTTTGTATGGAGTTCCTATCCGTCAGTAGCACTGCGCTGACCGCTCCATGAGTCGCAGATAAGTAGACGATTAACTCCTCCCCTGGTCGGGGTGCGACTAGCTTGGGAAGCGCTGCTATATGTTGCTTAAGCTGTGTGAAAGCTTCTTCCGCTTCTGTAGTCCAACGAAAGTCTCCCTTTTTTGTACACTTCTTGAGTGTTTTAAATAGAGGAAGTGATTTATCCGCTGATTTGGACAGGAATCTGTTCAAACCGGCTAGCTTTCCATTCAGAGACTGAACTTCTTTCAACGTGCGTGGTGAAGGGAGTTGGATGACAGTCTCTTTTTTTTATGGGCATGGCTTAATGCCATCTGGTTCTATCAAGTATCCCAGGAACATGCCCTCTGTAGCGCCAAAAGTGCATTTCTTAGGATTCAACTTCATGTTGATCTTTCGTAGTGTTCTAAATGTTTCTTCAATGTCGCGCACCACTTCGTCTTCCGTATGGCTTTTTATGACAAGTTCGTCCACATAGACCTCTAGGTTGCGGCCCACTTGCTTTTCAAATGCGTTATCTACCAGTCGCTGGTATGTGGCGCCCGCATTCTTCAGGCCAAAAGGCATCTTTGTATAACAAAAGACACCTTGGCTTGTGTGGAAGGCTGTTTTTTCCTCGTCTTCCTTGGCCATTTGAATTTGGTGGTACCCTTTGTATGCATCTAAGAAACATTTAAAGGGATATCCGCACAAAGATTCTACCTTCCAGTCTATCTCTGGTAGTAGGTAGCAGTCCTGTGGACATGCTTTGTTGAGATCAGTGAAATCCACACACATCCGCCAACTACCATCGCTCTTCTTGGCCATTACTGGATTGGAGAGCCAGTCATGGTAATAGACTTCTCGCATGATGCCTGCGTCCACAAGTTTGTGTACTTCTTCCAGAATGGCTTTTGCGCGGTCTGGAGCCTGGCCGCGCTTTTTCTGCCGTACTGGGGAGTATCCTTGTCGGATGTTCAACTTGTGTTCTGCAATCGAGCGTGGCACGCCAGTCATGTGCTTTGGTTCCCATGCGAAGATATCCAGATTCTTTTGCAAGAGCGCGCACACGGCCGCTCTTCCTTTGTCAGACAACGATCCTCCGATCGACACTTCTTGCTCCGGGTAGTCAGGGTGAATTGCGACCTTTAGGTTTGATACTTTAGCTGCGCTCTGTTCTGGGGTGTGCGTCGTCTCGCATGTAATCGTGTTACACTCTCCTGGTGGTGCAGCGCTATTGTAGATGGTGACAATGCCGCCTTCTACCGGGAATTTGAGCATCCCATGTGCTGTGGATGGTACTGCGCGCATTGCCGAAATTCCTGGTCTTCCGATAATGCCATTGTATGGTGAAGGAGATCTGATCACCATAAAATTCATCCAGGCTGTCGTGGAGTGTTCCTTATTGCCGACAGCGACTAGTAGTCGCAGTTGCCCCATGGGCCATATCTTTTATCCTGTGAAACCAGTCAACGAAGTCGTGGCTGGGCTTAACTGTCGTTGTATCTTAGGGCGCAATCTCTTGAAACAATGCTCATACATTATATCCGCTGATGCCCCTCCATCAACATACATGCGGTGGATATCGTGACCCCCCGCATTTATCTCAATGGTGAGTGGTTCCGCTACTGCGTTGTCCGCAGCCAAGGTGGGAAAAGAAATTTCGCTTCCATGAGAAAATTTCTGGCTGACCTTTTGCCTAGTCTTTCGCTGCCATGATTGTATCATGTAGATTGTGTCAGCCTTGTCCTTAGGCGCTTCTTTCTTGTTCTCGGCCTTTTATTTGTTTTTCCCTTCCTTGATGTTCTTAACCAGATGATCCAATCTGCCTTCTTTTACTAGCTTCTCAATTAATTGGCGCAGTTGGACACACTCATTGGTTGTATGGCCCTTCTGTGCGTGATACTCGCAGTACCCGTTCTCTACGTGCTGCCCTTCCGGGGTGCGCATTGGTGGGGGTCTCAGAAAGTTCGCGCCTTCCGTTGCAAATATCTCCCTCGGGGTCTTCGTTAGTGGGGTATACTTGTCGTTTCCCCGTCCGCCTCCTTGGCTGCGATAGATTTTGTTATGATTGCTACTCTGGTCATTGGATTGTCTCCTTGACTCTTCTTGTGACCTATAGTTTGAGTAGCCTTTCTTGCTATCCGCAGCGGCGGCTTCTCCTTGGATGAAGGACCTCGTGCGCTTCATCAGTTCGTCAAAGGTTTGGGGAACCCTATCATTTAACTTTTTGATAAGCTCCGGGTTATTGATTCCGTTCATAAACCCTGATATCTTTAGTATTTCGGGGCATGCCTTGACCTGTATGCATTCGTCTTTAAAGCGCTCCATAAAAGCGCTTGTGGATTCCCCTTGGCGCTGTTTTACCCTAGCGAGCTCGACAGGGTTCTTGGCGCACTTCTTCCTCTGAGTAAAGTTCAAACGAAACGCCTTCCGTAACTCTTCAAACCCATTGATGCTTCTACGTGGAAGCTTACTGAACCAGTTTCGCGCATTCCCCACTAAAGTAGAGTTAAACATGTGGCACCACACAGGTTGTGGCCAATTTTCGATGGTTGCTGCTGATTCGAAAATTTTTAGGTGGTCATCAGGATCACCTATCCCATCATAAGTCTTAACATTAGCGGGCATGCGCCTTTTTTATCTTCTGAAAAATCACTGATGCGCCGAGTGAATGCGTCAACCTTTTGGCGGCGCCAGGGACGAGACATATCTTCGTCTTCCCAGTCGCGGGGTCTTCCCCTGGACTTCCAGTGTCCTGTTTCTTTGTCCTCGTTGTCCGAGGAGTCACTTGAGGATGAGCTTACCCTTTTGCGGCGCTTGCGCCGACTATCCTCGGAATCCGAGCTTGAAGGGCTTTCACTTGGGGAGCATCGTCGCCCAAGTCTATCGTGGATCCTGCGACTACCAAGTCTAGCGTGGACATTGGTGCGCCTTCCATCATCTTCATGCTCCTCCAGAGACTGTGAGTCGGCTGCTTCATCGTCCACAACTTTCCTTCCGATCCTAGTAAACACAGGGTGTCGGCGGCCATCCTTCTCGCGCCTTTCCTTTCGGTAACGCGGTGGGGATGCCTCATGCTCAGGATCAAAGTTGAGCCTGGCTTGCAGGTTCTGACTTGACCTCTTTTTTGCTTCCTCTCGCATCAGCGCAGCCAAGGTTTCGTAGTTTAGGGACACGAAATCACTTGGCGCTAGTTCAGGCGCGACTCCTTCTAGCGCGAGGATGTCTGTTTCCAAATCAGGACCCTTGTTTCGGGTGGGCGCATTTGGTGGCTCAGTGAAGTTTAATTCTGGCATGGTGAGAGGAGTGCGCAGTAGATCTACCGCGCTAGTGGTTGTTGTAGTAGCATGGGTAGTCCTTGTGATCGGTTCTACTGGGGTAAAAGCCAGATCTGAGTATGATCCTAGGCTTTTTGGCGCACTGGTTGTTCCAGAGGTCTGCTTAGTGGCTGAATCAGTTTGCTGCTTCTTCCCCAGTAGGTCGTCATGCGTTTTCTTTGTCTGCGGAGTCCGCTGATTTGGGTTTCCATGCTTCGTCATTCTAGTTCTTCGTAGAGTTCTTAGTGTAGGGTCCCACGGATGGCGCCACTTGTTGATACAAAAGTTGGGCGTTCCTTGTTTCCGTACCAATTAGATCTTAATGCTTGAGACCTGCGCACTAAGAAAACAAAAAGACACCGTTAGGCTTATCGTGGGATTGTCTCCCACGATTATCCTCCGGCGTGAGAGTAAGTAATCGGTTTTAGGGTTTAATTGAAGAGTTAGGGTTGTAAATCGTACCTTTAATGAGAGTCGAGAGACTCTTTATATACACACGAAACCCTAGTTGGTTTCATGTTTCTCACTCCTCAGCGTATCCCGCATAGATAGGTTATTTGATACATATCTCATAAATAAGAGATATCTTATATCACAACCATAAATAACTTTGGGTTTGGGCCATCGTGAGCCCAAACCTTTTTCGTGATGGGCTTGAGCCCATTCGTGATGGGCTTAAGTGTTAGTAGCGTCCATTGGTCGGGTTCGTGACCCGAATGCGGACTATACGTCATCAATAGGATATGTAGAAAAGGGTAGCATGTGACAATAGCCTTAACCAATTCCCTTGAGCATGAGATCTTTAACAACCATTTTTTAAAATCTTGGATTAATGGTATTTGTTGTCAAAAATCTAGTATCTTTAAAAATATACAGAAACTTCACATTTTGGAAAAATAATTTTTAAGATGGCTATTTCACTTTTCTATTAACATGTTTTACTATCTCATTTTTCTTCTTAATCTATGTCCAAAATTCTGTTTCGATCAAAGTCAAAGATTGAGAATTTTTTTTTCTTATCCATTCTTCATAAACACATTTTGAAATAAAACCCAATCTATTTTATTCAAATAACTTTCACATCTACATAAAAACCCACTTTCAAACATTGTTGAATAATGCTAAAAATATTTCTTTAAATCATGCTTGGTGATCTCATATTTGTCATCTATATTTATGTACATGACATATATAAGTGAACTAAGTCAAATCAAGCGGACCATGGTTTGTCTATTAAGATTTTGTTTGTAACAAGTCTAGAAGTCTATGCTATCTTAAGTTCCCATTTATTGCACATAGGCACACATTAGGATCCATCAAATAGTTCATTAATCTTCCCACTTACATATAATTAAGAAAATACTTGGTGTAGTTTATTGTTTCCTAGTCCATATATATTACTTGCTTAATGAGTATGTTTACATGCTAGATGAAATTACTTGTTTGCTTAATCTCTTTAATTAACATGTTTTGCATAAATATCTATTACATGCTTAATTGCCTCAAAGAGTTGGACTTGCTTGAAACTAAACCAAAAAACACAACCCTTTCTACAATTTTCTGCCAAAAACCCATTTCCAGTAATCTGGGAACCAACAGATGGGCGGCCCCCTTAATATTTAAGGGGACCGGCCATCTGATGGTCGAAGGTGCTGTTTCCTTTTCTATTTTTTTTAGCCCATTTCATCCTAAACTTCCCAAAATTCACAAACATATCTTATTCCAATCCATCCAACAAATTTTATCCATTCCTTAATCCCATCAATCCTACACTATAAACACTTCCATTCCTCATAATCTTCCATCATCTCATCATGCCATCTCCCATCAAACCAAAGCCAAAAACCTCAAGGTTAGCAAGGATGACCGAAAAACCCGTTTGGAGAAGAAAACCTAACCCCCGAAACAAGTCCATCTCAACAAATGATGTGGCTAAACAAACAACACCTCCACCCACATTTGTTCCCAACTATACTCCCAATCCTCAAGCTCATTTCAATGAACCCTTTCACAACCCTCATCATATTGGTCAAACATCCAACTTTACAACACTTCTACACCTTCATCTCACCCATATGATTCATATGAAGAGCATGATCAATCCCAAAACAATAATCCCAATCTCATTCACAACAACTCACATCTTATTCAACCTACCAATGCACCATCCAAAACACTCACCACTCTTGGAATATCCTCTTCTTCCATATCTCCATCCTCATCCACTCATGATTACCCAAGCTCACAAATGTCTCCACCACCAAGAGTATCACCACCACCTCCTACCAACTCACATGTTACTCCTATGTTGCATGTCCAAACATCCAACTTTACTTCCAACTACACACCCCAATTTCATCCACTTCCACCAAATGACCAAATCCACATTCCCACGGAAAAGGAAAAGTTCCGTGAAGAGATAAACCAAATCCATGACCGTAGTGATCTCCTTGCTATGCACCTTGCACAACGCAACAAGGGCCAACCTCCATCCTCCATCCTCACCCTACTCAAATTGCTTACCTCACCCCCACAACTTGAATCAAGTTGATAATCATGTCAACTATTGTCCTTGTCGTATCCTTCTCCAAAAACAAATCATTGCCTTAAATGAACATTTCACTTGGATTAAGTATCTTATCACTAGATCTCATCCAACACCTCCACTCCAAACTCTAGACAACACCTCCACTAACACAACACCCTAACCCTCAATCAACCTACTCCGCTCCAAACTCTCTACCTCCAAACTCTTCACCTGCAAAAACATACCTCTATTAATCCAGCATTCTTACCCTCACTCAACCAATTCCATCCCAAACACTCTACCATCAACCATCTAAGCATACTATATGCTTATGTTTCTTATTTTCCAAGCTTTCGTGTCGCAAGCAAGTCCGAAAGCTCTCTTTGGCAATTTAGGGCCTTTTTCTTGTTATATGTTTCAAGCATACTAAATGTCGTTGCAATGATTATGTGTTTCACATAATCACTTTAAATTAATGAATGTCTTGCTATGTGTTCTTAATATTTGTTTGCCATGATTGTTGTTTGCCATGATTGTTGTTTTTATATTCCATATTTTGCTATGTATGCTTGTACTTCTAATATTTTTGCAGCCAAGATTTCCATAGCTCGACTCCTTGGTGCCCTCGAACAAGGGGGAGCACACATCAAGGGGGAGTTCTCGTTCTGACAAATTTCGTATCTAAAACTTGTCGGCATAACCTTTTTGATTCTACAAAAAGGGGGAGAAGTGAATATAAACTCACTAAATACTTGTCCAAAAATAATTTTTTGGATTTAATGAGTTTAAGTTTTGTAATCATCAAAAAGGGGGAGATTGTTGATATAAATAATGCCTAAAAACATTATTAATACTTCTTGATATCTCTATGTTTTGATAATCACAAAATGTAAACTCATTAAACATAAACTTATTAAATAAACAAGTATTTAGTTGTAAATATTCACTTCTACAACTCAATCACTTAAGGTATGAATAAACAAATGCTTAATGCATTATATGATCAAAGGAACATTTTCTTAATCACTTGATTTTTTATAAAATGACACAAACATTTTATATCTTTTACAAAATCATTTTTGGAAATTAAAGGAAAATGTTTAATCCATAATAAATTTATGAATTCAAATTTTCAACCAAAAATGGCAAAAATGTTCCAGAAAAACCTTCCCCACAAAAAGACAAAACTGGGCAACGGATATAAGGGGCGGCCCCCTTAATTACCTAGGCGGCCCCCTTAATAATTAAGGGGACCGGCCCCCTAATTAAGGGGACCGCCCCGCTCCTCCAGCTGTCAATTTTTGCCTATAAATACTGGACTAATCCTGGACTTTTTCCTCACCTTTTGCACCCCAAACCTTCTGTTCTAAATCTCTTCTTATATCTTTCTAAATCCTTTGATCATATATTCTTAAGCATTGGTTTCTAAGTGATCCAAGCTTCTACCATCCAAGTGCAAAAGAAGAATACTTCTATCAATCAAGACTAGAAGTATTACAACTTAGTATCATCTTGTTACCTAAGTTGTTAGTTTAGTAAACTTTGTAAATCATTCATTCATTTGTGTATAAGGTGTGTATATTAATTAGATAGGTTTGAACATAAAGTGGTTAGATTAGTTTAGTGTGTAAGAAGTATAGTAAAGGTGTGAAGAAGCAAAGGTGTGAAGAAGTAGTATTAGGAAGTGAAGAAGTAGTGTATAGTTGTGAACTAGATTGTAGTTGTGAAGAAATAGTAGTGTTGTGAAGAAGAAGTAGAGTAGAAGTTGTGAAGTAGTTGTGGTGTATAGTAGTCGTGAGAAGTCATGAAGAAGTTGTGAAGCCGTAGTGAAGAAGTTGTGAAGAAGTCATGAAGAAGTTGTGATTGAAGTTGTGAGATTGGTTCTAGCTACGATTAGAACTCGACATTTAGCTTTGTGTCGTAAAATTGGTGTAAGCGAAAGTTGTGTAAGGTTTTCTCCGCCATAAGGGAGCTTGTTGACATAGTGAAGAAAACTCTCGAGTTAGGTGCTCGAGGAGTGGAGTAGGGCAAGGAAGGTGTCCTTGTAGCCGAACCATTATAAATCCTTTGTCTCGCGGTTCGATCTTTCCATCTCTATCTTTCATTTCATTTCATTACTTTACTTGCATTGTTAATTTAGATTTACTTATATTTGTTCATATTGTTCAAGAGTTGAGTTCACATAAATTCGAATCTAAGTTTTTAAAAGTAAACAAAGTTTTTATAATAAATTAAAAAGACGTAAAACTATTCAACCCCCCCCCCTTCAAGTTATCCACAGATAGTAACCTGAATTTCTTCTTAGACATGGATTTCAGGCACTTTGGGTGCGGTTTTGGATAAAATATCATACACGAAAGTTGTAGTATTTTGATTACATACTTTAGTCGAGTCGAAGACTTTTTCAATTATATATTATTGAAACATTCATATCGTGGTTACAATACACACTTGTTAAAAGTCCAAAAATGTTATATTTCAGACTATTGTTAAAAGTTATCTAATAACATTATTTTTATTTCAAACTCACAAACAAACATGCACGGGTGATATAACTTTCATAAAATGTATACACGACATCATTTCATGATCTAAGTCATATCATTCATATTAGGTTGTGGTTAGTGTCCGAGCCTCATTTCAGTGTACCCACTTTTGCCATTAAAATATCAGTTCTATCAGGTGAGTTTTATAGCCCCTACTTTTATACGATTTGAATTACTTTTGGGGGAGATAAATGCTCAACTATTTCCATTTACTTTCACAAGTACTCTAAGCTTCGGATTACCGTGAGTTTCATAGCCCCTACTTTTATACGATTTGAATTACTTTTGGGGGAGATACATGTTCAACTATTTTCATTTACTTTCACAAGTACTCTAAGCTTTTACGGATTACCGTAAGTTTCATAGCCCCTACTTTTATACGTTTTGAATTATTTTTGAGGGAAATACATGCTCAACTAATTTCATTTACTTTCACAAGTACTCTAAACTTTTACGGATTACCATGAGTCATAGCCCCACTTTTACTTGTTTAATTACTTTATAAACTCTTTGGGGGAGATACATGCTCAAATACTTGCTTTGACTTCCACAAATACTCAAAACATTTATACTCTTATGCAACGCTATACTTTTTATACTTTTGGACATGAAGTGTAGTTACGATATGTGCCTTAATGTGTTACACTTATTCTTATACGCTTTATTCTTTAGTAACTGTTTAACTCCTGGATGGATCCGTTGGAGAGGTATTAATAGTACTATCGGGCTGACGCCCCTACCCTTGGTCCCAGATTCATGGCCTTGGGTGAATATAATACAGTCTCGTGTAAACTTACTTAAACTTGTCATGAGGTTCAGTTGGCTGTTATTCATTACATTAAGTACTCACATATATCGTATACACATATGTCCTACTCATACTATACTTTAGCAGTGGGTTGTAAACACACAGGTTGCAAGTTTTGTATGGGCAGGAATTGAAACTGAGTGGATTTATAATACCTTTGTTGTGGGAACATTATTTAAAGGCTTTACAATTTAACTAAACTCTATGAACTCACCAACCTTTGTGTTGACACTTTTTAGCATGTTTATCTCAGATTAGTAAGGCGATAGCGGATGCATGGATCATAGAGTCATTTGCATGCTTTGGTGACTTATGCTTTTATCATTTACCATTCGATACACTTTGAAAACATCTATGTAATCATATACTTTGGGACCTCTTGTAATAACTCTGATTTAAATAATTCGAATAGTAACTTTTAAAAACGTCTCATTTAGAGGTCGTTTTCTATACCTTGTGCTTTATATTAAGAAGTAGCACCCCATTGACACTATCGTTCCGCTGCGATATTTTGGGGGTGTTACATATGCCATGACTTGTACATGACCGGATATTGCATTTGCAGTGGGAAAATTGAGCAGGTATACTAGTAATCCTAGTGCTCAGCACTGGCAAGCAATTCAGAGGGTACTGAAGTATTTGAAGAGAACTATGGATTATAGTCTCTCATATACTGGTTATCCTTCAATATTAGAAAGATACACTGATGCAAGTTGGATCAGTAACACTGAAGATAATTCGTCTACCAGTGACTGGGTATTCCTACTTGGTGGAGGTGCAATTTCTTGGGCATCCAAGAAGCAAACTTGCATCACCAGTTCAACAATAGAATCTGAATTTGTAGCTTTAGCAGCTGCTGGTAAAGAGGCTGAATGGTTAAAAAACTTGCTTCTTGAGATTCCATTGTAGCCTAAACCTATAGCACCTATTTCTATCCGTTGTGATAGTGCAGCTACATTGGCAAAGGCTTATAGCCAGATGTACAATGGGAAGTCTAGACACTTAGGTGTCAGGCATAGCATGATTTGTGAGCTTATCATGAATGGGGTGGTATCTATAGAGTTTGTTAGATCTCAGCAAAACTTAGCTGATCACTTGACGAAGAGATTGGCTAGAGACTTGGTTATACAGTATGCTAAAGGGATGGGTTTAAGTTCCAACTTAGTCACTGAATGCTAAGACACCCAACTCCCTCCCGAGGAAACTCTGGAGCTGAGTTCAATGTGAAAAGCTGAACATTCAGTGGACTGGAGCACATGTTTTACAATCATCCCAAGGTTGTGCTCGAAACCTGCTGGAAAGGGGGATGAAGTCTTTACTTCTTAATGGTTAACTTCTTTGAAAAAGTGCTAAGGAGGAGCATGAATAAAGAGGAACCACCTATATGAATGTTGAAGTTTTGCCGCTTCAGGGAGCTTTGGACTTTTGGCTCTCACAACATTTATGAATTGGATATGGACACATGGCTTGTAAAGTGTCAGGAGCGTTTAAGTGTCTGAAAACTTGTGTGTATTTTATCTTCAGGTATTCAAATGGGTTGAAGGGTTCAATTCTTAGAACACCCCGATTCTCAAATATTTGAACGTGTAATGAACTAAGATGGAAATTCAATCCTCAGGATATTTTCGTTTATGCACATGTTTTGTTTAAGGTTTAATTTATAGGTGATGATGAATATAAAACCATATTAAAATTAATCAAATGCAGCGGAAAACATCACCTAACAACGGATCCATATAGCCATATGATCAATCACTAATTAATATAATAAATATCACAATTATATACCTTTGAAGCGTGATTCGGGTTTCACCACCAACACTGTTAGGAATTAAATGTTATGGAGATTAGTATTGGAAATTACATGTTTACAAGATCGTTACTGCTCAAAGAAATACTCTAAGTATCATTCTACTGCTAGTGCATATGATTCTACTGCTAGCGTTAAACTTTCTACTGCTGAATGATGCTGCTGCTAGTGAAGAAGATTCTACTGCTGAGTGGATAACTATTGAAGTATTCTACTGCTGGTTGGATAAGAATACAAAGATATTATGTGTATAATAGTCAACAATACACGGTAGATAATATCTTTAGACAAAGTGTTCAGTAACAAGTTGTAAACACAGATACATGTTGTATCTTAATGACTGACACTCTCAAGCATGTGTTCGATTAGACTTGACAATATTGTAAAGATCTCTCTTGGACTATAAAAGAGAAATCATAGGACTAGATATTATGTGTGCTTAATTCATGTTGAATATCTGTTAAGAGAAAAGAACAAACACAACAATATCACAAGTCATAGAAAACATAAGATTCAAGGTTTTTGTAACCCTAGTGATAGTGAAGATCACTCGTATTATCTTGAATAATATTGAATCGTTTGGTGATAAACTTTCTTTGTTCATTGTTCTATAACAAACATAACTGTTCCATTTCCATAACCAAATAACCTTCTAAGTGTGATTAAGTAGATTCCGCATACTTAATCATATTAACTCAATATATCATATATACAAAGCAACAAAGGTCTAACAACCTTATAGTGTATCGTGAATCCTCTCAATTGGTATCAGAGCAAGGCTGATATAGTTGATTTAGAAGAAGAAGCAGAAATGGACGTACAAGATACTCAGGCTACAAATATTGCTGCAAAGTTGCCCATGATCAAACATAATGAGTTTGAGTTGTGGAGGTTAAGGATTGAGCAATATTTTATGGTTCAAGATTATGCTCTTTGGGATATCATTATGTATGGTGATTCTTTTACACTAGGTTATACAGATGTCATTCTTGAAGGCAAAACAGATAGGAAAAGAAATACTGGACCAGTTACCGGTGAAGAAAGGATACAGAAGAGAAATGATCAAAAAGCAAGAAACTTGTTGCTCATGACCATTCCTGGTGAACAGATGCTATCTTTTAGCAAGTATCCTGATGCAAAAACTCTTTTTGAAAAGATTTGTGCATGGTTTGGTGGTAATGAAACTACCAAGAAAACACAGAAGACATTGCTGAAACAACAATTTTAAAAATTTAGCTCAAATAGCAATGAATCACTTGATAAGCTGTTCTCTAGATTACACAAGCTTGTCAGTCAGTTAGCTGTGTTGGGGGTTGAGATAGCAAAGGAAGATCTCAACATCAAGTTTTTGAGAAGTCTATCTGATGAATTCCATACTCATGTGGTTGTCTGGATGAATAAACCAGACATTGAAACCATGAAACTCAATGATTTGTACAACAACTTCAAAATTGTTGAACAAAGTCTAAAAAAGTCTGGAAACTACAGTACTAGTTCTGGGAATGTGGCACTCTTGTCATCTCCTAGTATTAGTAAGTCAGAAGAGGTAGATGAAGATAAAGGTGTTTCTACTGCTAACTATGGTGGTCCTACTACTAGTTTACAAAAGAATGCTACTGGACTTGGAGATCCATCATTCTATGTATTCATGTCTAGTCAAACTAGTGGTTCTCCTCTAACTCATGAAGACCTTGATCAGGTGGATGATGATGACTTAGAAGAGATGGATATCAAATGGCAGGTTGCTTTACTTAGCATGAGGGCTAAGAAGTTTTGGCAAAGAACTGGAAAGCAGATTACTATCAATGGTGATGAAACTGCTGGGTTTGATAAGAAGAAAGTAGAGTGTTTCAACTGTCACAGGCAGAGACGTTTTTGCTAAAGAGTGTAGAAACGCAAGGAAGCAGGATAATTGAAACAAATGGTATAAGCAAGAGAAGAAGAAGGAAGTCACAGTGGAAGAGACAAGGGTTATGCTAGCCATAGATGGTGTTAACTATGATTGGAGCTTCATGGCTGATGAGGAAGAAGCACCAAAAGAAGCTGCAATGGTGGCCACTGAGACTGCTCTAATGGCCTTTTCTGATTCAGAGGTAAATTCTATAATCAAATGTACTGAATCTTGTTGTGCTCTTAAAGCTTATGAAGACCTTAAAAAGAAATTTGATGACCAGCTAGAAGAGCTATATAATACTATGGCCAACTTAGCTAATCATAAAATAGGTCTAGCTGTTCTTGAAAAACAAATCTTACACTTTCAAGGAAATGAATCTAAGTTTACTGATGACATGAATGCCCCCAAAAGAAACTCAGAGTTCAAAGATGAAATAATTTGTTTGCAAAATGAATCTTTAGCTAAAGCCAAAAATAAAAGTGAAAATGTTAAGATAACAGTAGATGCTTTAGCTCATGCCTCAGAGGGAATTAATAAAATTTGGGAAGCTCAAGTAATCAATAAAGCTATATCTGGTGTAGGATACAAGTCTGTTCCTCCACCATACAGAGGTGTTCCTTCACCTCCAGGAATTGACCTAGCACACACAGGATTTGCTGAGTTTCAAGAACCAATAATGGAATATGGTTCTAAGTCTACTGAGAGTCCTAAGGTAGAAAAAGTAAGTGAGAGTTTATGTAAAACTTCACTTTCTGGGAAATCAGATGATATAGTTGTTGAGGACTGTGCATCTGATAGTGATGAAGATGAACAGGTTATGTCTAAACCTGAAATAGTTAAGAAAGCAGGAACAAGGGTTCCTAAAGTGGTCAAAAAGGATACTGTTAGGCCTAGAACAAACATTAAACATGTTAGGCAACCAGTTAAATATTGTGAACAATATAGATCCACTAACAAGCCCAGAGGTAACCAAAGAAATTGGAATAACCTCAAGTCTCACCAATTAGGTAATGACTTTTCCTTTTATAACAAAGCTTGTTACACATGTGGTAGTTTTGATCATCTTGCAGCTTTCTGTAACAAATGGGTATCTGGGTATGCAAACAATGGGGTGAATCTAAAAAGGCAAACACCTAAAAGTCACTCTATTTTTAATAAATCAAAACCCAGAGCAATTTCAAAAGCAGTTTCTACTGCTAGGCAAGCAGTTCCTACTGCTAGACCATTCATGACTGTTAACCCAAAACCAACAGTTAAAAATGCAAAATCAACTTACAAAAATGCATCAAAAACTGTTAAAAGGCCCATTCAATCAAAAGCAGTGGTCCAAAAACAAGTTTGGAAAATTAAGGGAACAACTACAAAGCTAGCAGTTTCTACTGCTAAGCATGTAGTTCATACTGCTGCTAGGGAAAACAGGGCAAATGCTGTTAAGGCCTCAGCATGTTGGGTTCTTAAATCCAATGTTGCATCAACTGTTCTCAAGAGATTAAATTACATTGATGCAAGAGGCAGATCCAAGTCAGTAATGGCTTGGGTCCCCAAAGGAAACTAATACTCCTTATTATTGTGCAGGAACATTCATCTGATAAACAAGAGGATCAAGGATACTCAGATAGTGGATGTTCAAGGCACATGACAGGCAACAAGTCTTACCTTTCAGATTTTCAATCAATAGATGGAGGCTATGTTACCTTTGAAGGAGGTATTGGTGGCAAATTTTTTGGTAAAGGTACAATTAAAACTGGAAATTTAGATTTTGAAGATGTGTTCCATGTACAAGAGCTTAAGTATAATCTTTTTAGTGTCTCACAAATGTGTGACAAAAAGAACAAAGTTTTTTTCTGTGAAACTGAATGTCTTGTGCTTTCTCCTGATTTTAAGATGCCTGATGAAAGTCAAGTACTTCTTAAAATTCCTAGAAAGGGTAATATGTACAGTGTTGATATGAAGAATATTGTTCCTAAAAAGGCTTTAACTTGTCTTGTAGCAAAGGCCACATTGGATGAATCAATGTTATGACATAGAAGGCTTGGTCACATTAACTTCAAAACCATAAATCAGATTGTTAAGAATGGTTTGGTAAGAGGTTTACCTCAAAAATGATTTGAAAATGACCAAACATGCATTGCTTGTCTTAAAGGCAAACAACACAAAGCCTCTTGTAAGCCTAAAATTTTTAACTCTATTGATCAATCATTGTTTATGCTTCATATGGATTTATTTGGACCTACTTCTGTTAGGAGCCTGATGCATAAAAGATATTGTCTAGTTATTACTGATGACTATAGTAGATTTACATGGGTTTTCTTTTTAGCTACTAAGGATGAGACTTCTAGCATCCTTAAGACATTCATTACAGAGATAGAAAACCTATTAAGCAAAAGAGTAAAAGTCATTAGATGTGATAATGGGACAGAATTCAAAAATAGAGTTATGGATGATTTCTTCAAAGAAAAAGGTATTAGGAGAGAATTTAGTGTTGCTAGAACTCCTCAGCAAAATGGAGTTGCTGAAAGGAGAAATAGAACACTCATAGAAGCTGCTAGAACCATGTTAGCCGACTCTAAGTTGCCTATCACTTTTTGGGCAGAAGCAGTCAACACTGCTTGCTATGTTAAAAATAAGGTTTTGGTTGTCAAATCTCACAATAAGACATCATATGAGCTTTTTAGAGGTAGAACTCCTGCAATAGGATTTCTTAGACCTTTTGGATGTCATGTGACAATTCTAAATACCTTAGACCATCTTGGAAAGTTTGATGGTAAAGCAGATGAAGGATTCTTAGTTGGATATTCTCTTAATAGCAAAGCTTTTAGAGTATACAACTCAAGAACTAGAAGAGTAGAGGAAAACCTGCATGTGGAATTTTTAGAGAATAAATCCAATGTAGCAGGTCAAGGTCCTAATTGGCTATTTGATCTTGAGTCATTAACCCATTCTATGAATTATGTGCCTGTTGTTGCAGAAACTAATGATTTTTCAGGTTCACAAACAAAAAAGGAGGCAGGGTTAGACCAGGAGACAAATCAAGATCATGTATTGATGCCAATAAGTACTAGTGTGGCTTCAACTTCAACAAATGATAAATCTTCTTCTGGTAAAGCTAAAGAAGATGTTGAAGATGAACACAAGGAAGATGGAACCAAGGAACAACAAAATGTTTCTTCTGATGATAGTACTGCTGAGACAGAGCATTCTACTGCTAGGCTTAATTTTTTTGCTGCTAGGCCAAATGTTTCTACTACTGGCCCTTCAGACTCAATTGAAGCAGTTTTCTCAGATAATGAGGTGGATTTGAGCAATATTTCACCAAACTATCAAGTTCCTTCAACACCACACACCAGGATTCACAAAGTCCACTCCTTAGAAAATGTAATTGGAGATGTACAATCAGGTGTGAAGACAAGACAACAACTGATGTCTTCAGACCAACAAGGGCTTCTTGATGCCCTTTATGCTTCAAAGCAGCATGAGTTTTCAAACTCTTGCTTGTTTGTATGTTTTCTCTCTCAGGCAGAACCAAAGAACATTCTTAAAGCCCTAGATGATTCAAGCTGGGTTGAAGCTATGCAAGAGGAGCTTCTTCAGTTTAAAATTCAAAAGGTTTGGGTGCTAGTTGATTTACCTAAAGATGAAAAGGTAATTGGCACTAGATGGGTTTTCAAGAATAAAAGGGATGAAAGAGGCATAGTGATTAGGAATAAGGCTAGATTAGTAGCCCAAAGGTACACACAAGAAGAAGGTATAGACTATGATGAGGTTTTTGCTCCAGTAGCAAGACTTGAGGCAATTAGGCTTTTCTTAGCTTATGCTTCATTTATAGGCTTCACAGTTTATCAAATGGATGTCAAGAGTGCATTTTTATATGGTACTATTGAAGAAGAGGTGTATGTCTCACAACCTCCAGGGTTCATTGATCCTGACCATCCAGAAAAAGTGTATAGAGTAGTTAAGGCTCTTTATGGCCTTCATCAGGCACCTAGAGCATGGTATGAAACACTGGCTTCCTACTTAATTGAAAATGGATTTCAAAGAGGCAAGATTGATCAGACATTATTCATCAAGAAGCACAAGAGTGATCTTTTGCTAGTACAGGTGTATGTGGATGATATCATCTTTGGATCTACAACAAAGGAGATGTGTTTGGAGTTTGAGAAGCTTATGCATGATAAGTTTCAGATGAGTTCCATGGGGGAACTTACTGTTGGGAATTATCATATGACAACACTTAATATGAAGAACATACTTAAGTCTGCTGGGTTACAAAGTTAAGTCTGTTAGTTATATTTTGTAATAGTTAAGTCTGCCTTTGTATTGTTAAGTCTGGTCAGTAGTATTACGCAGTTAAGTCTGGTTGACTTATTAGTTAAGTCTGTTTATGAAAGTTTGTTAGCTATAAGTTAGGAAAGGATACGTAGTTATCTTTAGAGAAGATACGTATATCCTTCTACACGTTTTGTATTTAGGGTTTCCTTGGTGTATAAAAGGAACCCTAAGGCTCAATAGTTAATACGAGTACGTGTGTTAGTTGTGTGCATATTGTATTGAAAAGTTAGTAATATACGAAGTTAGTTATTGATATTGTGTTCTTCGTTGTTGATTGTTTAGATTCCGCATAAACATTCAATTCATTATTAGAGTTTCTCACTTAGATTGATTTGGATTTATTCAAGTCGTCTAACAAGTAACAAAGGCTACTTGGATCCATAATTCGTGTGGACCTACAAGTGTTATCAGGGCCTGTAGAGAGACTCTGAGTTCGAAGAAACACTAAAACCACAAACATAGATCACTCAAAAAAACCCTACAAAATGTCTGTCAAGAATGGTGATGCATTCTCAAACCACAATAGTGAAGATGAAGTCTCAAACCATGAAGATGAAAAATCAGAAGCTGGCACATCCAACAACAAATCACAACCACAAACCATACCTGCCACAACCACCATATCAAACATAAAACTCCCTATCTTGAAGAAGGATGAGTATGACATATGGGCTATGGAGATGGAACACTATCTCGAGTATAGTGATAACGAGGTCTGGAAGGTCATATAGAATGGGAATTCGAAGAAGAGGATTTCGGTTGGTAAAGTTGGAGTGGTTAGGGTTCTTCCACCTGTGTCTGCCCCAGAAATTCATGCAGTATAAAAGGAGAGAAAAGCTAAAAACTTTTTGTTGATGGCACTTCCCAAGGAGCATATGAGAAGGTTTCATGGCATGGATGATGCCAAGGAAATTTGGGAGGCTATCAAGAAAAGATTTGGAGGGAATGCAAACTCCAAGAAGATGCAGAAGGCTGTTCTTAAACAGCAATTTGAGGCATTCAGTGTATCCAGTTCAGAGGGATTGGAAAAAGGCTATGATAGGTTTCAACAACTTCTATCACAATTGGAGGTTCATGGTGCAGCTGTGTCTGAAGAAGATGCAAACCACAAGTTTCTCAGATCACTACCAACAGAATGGTTAAGTGTGACAATGACCATGAGGATGAAGGATGAAATTGACACCATGACAACTGATGACCTATACAATAATCTTCGGGTTTTTGAACAGGAAATCCAAGGAAAACCATCTTCAAGTTCTACCAATGTTGCTTTTGTTTCTCAAAACAAGGGCAGCACTAACAAGGTTAAGTCTGGTGGCTTTAGTTCTGGTGGTTATGAAACTTCTTCAAGCAGAATGAGAGAAAGAGAAGTACCAGCTGGCTTTGCTGATGAAGTTGTTTATTCTCTATTTGCCAAGAATTCAGAAGAAATAGATCTTCAAAGTGATGATCTTGAGCAGATAGATGATGTTGATGTTGAGGAAATGGATATTAAGTGGCAAATTGCTATGATTACCCTTAGAATGAAAAAGTTTTACAAGCAGACTGGGAGGAACATTAGGTTTGATGGGAAGACAGCTGTTGGGTTCAATAAGAAGAATTTGGAGTGCTACTATTGTCGCAAACCGGGGCAATTATCTAGGGAATGCAGAGAAAAGATGGCTGCTGATGAGAAAAAGAAGAAGGGTTCTGACTCTCAAGATGATGACAAGATGAGGAAGAATCAGATGAGCATGTTGACATTGGAAGCTGGAGCTGTGAATTGGGATGAGCACACACCAGAGGAAGAGGTGCCAAACCATGCACTTATGGCCATTGGTTCCAGCAATGAGGTATCTTTGTGTTCCAAAATATGCATTGATTCATACAATCATCTTAAAGCTTTGTGTGATGAACAATTAAAAGAAATAGGTGACCAGGAAGTAAAAATTCTTGCTTATACTAAGGCTGTAAAATCTTTAGAAGCACAAATATTAAACTATCAAAATAAACAAGCTTCCTTAAATGAAAAACTCACCTTTCAGGCTAATGAGATATATGAAAAAGATGAAAAACTTAAGAGATATAGAAGAATTGGCATGAAAGCAGTGAAAGAAAGAGATGAATTGCAAAAGATAGTTGACTCATGGAAAAGTTCTAAAAATCTTTTTAGACTGGTTGATTCCCAAATGAGCTCTACAAGTAAAATTGGCTTAGGTTATGAGATTAAGTCAGATAGTGAAGTTCTAAGCTATGAGGAAGAGATGGACAGATCTGTGTTCAAATGTAGAAAAGAGGATTCTATTGGTAGACCAGTATACAATAGGTTCATAAAAACTGATGATTTTAAAGGGGTGCCACCTCCATTAAGTGGAGATTACACTCCTCTACAAAAGGAAGACCTTGATGATTCTTTGTTTGTATATGGTAAAAAGGGTCCTATATATCCTGAGACAGGCAACTCAGATGACAAATCAAGTGAATACTCTACTTGTCAAACCAATGACAGTGAAGGATCCACTAGAGATGTCTCTGAGCAGTCTGAATCAGAATCAGAGAGTGAACCTAAAGAAGTTTCTGAGTCAAAATCTGTCAAACATAGTGAACCAGTTGTGACTACACCTGAAACTGATACAGATAAACCTAGTTGTGATACTCACATAAAATCTCCTAGGGAGTCTGTCAAGAGTCAAGAGTCACCAAAATCTGATAGGATGAGAAGAGAGTATAGGAAAAACTACACTTTTGGTCCTAAGAGGTGTTTTGTTTGTGGTAGTCTAAGTCACTTGATTAGGGACTATGATTTTCATGAAAATAGGATGAAAAGAGAGGCTGAACTTAGGAAGCACAAGAGTGTTAATACTGGCCATATGAATGTTAAACCAGTTTGGAATAATGCAAACAGGATTAATCATGCAAATAAGTTTGTTTCTAGACCAACACAAATGAATACTAGTAGACCTCAAGTTAATTCTGTTAGGTCACAAGTTAATTCTGGTAGAACAAATTTAAATTCTGGTTGGCCAAAATTTAATTCTGGTAGGCCTAGTTTTAATTCTGGTAGGCCTCATGTTAATTCTGTGCAGCCAAATGTTAATTCTGGGTGGTTTAATCATTCTGGACCCATACAACCAGTAAATAGACCACAGGTGAACTCATATAATCAAAGAAACAATTTTTATAAACCTCATTCACCTGTGAGGAGTCCTTTTGCTACAAATACAGCACAAACTTCACAACCAAGTGCTGTAAGGGAAAATGGGGAATCTGCTGTTAAGACCCCAGCATGTTGGTCTTGGGATCCATTTAAGAACACACTTACCTACGAATCCAAGAACAACAGTGGATCAAGCTCATACAAGACTTATAAATATGTTGATCCACAGGGCAGACCCAAGTCTTCAGAGGCTTGGGTCCTAGAGAGAAACTAATTTCTCTACTTTTGTGCAGGAACATCCACTGAAGAACATGGAAGACAAAGGAATATTTGATAGTGGGTGCTCTGGGCACATGACTGGTAACAAGAATCATCTGAAGGATTTTCAAGAATTCAAAGGAGGTTCTGTTACCTTTGGAGGTAGCAAGGGGCAAATTACTGGTAAAGGAAGGATTGTTGTAGGCAATTTAGAATTTGACAATGTATCTTTTGTAAAAGAACTAGGGCAGTTTAACCTTTTCTCCATATCACAAATTTGTGATAAGCAGCATAAGGTGCTTTTTAGTGAAACTGAATGTTTTGTATTGACTTCGGACTTTAAGATGCCTGATGAAAGTCAGATCCTTCTTAAAGTTCCTAGACAATACAACATGTACAGTTTTGATATGAAGCAACCTGATCCTGCAAAAGGTTTTGCCTGTTTGCTTGCAAAAGCCACATTGGATGAATCTAAATTGTGGCATAGAAGGTTAGGTCATGTTAACTTTAAAAACATAAATAAACTTGTGAAGAATAACCTAGTTAGAGGATTGCCTTCAAAAGTTTTTAAGAATGACCATACCTGTGTAGTTTGTAATAAGGGCAAACAACATAGGGCATCTTGTAAGGCTAAGTTAGATAGGTTTGTTTCTGAGCCTTTGCATACCTTACATATGGATCTGTTTGGCCCTACATCTGTACAAAGTATCAACGATGCTAGCTATTGCCTTGTCATCACTGATGATTGTACTAGATTTTGTTGGGTGTTTTTTATGTCTAGGAAAGATGAAACAACTCCATTAATTCAAACTTTCATTAGGCAGATAGAAAATCAACTTAATAAAAAGGTTAAGATCATTAGGACTGACATTGGCACAGAATTTAAGAATAGGAGCATGATTGAGTTTTGTGGTAATAAAGGAATCAAGCAACAATATAGCAATGCTAGAACTCCACAGCAGAATGGAGTTGTTGAAAGAAGGAACAGGACCCTAATTGAGGCAGCTAGAACAATGCTAGCAGACTCACTCTTACCCACAACCTTTTGGGCAGAAGCAGTTAGTTGTGCTTGCTACATATTCAATAGGGTTAGAGTGACCAAGCCTCAAAATAAAACACCTTATGAGCTTATTTTTGGCCATAAACCAGTTGTTAGCTATATAAGGCCTTTTGGGTGTCATGTGACCATTCTTGATACACTGAGTGTGCTTGGCAAATTTGAAGGAAAGTCTGATGAAGGGTTTCTAGTTGGGTATTCACTGAATAGTAAGGCCTTTAGGGTATACAATTTAGTGACCAAGAAAGTAGAGGAAAATCTTCATGTTAATTTTCTTGAGGAAAAACCCAATGTGCAGGGACTAGGTCATAGATGGATGTTTGACATTGATTATTTAACTGAATCCATGAACTATATTCATGTCTCTAAGGAGAATCAAGCTAACCCTGATGCAGGTTCCATAGATGTAACTAACCATGCAGGTATACAAGTTACTTCTGATTCAAGCACTGCTGAGCAAGACAAGGCAATTGAGGAGCTTATTGTGATTCCTACCACATAAGTCAAACATGTTGCAGCTAATGAAGGAACAAAGAAATCTTCTACAACAAGGAAGGAGATTGTGAGCAAGCCTCAAGCTAAAGACAAGAAGGCTTCTCCTTCTAAAGTGTCAGAAGATATTTCATCTTTCAGAAAAGAAGTGAATGCATTGGCTGACAAACACCTTGGGAAGAAGGATACCAGCACTAACTTGGTTAATTCTGGTAGTGAATTCATTAATTCTGCTACCAGTACTAACTTAGTTAATTCTGGTAGTGATGCTGTTAATACTGCTCAACCTGAATCTACTCCAAATGCTGATCTTGATGATTCTGAGATGCCAGAACTTGAGTTCTTTGATAATCCAAATGAAGGTATTTTTGATGGGGCTTCTTATGATGAAGAAGGAGTAATAACTGACTTCAACAACTTACCCACAGAAGTGGATGTAAGTCCAGCTCCAACACTCAGAATTCACAACATTCATCCCAAAAGTCAGATAATTGGTGATCCCAAGTCAGCTGTTCAAACCAGAAGTAGAGTGCAAAAGCTTCCTGAATCTCATGCACTTATCAGTCTTATTAAGAAGCAGCAAAGGGTCAACTGTAACACCCCAACCCGGCAAGGGTAGAAGTGTCACGTAAATGGTGACATATCAAAGGCAAGCATAACATACGACTTACATAATACAAATGGTTTACAATATTACAAAGGAAAATATACCAAATCTACATAGTCATACATAAATGAATACTAAAACTAAGGTATCGTCTTCATAAGCTAATCTCTCATCCCAAAGCAAACCCAAGCTCCTGGCTTCCTACTAAAAACCTGCCGCAGGAAAAGAAATGCGGCTGAGCTTAAAAAGCCCAGTGAACAGATATATAATAAACGGAAACCAAAATCAAAAGGAAATGAACAGACATATCATAGTGAATGAGATATAGGAAATAAAGAGTAAGGTTTAGGACAGTCATCCACCACGAGCCCATATCATAACATATCACATATCATATCATATCTTCATAATCATATAGAGGGGAGACCTCTCAGATAATCAGATAATATGAGGGGTGTCCTCATTCTTCAAATGGAGTAGCTAGCTCCCATATTTTGTGAAAGGAGTGGATTGCACCCAGCCCCAGTCACCATATCATATCATATCAAAACATATCATAACATATCTAGGATGCATCCATACGCCCCCCAAACAAATCATATTGGCCATAACAAATCATAAAGCGCGCATATCATATCATAATGGGGACGGTGTACAACATCACTCGAGTACACTAGAGTCATGCCACTGGTGCATCAATGACATGGCCATGTTACCTTCATGGCTAGGAAACATATTTGGCTCGTAGTATCAAACTGGGGTCAAGGTTAAAGGTTCATATCAAAGCAAAGGTTCATATGTCATAATCATAGTCCAAATCTCAAGGTTCATATCACAGGGTTCAATAAGAGATTCAGAAGTCAAAGGTTCATATCAAAGGTTCAAATGCCAAAGGTTCATATCATAGGTTCAAATCAAAAGTCAAGAGGTCGAAGGCACCTTATTAAAAAGGGCAGAATATCTGTACCTTATTCCAAAGCAAAGCACAAACCAAATGAATAAGATGCAAAGGATCATGTCCTCTCCTTCTTCACACCTAGAGGGGTAGAAAAGAATTACAAACCTTTCTATTTTAAGTAACTTTCTATTTTTAGCAGGTTTCCATATTTAGTAAGTTTCCATAATTAGTAAGATTTCCATATTCTCATTTAGGTTAAGTTATTATTGAATCATAATATGGCTTTAGGGTGCATTTAAACAAGTCACAAAAGTTTAGGGTTAAAATGACAAGTTTTCATAGTTCAGGGTTATAAACGTAACTTTACCAAAGTTCAAGGTTTAAATTAGGAATCTCATAATTTACCATTTGAATACTTTCATTTCCAGAATTACACATTTAGTCTTCACGTTTCCAATATTTACGGATTACACCCCTTTACTTTATTAATTTACAAATTAATCTTATACTTACAAAATTTACAAATTTAACCTTTACAATATTCATATTACACACCAAGTCCTTTTTATTCTTCAAATTACAGAGATTAACCTTCAATTTAGTTATGTTACAAACAGCCCTCAATGTTTCGGTAATTTACACATTTGGTCCTTATACTTTTTAAATTACAAATTCGAATTATATAATTTACTATAATTACATATTAAACCCTTAATTTACCAATTTTACATCATGAGTACTTATTTTAGCATGTTATACGAATGCTCCTTCAAATTTCCATAATTTACACAATAGGTCCCTCTAGTTATCAAAGTTACATATTTAGTCCTTTAAATTACAATTTCAACCTTTAATTATTAACAATTACATATTAAGCCATTAAATTACCAAAATTACACCTAACCCCCTGAATATAATTTATTACTCAAAACAGCACCAACTTTCCAGAAATTACATATTTAGTCCCTCATTTTTATTTATTTTCAATTCGACATTAATATTACCAATTAAATCCATATCTTGCCAAAATTACAAATAAGACCCTCATGTTATAATTTTTACACATTCTCCCAGGTCCATACAACATTACAAAAATATCCCACAAGTTTTAATAATTACAAAACAGCCCCTTAACTTATTATTTCCAAATCGGTATACAATTTATTTATCAAAAATCAAACCCTAGTAATTCCAATCATTAGGCCATCATTGTATCATCATTATACATCAATTATTACCAGATTTCATAATTTCAAAACCCTAATTCGATTGGTTTCAAAAATTTTCCACAATTCCTTCTTTTGTTCTAAAAATCCGATTATAACATAAATTCCAAAAATTATGATTTCGACACAAACAATTCAAATGACCATTTTTCCCATGTTATAAGAAGTATAAAGAACCCACGAAAATTATTCCACAAGCTCAGAAAAATCGCATGATTTAATAAGGATCCGTTTTCGATTTTAGGGTTTATAAGCCCATAATTTTCTATTCGGCCAAAATGCAAAGCATGGGTCGATTCCATTATTTTTGCCATGTTATATATGATTAATAGAGAGTTAGAAAAATACCAGAAAATTTATAGATCAAAGGATTTACACGTTGTGGATTATTGATGCTCGGTTGCACTAATTCGACCCAAATAAATCACCACGAACACAGGATCGACTCCAGGACCTTGTGGCTATTTTTGTCACCTTCCTTGCATCACTAAGAACTTCAGAAAAATACTCCCTTGATTTAGAAAAATCGGATTGAGGTGTGGTTGATTTTAGGAGTGGCGGCTTGAATGTTTTAGGGTTTAATGGGAGGGAAAATGATTTAGGGTTTGATATAATATGTTAAGACCGAATTTAGGGGAGGGTATGGGGCCAAAATACCGGCCCTCTTAATGGCCCAATCAATTTTACCATTTTTACTTTATTTTCTTTAATTTAAATTGTATTCAAAAGGTATTTAATTAATAATAATTATGCATTTAAATTTTTGGTACACATAAGGGTATTTTGGTCATTTCACAAATTATATAAATATTAATCGAAGTCGTCAAAATTATTTTGTACCATATCTTGCTCGTTTCCAGAAGTTTGGGATCGATTCGGAACTTTAATTAAGCTTTAATTAAATTTTAAAGTTTCAGGGGCATTTTGGTAATTTTTGCATGTTTTAGATTTTCGGGTTTTACAACTCTTCCCCTCTAACAGAAAAATTTCATCCTCGAAATTTGCAAAGAATCTGAAGTGAAAGGATCGAAAACAAAATAGGGACGTACTAGATCAGAATACAAAAAATGCGGATAACTAGCTTATATCGATTCCTCGGTTTCCCAGGTAGCTTCCCGCTCTGGTGGTTCTTCCAAAGAATCTTTACGAATGGAGATGCAATGAAACAGAAGACACAACGGACAGCGAACGGAAATGTAAAAGGCTTGTTTCTCATGACTCTTCATTGCCTTTCCAAAAGTAACTTCAGTTCCCAGAAGTGACATATCATACGAAATTCAGATTGCAAGGATCATATTCAACATGACGAATGGTTATCATAATCTCTCAGAAGAGATACAAGGATACGCAAGATTGCGACGGATATGCCGTCCATAGCATTCGATTAGACAAATCAGATGAGATCGTACAGAAAATAAATTGCAGGTGATATCAAATGGAAGAACTTATAGCAGAACTTAAGATTCTTATCGGAATTACAAAGGTCAGCAACCGCGTACCGAGAATCCAAACGTATCAAATTGTATAACGGCGAAACAGATTAAGCGTATAGGTGGAACGAACCTAAATCTTACAAATGCGAAATTTCTCACATATCAAATCAAAATCCTAAGGTTTCTAAAGTACTCCTCGAAATATCCTATGAACACAATGAGGGTACGTCATATGACGTAAGTATTATCACGTTCGCGAACCGTCATAATACCAGCATCATATGAGTATACCATCATGATGGTCATACTTTATCTCAAGTCGCGAACAGAACTACTTATCTTAACCACCTATCAGTCTTTCTACCTCTTAAGGTTGGTCCAAAACAAACATCACTACAGATTCTAAATCGGAGGAATTTGAACGTACAAATAGCGTAACGGAATGTGTACAACTCAAAATGAAACTCGTCGTCGAAACGTTAGGTCTTCCACAATTCATCATCCTTCTCATAACGAACCAACGTCCAACACATGCATAATGAACATCGAACGGAATTTCTAATAGGAAAAAGGCTCATTCAAGATCTTACCGAAAGGTAATGGAAACTTGAGTGGTCTAAGAGGAAATGAATTACGCCTTCAATATCTTCATCCTTTACAAAAATCAAATCTTCCGAATTCAAACGTTTACTACAAAATTTCATCCATTCAATTTCATGATCTCAAATCTTTTCAAATTCCAAGTAGTCGCTCTCTTGTCTAATCATACGATCATAGGGTAAAAAGGAAATCATAAACTTGAGTCTGTTTCCTCAAGTCTTCGACACTTCTTCTGGACACTTCGGTGTAGTAGCGTGAATCTCTGACGTGATCACCGTGCATTCCTCCATTGGCGAGTCTGCTTCAGCTCTCAATTCATCTTAGTACAACTAAAATGACTAGAGAAACAAGGTTGCGTGCCTCCTACAGGTCTTCTAACATGATTCAGAATTCACCAACTCAACTGCTGTGGACTTCCTGGTTTATGTGCTGAAAGCTCATCTCCTACGGTCTGGTCGTCTTGATGCCCAACTGAAGTCTCCACGTGCTGCTTGGGGTATAATCGAGTCTCATCTCAGTCTTTCTTCTTCTTACCTGCTTCTCTCTAGGTAATGCCTGTCACGAACCTCTTCTGCACATCTTCTACAAGGTTTCTAACTCTGACAATGGTCTTCAGACCTGGTCCTTTTTGTGGAAGCTCTTTAGTCATCGGATACCTGGTGGTGTTGTTTGCTACAATCTCCGATCATCAAGTGAATCTATTCTTCTAGAACAAAGGGTCGGTTCACTTCATACTAAAAATGGTCAACGTGTTCCTCGATCGTCTCTGAGCACAAACATACTGTCATACTATGACAATTGTCCGAATACTTGCGAAAACATGAATCTTCTAGCCAATACAATTGACATCATTCAAAACTCATAGTGGTCACACGGGTACTAAAGCAACTTCAGGAAATCTTCTTAGGGAAAAACTTCATATCACAAATCTCTTCACAATTCAAATTGTAATGCTTCGCGGAACTTAATCTCAATTAATCAACTTCTTCCTCAGATGTTCTGGTGGTTGCTTCTTCCATCTTTCAAACTCAAATGAGGTCGTCTGCTACGGAGTTCCAAAAATAGAACAAATCAAATATTGATACGCGGAAATGGAATAATGATTACGGTTACATTCACGATGGTCGGTGTGCCGCCGCACACTTCTCTCTTTCTTCTTCATAAACCAACAGGAGCATTCAAGAGATCACTGAAGTGAACAAACTCATATTCCATCAGTTCCTACAATCTCTTAACTTCTTCAGTATCGTGGTTTCGCCAAATTCAGATTAGTTCAATACAAACTTTACTTCCCAAACGGATTTCAAAAGGTTCATCAGAAGCACCAGAAATTCGTACAACAACTTTCAAGTGCCGGAGCTTTCTAAGAATGGATGCTAACAGGCGTTAGGAGAAAATTGGAAATCAAAGAGATCGGAGTATGTGCTTCATAGCAACAATAATCTTAACAGATTCAAATGATTGAGAGTATCGTATTAAAATATGGTGAAGCAGATTGTTAAGGGTCGCATTTCAAATATTGCAGTCCATGATAGCTTTACAAAAACCATCAATCCATAATCAAGAGACCTCAAGGTCAAATACATCCAAAGGGAAACGGATTCTCAAAGCGAATGTGGTTGTCAAATCATACGGATAGTTCACATATCAAATTTAGGTACATGGTTCATCAAAGTGTGGGATGGGAGAGTATTAGAATATATCAAGGTCAAATATATCAAATTGAAGGTTAGAATTGTGAACAGTTCAAAAGATTGGAATCTTGTTTAGCTTATAACATAGGAATGATAGGGTGTGCACCGATAGTAATACGAAAATCGTTTAACTGTCAGAATTTAGATGTATGGAATATCAGTTATTAGCATCGGCATGCTCAAATAACAATTCCGTACTGGACACATGTCAACATCAAATCCTTCCAAAGGAAATTGGTTAACATAACAAGTTCATCATGAAAATGAAGGAAGGTAAGACTTCCTCGTCTTCTGAGACAAACGTTCTTATAAGGCATGACTAAGGCAAAGGCAAGATTCAGAGTGATGCGGAAGCAAATACTACTCACATGGATGTCCTAGACTACCCATTCCTCACCGGTTATGACTTATGTTCCTATGGGAAAATCTTACGCAACTTCGCAAAGGTTATCCTACGAGCGCCTACAGTGGAAACTTAGGGGTCCTAACTTACACAGGCCAAGGGTAGATGTACTACAAGTCGTAAACCTGGCTCTGATACCATAATTGTAACACCCCAACCCGGCAAGGGTAGAAGTGTCACGTAAATGGTGACATATCAAAGGCAAGCATAACATACGACTTACATAATACAAATGGTTTACAATATTACAAAGGAAAATATACCAAATCTACATAGTCATACATAAATGAATACTAAAACTAAGGTATCGTCTTCATAAGCTAATCTCTCATCCCAAAGCAAACCCAAGCTCCTGGCTTCCTACTAAAAACCTGCCGCAGGAAAAGAAATGCGGCTGAGCTTAAAAAGCCCAGTGAACAGATATATAATAAACGGAAACCAAAATCAAAAGGAAATGAACAGACATATCATAGTGAATGAGATATAGGAAATAAAGAGTAAGGTTTAGGACAGTCATCCACCACGAGCCCATATCATAACATATCACATATCATATCATATCTTCATAATCATATAGAGGGGAGACCTCTCAGATAATCAGATAATATGAGGGGTGTCCTCATTCTTCAAATGGAGTAGCTAGCTCCCATATTTTGTGAAAGGAGTGGATTGCACCCATCCCCAGTCACCATATCATATCATATCAAAGCATATCATAACATATCTAGGATGCATCCATACGCCCCCCAAACAAATCATATTGGCCATAACAAATCATAAAGCGCGCATATCATATCATAATGGGGACGGTGTACAACATCACTCGAGTACACTAGAGTCATGCCACTGGTGCATCAATGACATGGCCATGTTACCTTCATGGCTAGGAAACATATTTGGCTCGTAGTATCAAACTGGGGTCAAGGTTAAAGGTTCATATCAAAGCAAAGGTTCATATGTCATAATCATAGTCCAAATCTCAAGGTTCATATCACAGGGTTCAATAAGAGATTCAGAAGTCAAAGGTTCATATCAAAGGTTCAAATACCAAAGGTTCATATCATAGGTTCAAATCAAAAGTCAAGAGGTCGAAGGCACCTTATTAAAAAGGGCAGAATATCTGTACCTTATTCCAAAGCAAAGCACAAACCAAATGAATAAGATGCAAAGGATCATGTCCTCTCCTTCTTCACACCTAGAGGGGTAGAAAAGAATTACAAACCTTTCTATTTTAAGTAACTTTCCATTTTTAGCAGGTTTCCATATTTAGTAAGTTTCCATAATTAGTAAGATTTCCATATTCTCATTTAGGTTAAGTTATTATTGAATCATAATATGGCTTTAGGGTGCATTTAAACAAGTCACAAAAGTTTAGGGTTAAAATGACAAGTTTTCATAGTTCAGGGTTATAAACGTAACTTTACCAAAGTTCAAGGTTTAAATTAGGAATCTCATAATTTACCATTTGAATACTTTCATTTCCAGAATTACACATTTAGTCTTCACGTTTCCAATATTTACGGATTACACCCCTTTACTTTATTAATTTACAAATTAATCTTATACTTACAAAATTTACAAATTTAACCTTTACAATATTCATATTACACACCAAGTCCTTTTTATTCTTCAAATTACAGAGATTAACCTTCAATTTAGTTATGTTACAAACAGCCCTCAATGTTTCGGTAATTTACACATTTGGTCCTTATACTTTTTAAATTACAAATTCGAATTATATAATTTACTATAATTACATATTAAACCCTTAATTTACCAATTTTACATCATGAGTACTTATTTTAGCATGTTATACGAATGCTCCTTCAAATTTCCATAATTTACACAATAGGTCCCTCTAGTTATCAAAGTTACATATTTAGTCCTTTAAATTACAATTTCAACCTTTAATTATTAACAATTACATATTAAGCCATTAAATCACCAAAATTACACATAACCCCCTGAATATAATTTATTACTCAAAACAGCACCAACTTTCCAGAAATTACATATTTAGTCCCTCATTTTTATTTATTTTCAATTCGACATTAATATTACCAATTAAATCCATATCTTGCCAAAATTACAAATAAGACCCTCATGTTATAATTTTTTACACATTCTCCCAGGTCCATACAACATTACAAAAATATCCCACAAGTTTTAATAATTACAAAACAGCCCCTTAACTTATTATTTCCAAATCGGTATACAATTTATTTATCAAAAATCAAACCCTAGTAATCCCAATCATTAGGCCATCATTGTATCATCATTATACATCAATTATTACCAGATTTCATAATTTCAAAACCCTAATTCGATTGGTTTCAAAATTTTTCCACAATTCCTTCTTTTGTTCTAAAAATCCGATTATAACATAAATTCCAAAAATTATGATTTCGACACAAACAATTCAAATGACCATTTTTCCCATGTTATAAGAAGTATAAAGAACTCACGAAAATTATTCCACAAGCTCAGAAAAATCGCATGATTTAATAAGGATCCGTTTTCGATTTTAGGGTTTATAAGCCCATAATTTTCTATTCGGCCAAAATGCAAAGCATGGGTCGATTCCATTATTTTTGCCATGTTATATATGATTAATAGAGAGTTAGAAAAATACCAGAAAATTTATAGATCAAAGGATTTACACGTTGTGGATTATTGATGCTCGGTTGCACTAATTCGACCCAAATAAATCACCACGAACACAGGATCGACTCCAGGACCTTGTGGCTATTTTTGTCACCTTCCTTGCATCACTAAGAACTTCAGAAAAATACTCCCTTGATTTAGAAAAATCGGATTGAGGTGTGGTTGATTTTAGGAGTGGCGGCTTGAATGTTTTAGGGTTTAATGGGAGGGAAAATGATTTAGGGTTTGATATAATATGTTAAGACCGAATTTAGGGGAGGGTATGGGGCCAAAATACCGGCCCTCTTAATGGCCCAATCAATTTTACCATTTTTACTTTATTTTCTTTAATTTAAATTGTATTCAAAAGGTATTTAATTAATAATAATTATGCATTTAAATTTTTGGTACACATAAGGGTATTTTGGTCATTTCACAACTTATATAAATATTAATCGAAGTCGTCAAAATTATTTTGTACCATATCTTGCTCGTTTCCAGAAGTTTGGGATCGATTCGGAACTTTAATTAAGCTTTAATTAAATTTTAAAGTTTCAGGGGCATTTTGGTAATTTTTGCATGTTTTAGATTTTCGGGTTTTACATCAACCATAATAACCAACAACATTGTCTGTTTGCTTATTTCCTTTCTCAGAAGGAACCCACCAAGGTCTCTAAAGCACTAGAAGATGAGAGTTGGGTGGAAGCAATGCAGGAGGAATTGTTGTAGTTCAAGTTGCAAAAGTTTTGGGTTCTGGTAGATCTACCCAATGGGGCTAAAGTGATAGGCACAAAGTGGGTCTTCAGAAACAAAAGGGATGAAAGAGGAGTAGTTGTTAGGAAAAAGGCAAGATTAGTAGCACAAGGGTATAGGTAAGAGGAGGGGATAGATTATGATGAGGTTTTTGCTCCTGTAGCCAGGATTGAGGCTATCAGGTTATTTTTAGCCTATGCATCATATATGGGGTTCATAGTCTATCAGATGGATGTCAAGAGTGCCTTTTTGTATGGCACTATTAAGGAAGAGGTATATGTTCATCAATCTCCTGGTTTTGTGGATCCTGCTTATCCCAACAAGGTATACAAAGTCATAAAAGCATTGTATGGTCTCCATCAAGCTCCCAGAGCTTGGTATGCAACACTCTCCCAGTTTCTTGAAAAGCATGGGTACAAAAGAGGTGTGATAGACAAGATCTTGTTCATCAAAAGGGACAAGAAGGATATCATTCTCGTCCAAGTTTATGTGGATGATATCATTTTTGGCTCTACTAAAAGGTCTTGGTGTGAAGAGTTTGAAGGCTTAATGAAGGGCAGGTTTAAGATGAGCTCAATGGGTGAGCTTACATTTTTCTTAGGACTGCAAGTGAAGCAAAAGGAAGATGGCCTCTTCATTTCTCAAGACAAGTATGTTGCAGAGATCTTGAAGAAGTTTGACTTTACAAATGTGAAGACTGCAGTCACTCTCATGGAGAACAAAGTGCCTTTAACCAAGGATGAAGATGCTGATGATGTGGATGTGCATCTTTATAGATCCATGATTGGTTCTCTAATGTATCTAACAGCCTCTAGGCATGATATAATGTATGTTGTGTGTGCTTGTTCTCATTTTCAGGTTACTCCCAAGACTTCACATCTTCATGCTGTGAAGAGGATCTTTAGGTACTTAAAGGGCAAACCCAATTTGGGCCTTTGGTATCCCAAAGAGTCATCTTTTGACCTGAAAGCCTATTCAGATAGTGACTATGCTGGAGCAAGTCTTGATAGGAAATCCACAACTGGAGGTTATCAATTCCTTGGAAGAAGATTGATTTCCTGGCAATGCAAGAAGCAGACCATTGTGGCTACATCAACAACAGAAGCTGAGTATGTAGCAGCTGCCAATTGTTGTGGTCAAGTCTTGTGGATTCAGAATCAAATGCTGGATTATGGTTTGAACTTTATGAATACTGTAATTCACATAGATAATGAGAGCACTATCTGTATAGTTAAGAACCCTGTATACCACTCTAAAACTAAGCATATAGAAATAAGGCATCACTTCATTAGGGATTGCTTTGAAAAAAAGCTAATTAGAGTGGAAAAGATACACACAGATCTTAATGTGGCAGACCTATTAACCAAAGCCTTTGATGGACCTAGGTTTAATTACTTAGTGGTTAATATTGGTATGATGAACCCATAGCTCAGTTTAAGGGGAGGTTACATTTAAGGGGAGGCTATATGTAAAGTTTGTATATTAGAACCAGTACTTAGTAGTTAATTCTGGTAGTCTTAGAAGTTAATTCTTGTAGTAGATTTAATACTAGTTATTCATAAATAAAAATAATAATAATAAAAAATAAAAAATAAAAAATAAAATCTTGTAGTAGTTTTAATTCTGGTAGTTCATTTTTCTTTCTTTAAATTGTAAAATTGTTTGTTTTTCTTGGTTTTCTTGGTGTTGGAACTAACATTTGCAGAAAACACATGGATTGGTGATGATCAGAAGCCTTGCTATTGTTTTTTTATGAGTGTTTGTCTGATTCCTTGGTTAAGTCTGGTGAGTCAGTGATTAAGTCTGGTTGACCATTTTTAAGTCTGGTAGTGTAAAATGTAATTAATTTTATTACCGTTAGGTCTGGTCAGTCAAATAAATAATTTTACAGATAAAATAATACCGTTGCGTATTTTTTGAAAAAGAGAAGTATATAAGGATAAAATTTGATAAATAACTCACTTTTATTCATTATTTGCTTCCAATTTTAAAAATCATTATTTTCGGCCTACGCTACTCTGTTTTGCACTACAACTTCGCAAACCCTAACACAATTCCCAACCAGAACTTAATCATTATCTTATCTATGGCTTCTCTAAAGTTTTGTGACAAGCACAACCAGGTCGGTTTCTTGAAGAAACCACACAAAAGTGAGGGCTTCGAGCAGATTGTGGATTTCTTGAGAGGCTCTTCCATTCGGTATGCTTTAACTCATAATCCTACAATCTATACTTCCCTAGTTAAGCAGTTTTGGGGGTCGGTTACCTCTGAAACTCTTGCTGATGGGACACCACAATTAAGGGCAACCATAGATACTCATGAATTCTTTGTCATTGAAGCATCCATAAGGAGTAGTCTTCAGTTAGATGATGCTTCAGGGGATTATATCTTGCCTAATGATGAACTTTTGGAGGGTATGAAAAATATTGGATACCCTACTGATGGTATTTTTACTTTTTGGAAAAGCCATTTTACACCACAGTGGAGGTTTTTAATCCATCATTTGCTCCATTGCCTAAGTCCCAAGAGTGGTGGATGGGATCAGTTTGGAAGCAACATTACTTCTACATTGGTCTGTCTTTCGCTTGGAAAGACTTTTAATTTTTCAAAACTTATTTTTGATGGCATGGTAGCAAATGTCAACAACAAACACAAAATTTTAATGTACCCAAGATTTCTGCAAATGATTTTGAATTTTGAGACTGAAAGTAAATTGCAGACTTATGTGAGTGTGGCTTTCACAACTAAAATCTTTGCTAATATGAAAAGGGGTTTTTCTAGGGCACATTGGCCACTTTTGCCTGCTATGCTTTCTGGTGCTACTAACATTGCAGGTACATCAAATGCTGAACAAGTGGAGCAAACCCAGGAAGTCCCAAAATCACCCACACCACCTCTGAGATCACCATCACCAACACATGAGAAGGCTGAACAACAACCACCTTCACCTGTGCAACAACCACCATCACCCACACCCACACCACCTTCACCTCAGCAGACCTAAGTTCCAACTCAAGTCCAAGAGGAGGATGTACAGACTATGTCTGTGGATGAGGTCTTAACACTAGTTCCTAAGCTAGTTCAGAGGATAAAAGTGTTGGAAAAAGCAAAGGACACCATGGGCAAGTCTATTATCAAATTGGTCAGAAGGGTGAAGAAAATGGAAAAGGTGATGAAAGAAAAGGGGGTTGCTTTTGATGGTCAAGAGGGTGAAGATGAAAATTCTTTCAAACAGGGGAGGAATTTGGATGAAGAATAGATTTTTAAGACACTAGCTCAGGATAAACCAACTTATGTAGAAGATATAAGTCCTGAAGGAAGGGAAGCAGCAAAAACATTAGCCCAATCTCTGAGTAAAATTCAACAAGAAAGGAAGAAAAGAAGGCCAAAAAGGAAGTTGATAATTGATGAAGAGATTGAATTTGATGAAGAAATGGTTAAGTCTGTTGAGGGTGTTAAGTCTGTTGGTATTGAGGATAAGTCTGGTGGGATTAAGTCTGGTGATAATATTAATTCTGGTGTTAATGCTGGTGAGGAAATTAAGTCTGGTGGTCAAGAAAAGTCTGGTGAGCTTGTTAGTTCTGCTCATGAGGATAAGTCTGGTAATGAGGAACAGCCTAAAACACAAAGGGAAGGAAAACAAATTATGATTGAAACTCCTAAGCCCAAGAAATCAAAGAGACAAGAAAGAGAAGAGGAAGAGGAAGCATCTCTAGCTGAGATTGCTAGGATACAAGAAATAGAAAAGGCTGAGATAGAAAAGGAGGAAGAACATAAGAGACAAGATGAAATGTTTGCAAGAAGGCTATCAGAAGAACTTAATAATGATCCTCTGATACAAATGATTGAAGGAGATGATGAGTTGAGGGCAAAGTTGGAAGAGCTCAAAACTGTTGAAGGATTGACAACAGAGGAGAGAGCAAAGCAACTTGCAGAATTCATAAATGCAAGAAGGGATTCAGATACCTTGGGAGAATTTATGTCAAGAATAAAGACAACTCAGAAGAAAACCAAGGCTCTCAAGAAGATGTCTAAAGCAGAACAGATGCATGGGATGAAGATGTATCTAAAGAACATGATGCACTCAACCTGGGAAAAGATGAGAGGAAAATCATTTAAGGAGATTGAAGCTGAATATCTGAGTGCTTATGAGAGGGATCATGGCTATAGGCCAGTGGATTATGAAGATTCTTTGAGAAGAAGCTTTAAGAAACAGAAAGTAACAGAGTCTGAGCCAGTTGTAGAAGCTGAGAAAATGAAAGAGAAAGTGTCTAAAGTTGAGAAGGCATCTGAGGATGTTAAAGAGGAAACAGAAGTTAAGAAGAAAGTTGTAACTTGGACTAGAAGAAAAAGTATAGCAAGAAAGAGTAAATCCAAGAAGAAAGTACAAGAGGAAGATGAATCAGAAGAAGAAGAACCTTCATCTGAGGGTTATACTATGGGAACAATTCCTGAAAGCTCTAAGGAACCAGCTAAAATTGTCAAGTATCAAATAATCAGGACTGGACAAAGAGCTGCTTATCAGATCATAAGAGAGGACAACACTGATGTTGTATACCTTAACTTTCCAGGAATATTGAATGATGTGAGTAGAGAAGATATCATGGATTTGCACAAGTTGGTAAATATCAGACATGGGGACAACAGACCTGAAGAAGAGTTTGAAAGGGTCTTTTGGGGAGATTTAAAAGTAATGTTTGAGCCACCTTCAGAGGAAGATGAGATCTGGAAGCTACTAGATCAACAAAGAATTGTCAGTTGGAGATATTTTCACACTTGTCAGGCACATTGCTTATCTTTGGAAGAAGCTCATATTTATATGCTTGCAGAAGTGGAATATCCCCTACCATCTTCAGTCTGCAAAGAAATGATGAAGAAGAAGTTGTATGCAGACAAGAAGGATGAAGTATATGAGAAGATATTGGATATGATTAAGTTACAATCTTTAAAGGAAACATTTTTGAGAGATTGAAGTGTTTGAAAGAATTTTCAAGTTGTTAAGTGAGACTAAAGGAACTTCTCACTTGGTGAAGGTGCATAGAACTAACACAACAAATGGTTATCAGTCCACCATGTCTAACCCACATAAGGACTGGCTAATCCAGAGCAAACGGCTCTGGTAAAGATATTTCAAATCCGTTAATGGTTGACAATTTACCAAAAATTGTATGGTATTCAACTCACCATATCTGAGATAGTGAAGAGTTGGCTAGCCCACAAGAGTATGGCTTGTGGTAAAGGCTGTGGAAAACCATACATGGTAATCAATTCACCAAGGTGAGGTGCAATTCCACCAAAGAATTGGCTAGTCCAAAAGCAAACGGCTTTTGGTAAAGACTAAACAAATCCGTTGATAGTTGATGATTTGCTAAAAATCATATGGTAAAGAGACATCAAATCCATTAATTTTCAATGATTCACCTCTCACAGGAGTTTACACACCTGGAAGTGATGAGAATAGTATGAAACTTAAAAGAATTGATGTACAAGTAGTCATGGTTGCTGAAAAGATCAGATGGATTGCATATCAGATGGTGAAAAGATTATTAAAGTCAAGTTGCTGCATAAAGATCAGATATGAAGTTCAGATTTGAAGAGTTAGAGATAATTCCAAGAGTTCAAGATTCAATCCTCAGAAGCTTATTCAGAAGGAACTTGAAGTTCATGAAGCATGAAGATCAAGTTAGGGGAGGATTGTTGGGAATTATCATATGACAAGACTTAATATGAAGAACAGACTTAAGTCTGCTGGGTTACAAAGTTAAGTCTGTTAGTTATATTTTGTAATAGTTAAGTCTGCCTTTGTATTGTTAAGTCTGGTCAGTAGTATTACGCAGTTAAGTCTGGTTGACTTATTAGTTAAGTCTGTTTATGAAAGTTAGGAAAGTTTGTTAGCTATAAGTTAGGAAAGGATACGTAGTTATCTTTAGAGAAGATACGTATATCCTTCTACACGTTTTGTATCTAGGGTTTCCTTGGTGTATAAAAGGAACCCTAAGGCTCAATAGTTTGCACGAGTACGTGTGTTAGTTGTGTGCATATTGTATTGAAAAGTTAGTAATATACGAAGTTAGTTATTGACATTGTGTTCTTCGTTGTTGATTGTTTAGATTCCGCATAAATATTCAATTCATTATTAGAGTTTCTCACTTAGATTGATTTGGATTTATTCAAGTCGTCTAACAAGTAACAAAGGCTACATGGATCCATAATTCGTGTGGACCTACACTTACATTCTTTTTGGGTTTGCAAGTTAAACAATCATGTGAAGGCATATTTATTAGTCAAGATAAATATGTTGCTGAGATACTAAGGATGTTCAACTTTGCTGATTCAAAAATGGCAAGCACACCAATGGACTCTGAGAAGCCACTTCTAAAAGATTTAGATGGAGACAATGTAGATGTACACACTTACAGATCTATGATAGGTTCTTCGATTTATCTCACATCATCAAGACCTGACATCATGTTCTCTGTTTGTGCTTGTGCAAGATTTCAAGTAACTCCAAAGGTTTCTCATTTAACAGCAGTCAAGAGGATTTTTAGATATCTCAAGGGTCAACCAAGGTTGGGTCTATGGTATTCAAGGGAATCACCTTTTGACTTGGTAGCATTTTCGGATAGTGATTATGCTGGTGCTAGCTTGGACAGAAAGTCAACAACTGGAGGATGTCAATTCCTTGGGTGTAGACTTATCTCATGGCAGTGTAAGAAGCAAACAATTGTGGCTACTTCAACAACTGAAGCTGAATATGTAGCTGCTGCAAGTTGCTGTGGTCAAGTCCTATGGCTTCAAAACCAACTTCTTGACTATGGGTACAATTTCATGAACACTGTCATTCATATTGATAATAGTAGTACAATTTGCATAATTAAAAACCCAGTGCAACATTATGATTCTGAACACAACTTTGCAGATCTTCTCACTAAAGCTTTTGATGTTGGAAGGTTTCAGTACTTGGTAGCAAGTATTGGGATGCTTAATCCTCAATGATTTAAAACTATGTGTTTTTGTATATAAATTTTTGATTGTACTGCTGGCTTTATAAAATACTACTGTTAGTGAAAAGTTTGTGCTGCTGGTACAAATTTTTGTTTGTTAAGTTCATATTTGTTAGTCATATCTATGATACTGCTATAAGACAAATGCTTTGCATTTTGTTTCTTGGTTTTGGACTAACATTTTCAGGTATGAACATTGAACAAAAAGGAAGTTTCAAGTGAAATGGAAGCAGCAGAATGATGATATCAGTTGCTGACATAATAGGTTTATGATGGACTGAGTTTGGTAATTTATTAACAAAGGTTTACTCCTAAGTTAATTGATCCCTTAGAACTCATTTCTTGAAATTTGATTATGATATTTCACATTGAATTGATGTTTCAGTTGGTCAGATAGTAACTGACTCAACTCACTTTCTATCATTTTATACTTTTAAGTATAATGAGCAAGTCTAAGGACATCTGATTGAAAGAACAGCTAGTAAAAGTGAAGCTAACACTTGTGTTAGAGGCAACAATTGCTATGAGCTGGAAACCCTGTCAAGAAAGCCTTTTGAATAGGTTTATCTTTACACAGGCAGTTATTTATAACTGAAAAACATTGGTTCTCACACAACCAGAGGTTGCTTTAAACCGAATTCTTGATTAAATGTCTGTTACATACTTAATCCCTTCAAAATGGTTGAAAGCAGTATGATTTTTCTATAATAAAATCATGAACATACTGCTAAGTCAAAAATTTCTTAAAAAGGATTTTCAAATGGACTCAGCAAAACCATCCATTGATGGATAATGAGTCAATGCCCCATGAATCACCTCTCATAGGAGTTAACACACCTAGAAGTGGTGAGGGCAGCACATAAACTCTTAAGGAATTGATGGCTTCATGTACAACATTGTCTGAAAACAAGTTCACATTGGTAGATCAGATAATGATGGAATGATGGTGAGAGATCTTCCAAACAGGGGAGGATAAAATGTTATTTGCATCTCAGGGGCGGAAATAAATCCCAAGGAAGATTAACCAAATGTAAGGGAGGAAAAGACAAGAGCATACAAGATGATGACATGGAGGTTGAAAATGACAAGAACAGAGCTGATTCTAGAGTATTATATATATTCAGAAGGGATGAAGCATTCCAAAGGAGAAAGTTCTATCTAGGTCAATTTCAGTTCACTACGTTTGTTCATCACTTGCAAAGGCATGCTGATAGATGATTTCACTTGTGGAAACAAGCATCCAAGATACACAGCATCATTGCCTCTTATAATTCCTCCATCCAAGGAAATTGCACCATCTTTTAGGCTTTGTTTAAAGCTTGAAGATAGGTTCTAATATTGTCGAAGTCAAAAGAAAATGGCAGATGAGTTTATGAGAAAGATATTTAATCTTGAAGAACAGAAGATAGCTCAGATCAAGAATTTGACTACAGAAGTGTTTGAAAGATCTTCGCAATCCATAATTTAATTCAGAAACATGTTGAAAAGGATTCACATGTTTAGGGGAGGATTGTTAGGAATTAAATGTTCTGGAGATTAGTATTGGAAATTACATGTTTACAAGATCGTTACTGCTCAAAGAAATACTCTAAGTATCATTCTACTGCTAGTGCATTTGATTCTACTGCTAGCGTTAAACATTCTACTGCTGAATGATGCTACTGCTAGTGAAGAAGATTCTACTGCTGAGTGGATAACTATTGAAGTATTCTACTGCTGGTTGGATAAGAATACAAAGATATTATGTGTATAATAGTCAACAATACACGGTAGATAATATCTTTAGACAAAGTGTTCATGAACAAGTTGTAAACACAGATAAATGTTGTATCTTAATGACTGACACTCTCAAGCATGTGTTCGATTAGACTTGACAATATTGTAAAGATCTCTCTTGGACTATAAAAGAGAAATCTTAGGACTAGATATTATGTGTGCTTAATTCATATTGAATATCTGTTAAGAGAAAAGAACAAACACAACAATATCACAAGTCATAGAAAACATAAGATTCAAGGTTTTTGTAACCCTAGTGATAGTGAAGATCACTCGTATTATCTTGAATAATATTGAATCGTTTGGTGATAAACTTTCTTTGTTCATTGTTCTATAACAAACATAACTGTTCCATTTCCATAACCAAATAACCTTCTAAGTGTGATTAAGTAGATTCCGCATACTTAATCATATTAACTCAATATATCATATATACAAAGCAACAAAGGTCTAACAACCTTATAGTGTATCGTGAATCCTCTCAAACACCAATTCCACGATTGGATGTAAGAAACAAAAGATCAATAAGGTTGATCTTCCCTTATGTGTGAAACACACTACACGTCACGGATCACCACTTGATGCTAGTCTTTACCTTATAACACGCGATCTAGCCTTGAACTACACTAGAATAAGGTTAGATGGGATCAAAAACCACAAACCCTAATATGGGTGTGTTTAATTTCGTGGTTATTGGGGAGAGGAAGGAGGAGAGAAAATTGGTAAGTTTTTTATGTAATTGATAACCATTTATTGACCAAATCAATGGGAGGTTATAAGAAATAATGTTACACTTAACCCCTTGCTCTTTCCCCTCTTGTTTCCCACCATGGCCGGCCACATGGGGGCCCTAAATGGGCTTGCCCATTTGTTGGTCTAATCTAATAAACTAAGTACTAGCTTAGTTATTAGTAGCTCGTTATTGATCCCGAGTTACGAATGTTAAATATAACGTAAATACGATAGATACGATATATTAAATGGTGTCTCTGTGTATATGTGTGTGACCCCATAGACTCACATATGTCTAGCCATATAATTATTTATTATGACACGAGCATACTCCAACAGCTCCCACTTGCGACGTCATAATAATCAAGTAATTATACAAGCAAAGGTTAGCGTCTAGCAACACGCCAATGTCCCTAGAAATATGTGAGGATAGTTTCTTAAATGTCTCATTTAAATGGTTTATATGTCATCCATCCTTTTGTTACAGATACCAGGTTGAACATTAGACATGGATCAAATGTCATTCTAATTGTTCAACTATTATGTTTCTCGATATAGATATTGAACAAGATTACCAAGTGGATCAAGATTCATCTTAATCTCATTTGGGTACGGCCATACAAACATCTGTCCAATTCATCGAGGGGCCCAATAGTATCTAACTCCATAACATGTGGAGGAACAAATCCTATTTTGACTGCACGTGTCATTCATGTGTTTCATATCACTCCTGAAGATGGTTTTTATAACTACCTTATTCAGGACAGCGTTTAACCATATCAAGGAATGAAATTCCACACATGCAAGACCTACTTGCATCTCAAGTCTAAGGATAAGAATCGTAGGTTGGGTCAGTCCAATGTTCATCACAATGAACAACATGTGAGTTTGGTAAATAATCACCAACACGCTCACATTTGCCTTAATTTGATGATACTCCCGTATCGTCAACCGACAATGGACAATTTTAGAATAAATAAATTATTCATGGATTAAACATGCAAATATAGAACACAGTAGTATAAATGAAGACGATCATACCAGGTATATCAATTCATTATATAATACGACTGCTTACAGTTCCATTATCCAAATACTAAAAACAGATATGCATAAGACTACTCATAGGTCGGAATCCGATGTTCCCACCATGATCGAATCATGTTGTACAAGACAACAAGTAGTCATCTGAGTAAACTTTGAGAATACTTGTTTCAAAACTCATGAAAGGTTTGAATGATGATTGTCCTTTGTATGTGTGCATTCAAGTACAAGACGAGTATTGCAACAATACATTCCATAGGGTGTTTGAAGCCAGCAAAACACCTACATTAGACAGTCATCTGAATAGTTTCTCACACTGTAAAGTATTCTTATTCTTTTAATGTATAACGCATTAATGCTCTCAGTCGAGTACATCTAGTCAGCAATTTCATCATTCATGATGACATCCTACAACGACTAGGGTTGAGCATCATCTCTGTTAAATAAGCATCAGTGTATGCAAACAAAACAGAGCTCCTCAAATATACGTAAACGTTTGAACATATCTTTGGTACTTTGTAGGTCCATTATAATGTTCGTTTAACAATTATCTAATGACTTTCACTTAGATATTTGTTGTTATCAACTCATCTTGCATTCATGCAAATGATATATATAGTCCAATGCATAATACGACTTGCATAATGAATCCTTTAGTCGAACTTAAGATTTCCATTCATGTGTTCAATCTCATCAAGTGAGATTGATCATTGAGACTCCCCTCAATAACGTGTCATATTATGTTTAGACTTAATAACCGCTTATGTTTATTCTAATAAACATATATATAACAAGGTTGTATGTCTTATTTTATAAATCCCTTAAGAGAAACTTCATTCCAAGCTAAGGATTAAAGTCTAGCTTAGATGGAATATTGTTTCTAATATGTGAACGACATATGAGATTTAAGAAAATAAATATAGTGCTCCAACTTGCTCTCAGTATACTTAGGAGTAATCTTATTAATGAAAATCAAATTAATGATTTTATAATTAACTTAAGATCTCTGCTCCTAGATGCATGATCTAATCCACACATGGATTCTTTTATCTTGTATACATAATAAAGATTACATGGATTCATAAACCCTTTTGATTACTCATCGTCCTCGCAAAGGTAATCAACAAGAAATGTGTTTTGATATCCTATTGTCATATTTCATTTACATGAAAATAGGTATGACAATTAATCATCTTTATACATTTAATGTTTGTAGGTAGGAAGATTTAGTCATAGTTAATTTCTTGAGTACGAGTAGACTCCTTTTACTACGCGTGCATTAAATGTGTGTACAAGTTTGTCCTTTTGAGTCTTCTCATCAAGAAACTCATTCTTAACCTCATAGTCTAACTGATTGGTAAGAGATCAATCAAGCTCCATGAGTGATTGTCTTTCAAGGACTGCATCTTAACATTCATAGTTTTGAGCTATTCATCAGATACAATATCTAATAATGCATTTCTGTAGTTAGCAGGTTCACTATGATCCTCCAACTTATATCCCTTAGCATTGATATAAAAAACTATATCATTCAGGTGCAAGAGGTATCCTTGCGGATTTATGAATGAGAGATATCAATCTATGGTTTAACATATGCATGTTCAACCTTAGTATGACATTAGCAAGTGTACTCAGAAGGTTGCTCTTGAATAACTTCAAGTTCTAAAGGTGCTCCCACTTGCTTTTGTAAGTAGAGACTAATCTCTAAATACTCAGCATCTTGAGTAACAATAAATTATTTTCAAGTGAGACATCCAAAATACATCGTTAGTTCTTGACTCTAGTTTGTTAATTACTTACTCTTAGGTAGTTAACAAATTCAGAACTTCAATCAAGACATAATGAGATTCATCTCATGCCATAATACAATGGTGTCTTAAATTCCTTCTGGGTTGGAACCATATTGAGTGTACACATGACACATCCAATTTTCTAACCTTGATAGCTTTGGGGGTAAAACAGTTTAAGTCATCAAAGATCAAACAATGTCAATAGAGTTTGATTTTCCATGATGGACATACCATAAAGTTGTGGTATTCCATGAGGACTGATGTTGTGAGACTATCACACAACTCATTAGATGAACTTATACTTTTTGGCTTACATATCTGCCAACCAAGTCAAACCAGATGACATCAATAGTAATTTTAGCCTACTACATACTTTACTTCATGTGTATGTTTTGACTAGAAAACATAAACATTTAATATTATACATCGTAAGTGTACTGTTTTAACAAGAAGACATAACAACTTAACGTCTTACTTTACATTATAAGTCTTTCAACAATTAACGAAATTGATGTTTGTGTCTTTACAAGAGACCTAAACATATTCAACTAAAGTAATTATGAGCGCCGACACTTGGCCTCAATAGTAAATTCAAGTTAATTTCATACTTCATGATTATGACTTTATAAGAAAACATAATCATATTTACTAAACAATTCAGTGAATATGTTGAAGTAGCTTTTCATGTTATCTTGATATTTGTTCTAATTAGGGCAACATACATTTTATGTGTAGAAGTCCTAGTAGAATCTTAGTTTCTTACCTTGCAGTCAAGAAAAACCATTAGTTATATTGTTATATGTTGTACCTTGCACACAATTAAGATTTCTCCCACTTGTGCATGGCACAACATCGTGAGAGTATACAGACAACACTACGCTTGTTTGTTTGTATGAGCAATATGACAATGTCTAAGATAACATATGATTTTTAGTCAAAATCAAAATATAGATATGTAAAACTTTATCGTTTTAATGATGAATCATGCATAACAAGTTTATAGATAACATTTCAGGAAGCAACATCAGGAACGCGACAAGTTATCTTATAAAATTTATGCAATGGTTCTTATATAAACTATGATGCTTAACATGTGGAAAGTAATGTATTATTTCAAGACAATCTGGAAATAAGATGGGCAACTTGTAAGGTAATAAAGCTTACTGCTCCCACTGGATTAGACAACATTACATGTGTTTCGTCACCAGTAATACAATCACGTAGCTCCCACTGGGTTAGACAACATTTCATGTGTTTCGTCACCAGTGGAGAGTGAGTGGCGATTGGATACTTTCTTTCTTTCTTTGAACATCTGCACATTATTGCTAATGTGAGTCACTTTGACTAGTAAACATGTACTTGGGTATTCAAGGAAGTGCATCAAGTTCTAACATATAGATGATGGGCTAGCCATCATTGCTATTTTAACTTGAAAATAGACATGTATTTCCTCCATAATTGGTCTACTTTACCACAAGGGTAAGTAGGACCTTAGTGGGTTTATTGGGTTAAGACAAACTGCTAGGTAATCATGCTAGTAATTGCCTTTACCACTTTGCGGTTTATTGATATTTTCGTCTTCTAATTATTTTAAACTCATTTTAGTTTGGTAGCTATAGAAAACGTGTTCTCTAGTTATCCAAATATCTTATATTTCTTCAATGTTTCAAAACCGAAACTAGGGTTATAAAACAACCTTGAAAGAATAAGATGTGTAACCATACTTAACCGTTTTGACTTTTACAAGACATCACGATTTCTAGAGTAGGTGTTCTTTGAGTTTGATTAGAATTATGAAAATTCAAATATTCCTATTATGGCTTTTCCTCATAAAGAAAAATGATAGGAATAAGTCTCTTTCTTACAAGGAAACAGCGACTTAGTTCGTCCTTTTAACAAGAAAAGAACAAACTCTTGTTTACGGCTAGGTTGCATTAATTCATTAATTGAATTTACAAAGTTCTTTTTTAGTATTTTCGATAATTATCCTTTTGTAATTTAACTACCCTATGTTTACAATTTAAAACAATTAAATTTATAAAAGGGCTAAGATCCACATTGTGCTTCTGCTATCACATCAGTTGATCTGCTAGCAATAGTAGATTCAATTGGTAGGCGACGATCACCAATTGTATTACATGTACAACTCTTAGATCCTTATGGGACTCATGGCATCTAGTGTCAAACAACTAGTGTCATGTAGGCATGTTTAGTCCCATCTTTGCCTCGTGTCAAGATCTCACCGCTTAACTCGATTAAGTCATCCAATTTGAGAACGTGTGAGGATATATCTAGGTCCCACGCATAGAGAATAGTCACCTTGGGTTACAATTCAACCTAAGTCCCACGCATAGGCAAAAGGTAATTGCAAGTGTTCTCAACGATTGGACGGCATGACTTAAATTTTGACGGGTAAAATATTTGATGTGAATCAAAAAGTGTACGAAAGAAGCATGCATTCATTCTTCGTCGCACAAGTTAAAAACTTTTATTAACTTAAGTCTAATCATTGTTTTAATTTATGTGTGTCGAGTTGTCCACTTTCAAGACTAATATTAATCCTAAGTGGATTATAATTAAGTTTGGACAATACAATAAATAAATAAACAAGCTTAACTAGTTTAAGTGTTTTTTAGAAAACAATGATTTTAAGTTTCAAATCTATATTTAAACTTAGTTAAACTAAATCATAAGACTTAGCTTAAAAAATTGGTTTATGTTTCGTTTCAAGTTTTTAGAAAACAATTTGCGTTTTACATACAATCATAGCATATATAAAAGCAAACAAACAAACACACAACCACAATATGCAAAGCCTCAACCGATGAAAATCCTATGCTCGGTCTCGTGAGCCATCACGAGAACCAAGGGTCAACTAGGGACAAGTTACACAACCACACGGAGGGCTCCCACTTGCTCCAAGACAATCAAGAGCAAGTAAAGGCCCATTATGCACATGGAATAGTGATTCTGTCAGCCCAGAATTTCTGTCTTTGGAGGCCCAAAACGCCTAGAAGGAGTCCTCCCCTTGCTTAGGTCCAAACTACAAAGTTGTAGACCCATGTCTTTTAAACCTGCATAAAAAAATTTAGCCCAAAACTCCTTACCAATCTCCTGGAAATCACTTTTTTTGCAGCATTCTAGCAGCCATTCTTCGGTTTATGTCTTTCATTCTTTTGACATTCCATTCCAAGCTTCGGTTACATAGTATATGAAGTAAAATACAACTAATCTACTTCCTATCTATTGTAAAAATTCCCAAACAATGGCAAAACGAAAATGAAATACATTACATAAGAGCCGAAACAATGGCAAACCCAAAAACAAGAAATTAACGACAAATCACAACAACACATGGCACAAGTGGTCTAGGTTTTCATCGGCTTTGCATATACACATAATAATACAATAATATTATGAAAAAATCAAGGTGCTGGCTAACTCCATGGACAAACATGCATGTATTTGCCATGGATACAAAATTAATAACAAGAATTCAATAATTAGCCAACGAAACGAAGAAATTAATTAACTAGAATTAAAAACCCCGTATGGTACTCGTGTCAAATGGCCTTAGGTTCAAAATCCATTGATAATAGGACATTCTAATTATCATTTTACCACAGAAAATTAAGCCATAGGGGCTGTTTTGAAATCGTTTCACAAATCGATCAAAATAATGCGTTTTAGGCCATTTTACGCGTACTCGACAAGTAAACCAATTAACATATGCATAGCAAATGGCTATGAGGTCAAAAATCACAGATCTTAAGACCTCTTAATGGTCGACATTTGCGAGAAAATGGAGCCTTAGGGGCTGTTTTAATTGTGGTTTCATAAATCATCAAAAAAACACCTGTTTTAGCCAATTTTATGCATACTTGATAATCATATGGCACATATGATGGCTCGTGATACCACTATAGGTGATGATGAATATAAAACCATATTAAAATTAATCAAATGCAGCGGAAAACATCACCTAACAACGGATTCATGCAAAGGAAGTGAACTAAATTTGGGGAGGATTGTTGGAAAATTTAGTGCACTTGAGGGATCAGTTCACATCTGGTAATGGGTCAGGAGGTACGGAGTGTACACCCATCAGGTCCATGACTACCCTGACTCTGATAGTGGTTGGGAGTAACTCATCACAAGGTTTAATCCTTCACAGAGTTACTACTGCTAGTACTTTGTTAGTACTGCTGGAGCGGAGTTACTACTGCTAGTACTTTGTTAGTACTGCTGGAGCAGAGTTACTACTGCTAGTACTAAGTTAGTACTGCTAGTACTAAGTTAGTACTGCTGGAGCAAGTTACTAAGTTAGTACTGCTGGGATAAGTATGTAACTACTTTGACCTATTCAAGTGGCAGTTAAAAGTGCCTTTATGACCACGTTTAACTGGTCATGTAACCACTATTGGCTATAATGGGGATAATTATGAGGCGATTAATGGGCCGATTAATACTCATAATTCCATTTGACTAGCTATGAGTATTCTCCTATAAATAGGAAGATCAAATTATGCATGAGTACGACGATAATAGAAAACATAGACACTTGGATGCGCAAGGGTTATTGATTTGTGCCTAATTCAATAACAAACATTTGGTCTTATCCCAAGTAGGTATTCATGATACCTAGGCTATAGGGTCGAATAGTTTACTTTGGAAAGTGATAACACGATTTCAAGTGATATCCGGTAACCATTCACTGGTACGTAGTTAGGTCACTGATTATCTTCACCCTGTTCTGGGCTCAATACCACCAACAATATATAAGGGAAACACACACCCCATAATAATTATAAAGTCATTCGGAGAGGGAAGCCAAAATATGATAAATATATGGGAGCTTAAATTGTAAGTGAAATGCAAAACGTTAAATTGTAAGTGAAATGCAAAAAGTGGGAAAGGAGAAAATGTACTTAACAATTGAAAATTGAGGGTTCATCAAATTTGAGAAAGACAAGAAATGAGATTCATGGTCGTCCTTAAGTTTTTGGGGCCTAGGAGAAATTACATAATGAAGTCTTTCGAAAAGTAATGTTATATATAAAATATCACCGTTTATAAGATATAATGCAAATTAGTTATTTAAACGTTCGGCATATAACTCATTTAAGATATTTTCTCTTCGAATGCGTTTGGTTTTTAAACAAGAATCGTAATCGGTATAAATTTGGTTATTGAGTGGAATAGAAATGGGTATTAGGTTGGATATAATTGTCAAATCCATTGTTTGGTTCGATCTAGATTAGATATCAAGATTCAATATTGCATAGACTTGTTTGTTTTTGAAATGCGATATTGCAAAAGAAGAAAAATAAATTTATTTAGCATGAAATTTTTTCATAATAAAGAATCTGATTAAATTCACTTGTTATTGTGGCCTTCTCTTTAGCTCTAATTAAATTCAAATAAAGTTGCCCAAACAAAAAATATATAACTAGTTTTCTTCTCCATCACTTACATTCCTACTTTACTAATGAGTCTGCAAATTGTTAACAGTAGGAAAGATACATGCGTGGCAATGGAATGAACCATCTCCAGCAAAACATGATGACACAATTTCGGTGATTGGAAAACCAAGGCAGACGATTGTTCAGTAGCAACTTTTGACAGCGATTAGGTAGGCAACTTATTATTTTTTTGAATAGCGGATATTATTAGAGAACTAGCAAGATGCTAGAAAAATTATAAACTAATGTATCTAGGGTTTTTCGACCAAGAATTCCAATTGAAATTGGATTTACATCGACTAGCACACCACATAAATGTTATTTGAACAATATCATCAAAAAGAGACTCATTTTGAGGTTGAGATTTACCGAACACACATTGATTCCTAAAGTGCCAGAGAGTCCACCACGTGACGTAACACACACCTTCGAAAATGTCTTAAAAACCTTTCCAACTGAGAATTATTAAGCCAGGTGAGCCAATCATTATACATATCACACCCCGAATCAATAAACTCCCACCACCTAAGGACATTTACTCCACACTTGACGCGCCACGGGACAAGAGAAAAACAAATGTGAAGACGACTCCACCGAGTTATTACATGAAGAGCATAGGATAGAAGGAATGTCAATGCCTCTAAGAGAGAGATTCAAACGAGTTGGTAATTTATCTAGCCAAACTTTCCAAGCAAAAATATTGATCTTAATGGGGATTACTTTTACCTATCTGGTTGGAGAATCGAACCTTGGAAGCAACTTGTCATCAATGAAAAAATGGGTAGAGTTCACCGAGAAATCACCTGTCGAAGATAAGGACCAAACCCAACGATCCTCTATTTGAGGAAGAATGAAGGCTGGAGAATGAAGGCTGATGTACACGAAATAAGGTTTCAGAATTGCTCCTCTTCAACGCCTCCCCTAGGCAAACGACGAAAAGAGAAAGCAAGAGAGGAGTGAGACATTTTCTCAGCTACACTAATATCTTTTCTCGTCTCCAAGGCAAAAATTCTAGGAAACTGAGATTTCAAAACGTCCTCACCTATCCAAAGATCGTCCCAAAACAACGTCTTTTCGCCATTTCCCACCTTTTTCTCAGCGAAGCCCAAGAGATCAATGCCTTTACTATTAAGAGAAGAAAGAACCTGAATTATGTCTAACAAGGTAGGCAACTTAATATGGCGACAATGAAGATGATCCGATTAGATCTTTCAGACCAAAATATATCCAAAACAATTGTTTGATTAATCTTATAAAAGGCTTTTTAAAATTTGCGAAGGCAAATAATAATAATAATAATAATAAATAATAAAGAACATATTATGTGGCTTTATAATTACTCGAAACATAAAACCCACCCATATGACATGGTATGCAAAAACCCTAAAGAAAAAAAGGGTTTCCCGATATCCGTATTTGCAAACAAACATGAATTAATACATTCATAGCCATTCCTCATACCTAAAAGCCCCTAACCAAACAGATAAGTTTTTGAAAGTGTTGTAAGGAAATGATATATCAAATCAGAATGAAAACTTGGACTAAATAAAAATCTAAATTATCTTAAGATGTGGAAACCTGTTTATTAGAGTATACGGTACCCTTGGCTGGTAAGTGGCGCCATGGCCACCAGCCTACCATGGACGACGGCGCACGGTACCGTGGGTGGCGCCATGGTGGCCAGCCCACGCCGTGGCTATTTTTTTTTTTTTTTTTTTTTTTTTGAAGAATTCGAACGTTGGGAGGGAAGAATGAATAATCAGAACATTTGGCAACGGTTATATAACCGTTTGGAAGCTTAAACAATATATATATATATATATATATATATATATATATATATAACCCCTTAAAAAATCTTATAAATACCCCTTATTATTTCATACTTCACACACACTTTCAATATATTAATTCTCTACTTCTCTCAATTTTTCAATACTTCAAAATGAATCCCAACTCACCATGGATTAACAATATGCTAAACGACCCGTCAAACCAAATAACGGGCTCGTCTTCAAATCCGGCCAACAATCCGGGCTCGTCTTCGAATCCATACAATCAATCGTCTTACTTTCCTACCTTCCCAAATAACCCATACATGAATCCCGAAGAACAAATGCTATTTAGTCAATGAAAAATGTAACAATAGCAACAATATACTCTGTTGATGCAAATAATGTTCTAAAAATGTTATTTATATCTTTCAATAACTTCACGTTACGTTAAAATTAACGTAAACGAGTTTTTAGTCGAAAGATCCCATTTCTACGCAAATCACTCTAGGTATGCACAAACAAATTTACAACTTGACAAATGATCAAAGAAGTGAATTTGTGCCTAAAACTTCACACTTTTAATGTGACAACACACTTTCTCAAAAATATACCTTACAAGTTATTTTTGAATAATTAAGAAATGTTTTATTGAAAAAATATGTTCAAATAACATAACAGCTATTTTTCCTCCCAAAATCAGCTCCAAACTTTCCCAAATAAGTTTTCACCAGAAAAGACAAAAAGAGGAGCATTTTTGTCTGGCACGGTACCACGGTACCACTAAATTTAGTGGTACCGTGTACCTGTAACGGTCAGATTTTTTCTGCCTATAAATACCAGCCCTCTTCACAGTTTTTGGGCATCCTTTTTCACACAGAACTTTCTGAGTTCAATACCCTTATCACATTTTCTCTTCTTTATCATTTAGATTAGTTTTCTTTTGTTTTAATAGTGATCCAATCATCTAACCAAATGATCCTCTTCATTCCTCTTCTAGTGCAAGAGAAGAACACAAGGTATCCAAGAAGATACAAAGTGTTGTAGTAGTAGTTAGAGCACTTGTAACATTTGTTACACACTTGATTGTATCTTTGTATACATCAAGATCATTTTTCTTTTGAGAGTTTGTGAGAGAAGATCATTGTGATCTTATAGAGATATTGAATATCTCTTGTAGCTTGTAAGCTAGTGTGTTGATCAAGTTGATCAAGGGTGATAGGGTAGATTGAGTCAAGGAAGGGTTGATCATTATGATCTTGTCGAGATCTCTTGAAGGTAGTGAGCTTGAGTGATTGATCAAGTGGATCAAGGGTAGATCGAGTCTAGTGCGTTGATTGTGTGAAGTAGAAAGGATCGGGTAGATCGTGGTAGATTGGTGCTAGCTAAGATTAGCACTCGACATTTAGCTTAGTGTCGGAAAATAGGATAAACGACGTGTACGGTTTTCTCCGCCTGAAGGGAGGTTTGTTGACATAGTGCTTGAAACTCTCGAGTGTGGTACTCGGGGAGTGAAGTAGGGCGAAGAAGAGCTTCGTGACCGAACCACTATAAATCTCTTTGTCCCGGTTTGATCTTTCCATCTCTTTCCTTTACTTTTATTAGTTACATTAGATAATTTAGTTTAATTGTTCATATTGGTGTTGATTGATTACACATAAGATTCGAATCAAAGTTTTTCAATATTAAAGTTTTTTAAGAAGATCTAAAAACCGGTAAAACTATTCAACCCCCCCCCCCCTTCTAGTTTTTCACATACTCAATTTACTCAACCACAACAAACAAACCAAACCACCCCTTCCCAACCAAATTCGGACCATGCATCCTTCCATCTAGTAGACGAAGAAGAAGAAGAAGAAGAAGAAGAAGAAGAAGAAGAAGAAGAAGAAGAAGAAGAAGAAGAAGAAGAGGCGGTCCCAACCCCGACGTCGAAGAAAACAAGGGTAAAGACGAAGGCGAAGAAGCCAAAGACAAATATGAAGGCCAAGAAAACCAACGAAGACAAAGAAGAAGAGGCGGTCCCGACCCGTCGATCTTTTTGGAGCCAAGATGAGGAGTATCTTTTGGCGGAGTGTTTCATTCAAATTTTCGAGGATCCAAAAACGGGTTTGGATCAACAAAGGGATACGTTTTGGTACAAAGTGCTCGACGCATACAACAAGGAAGCCATGAGGCTCAACTACACTATTCGTACAAAAAACATGTTGACGGGAAAGCGGACTCCAATGAATAAAGATGTCAAGAAGTGGAATACGGTAGTGGATGAAACGGCTGTTATGAGTGGGGAGAATGATAGAGATTTTATGACCCGTTGTCACGTATTGTTTAAAAGAACAACGGGTTATGACTTTAGACACATGAGCGCTTGGGAATTTTTGAAAGACAAGCACAAGTGGAAAAATCCCGACTCGACTTATGCAAGACGTAATCGTCTTCGGGTTACGAATGAGGAACCCGAGCATTTTGGACCAGACGTGTTGCCTCGGCCAGACGGCTCGTACCGGATTGCTAAGAGTCAACGTTTATCAAACTCGACTACTAGTTCCAGTTCAAACCCGGAAATGTTTAAAAAAATGCTGCAACAACAATACGAGTTAGACCGCAAGGCAAAGATGGATGTTCTCGAACGAGAGTCACAAGCGAGAGTTACTTTATATGAATCTCAAAAGATTGCCGAGGAGATGCGAGTGCTACAAATGGATACAAGCAAGATGGATCCGATCGACGCGGAGGTCGTAAAAGCCCAAAAAGCACGAATCCGGGCAAAGTATACCACCAACGAGCATTAGGATTTTATTTCTATGTTTATGTACTAGGTTTTTATTTTTATGCATTTTTTTTAAATGTAATTTGTGGTTTTTTTTTTTAAATTAATGAAGTTTATTTTAGTTAATATTGTGTATGTTTTATTTTATATATATATATATATATATATATATATATATATAGACGATAGCACCACATTTTCTGGTGCCATGGATAACGGTCAGAATATAATGCCGTGAAATTTCTGGTGTTATAAATTTTTTGCTGACATGCTAGATATTTTTTTGCCATAGCTTATGGGTACCCATCACTCTTAAGAAAGTTACCAGCAGCAAACATTCATCCACGGATCAACCGATAATGATAAAGATACAACATTACGGGCCCATTGTCATTATTGCAGACAGAATATTAGAATTGAATGCAAAACCAACATACCTCATGACATGATATTCTAAATTAATGAAAAAAACAGAACTTATGACAGGATGCCATGTGATGTGGAGAATCAACATTGTTACGCAAATCTTGAATGAAAGTATGAAAATAGAGAAATGGTGGAAGTGGAATAAAAAATTTATACATAACTTTTCATAAAATAATGAGTGGCACCCGTGCGTTACTGCGAGAATATTGTGTTTAATCTAAACTCGAAATAAAACGATTGTTCAAAAATTATTTTTTTTATTAAAGACTAAATATGCAAAAGATCGATAACCGCAAGTACTATTTTTGTAAAGTATTTCTGAAAATAGTATGATTTTTTACAGGAAATGTAGCTAAAGTTATCGGAATTTTGCAAAGTTAGTCCTTAGGGACTAACTTTGTAATTTATACATAACCTGATGGACTATTCGTGCCATTTTTACTACAGTTACCCATGAATAGTAAACACTGTTCTGCCCTGTTACGCACTGTAGCACTGTTATTTTTCTTTTTAGTCCCTGAAAGTGTCGGTATGTTGCAAAGTTAGTCCTTAGGGACTAACTTTGAAATTAAAAGTTAACCTTAGGGGCTGTTTCTACTCAATATTTGCACATAAACAATCCTTGAAGTTATTGGTCCGTTGCAAATTTAAGTAACGATTGTTAAGTAACGGCCGTTAAGGACTAACCCTACGATGAATCAATAACTGCAGAGTCTAAAATGAAAATTGCGCGACTACTGTAGCTACAGTGTTTTGGCTCACTGTTAAATGTCTTTTAGTATATATATATATATATATATATATATATATATATATATATATATATATATATATATATATAATGTGTCATTTAATTAGTAGTATTTTTAAACTTAATTTTGAATTCTTTCTCTTATATGCGTCCTCGCAAATTTACATGACACATCATTATGTTGACAATTTTTTATAAAATTTTTGTAGTTTTAACATTCCTCGTTCAAATAATTGCACGAATTAACATATCGTTTATTCAGTCTCGAATATCTGTCTCAAAATTAATTATGATAATATTATATTATTACGTGTCCTAACAGGCTCTTCACTCTTGATAATTTATTGATGAGACATATTAACAAATAGTAGGAAAATGCTTTGGCTGATATTTTGATCAAATATGTAGATTTAATAATTACACAAATTATTATCATTTTTCTTTGTAGCTTAGAAAATTATACTTTCCCTCTTATGAAATTACTACACTAAGTTCACCTTAAAATTTAACAAAGTTATAAAATTATCAAACATAATTAATTTTAATCATACTCCGTATACATATTCTATATATAGAGCTGTGAAAACACATTTTAAGGTTTTTAATATTTTTCCAAGAGATATGTTTTTCATTTTTAATATATTAGTACATATACTCCCTCCGTCCCATTTTAGTTGTCAGTTGACCAAACTTTGACCGTAAATATTTTTGTTTGTATTATATAACACTTGATATAAAATATATAAATAAATTTGATTTTAAACGAACTTTTCAATGATATAACTTTCATCAAGTATTATATAATACAAACAAAAATATTTACGGTCAAAGTTTGGTCAACTGACAACTAAAATGGAACGGAGGGAGTATTACATATGATACGGAGTATATGAATAGATAATAATGCAGAATGTAAGCCATGTGAAGTGGAGACTCGATACTGTTAATCAAATCTTGTCAATTTTAAGTGAAGATTTGAAGAGTGCGATATTTCATATCCATGTGTCGCTCAAATTCATTTTAAATTCGTTTCTCTATGTGGATATGATTGTTTTCAACTTGACAACATATTCATGTGATGGAATGCAACAATTTGTCATCATTGGATTAGCTTGATTTGTTAACAGGGTGGCTCATTTCGTTCTGCTAGAAAATTTCGAGGAGTGCTACAACCACAAAGGATTCGCAAAAAAATCCACAAAAGAGATTTGTCATATGTTGATTGGTGTAGCAAAGAGAAAAGAGAGAAAATATATCTAAACTCACCGATCAACAAATGACAAATCCCTTTTGTGGATTTCTTTTTATGAATCATTTGTGGTTTTAGCACTCCTCGAAAATTTCTCTCAAGATTTTAAGTTAATTTTCTTATCCGAAGCTGAAACGTGATGCACAAGTAACTAGACATCCAGGTAACTGAAACAAGTGGTTAACCTTGATTTCGATTGAGTCAAAAGAAACTCAAAGTAACACAATCTTAATCGTAAAATACAGCTAAATAACATTGAAAATGTTTGAGTCTTGCTAATTCGGGACACAATAATTTAATTTAGAGTAACTTTCAAAATACATTCTTGTTGTTTGCTCATTTTCACACCATACTTATCTGTTAAAAAAGTTGGGACATATACATCCCTCCGTCAATAAACGTTAGACTGTATAAATCACTGAGGACAAACGATGTTATCTTCTAACGTGGATCTAACATAAGGGGTATGCTCGTCTTTTTGCTTATAAAAGATGTATTTTGCACTTTATTATTATTATTATTTATTATTATTATTATTATTATTATTATTATTATTTTTTTTTTTTATTATTATTATTATTATTATTATTATTATTATTATATTATTATTATTATTATTATTATTATTATTATTATTATTATTATTATTATTAATTATTATATTATTATTATTATTTTTTATTTATTATTTTAAATATTATTATTATTATAAATAATAATATTAAAATATAAATAATATTAAAAAATAAAAATACAAAAAATTATAAAAATATTAAATAATAAAAAATAAAAATAAAATACCTTATGTTAGATATTTTTACAAGACGAAAATACCTCATGTTAGATCCACGTAAGAAGATAACATGAAAATGATAACATTGTTCGTCCTCAGGGATGTGATGTATAACGTTATTGACGGAGGGATGTATATGTCCCAGTTTTTCTGACAAGAATGCATCGTTTGAAAATGGGCAAACCACAAAAACGTATTTTGAAGTTTACTCTTTAATCTATACTATATAATAAACGTGAATAATTTACAACCCTTTGAAGCAGGAAAAATAATTAATGCGATGACGTGTTTTGTTTCTGATTGGTTGGTGAGTTAATGCGTACAACACCTTATAGCAATCCTTCATTTTATGTCCATCACATTCAATAATTTCTCTTATTTTAGGTAACATTCAATTCTTCAATGAGGGATCACACTATTCTTAAATTCATTCAAAACATTTGCTATTTTTGTTAATCATTAAATTCATTCAAAACCTTTATACGCTCCTCTGTAAATTGGTATTCAATATTCAGTTTAATCTTCCTCTATACGCTCCTCAATATTCAGTTTCATTTCACCAATTAATGTCAATGCATTCAAAAAAACATCCAAAAATAACCTACTAATTGGTCTGTATGTATTTGATTCAAGCGTTAATATCAACCCTAACAACTGTAGAAGATGCATGTACTTTCAAATTCATTATTATTGAGCTTATTTTTTTAATAGTTAGATTTGGTTGTTTGATTTGGGTTTTTCTTTTATGAGTTGGCTATAGGTTTCTTCATTTGATTTTGACCACGGTTACTGACGCACACCAACAGTTTGATGAAATGCTTTAAAGAAAAAGACATGCTTAATATGTAAGTGATGCTTCTTTTTTGTTATACTTTCTCTTTCAGTTTACGTAATTGTTTTATTCTTGAACTTTTTAGAAAATATAACTATTAATTGCAGCAAACTATGCGTTCCATAGCCATGCATTTTCAGTGTATAATAAACAAATAACCAGATAAGTGTTTATTCGGTGTAGAATAAACAAATATACAGATAAGCACTTAAATAGAAGCAATCTTAAACATTTTCAAAAAAAGTTGATATGTTTGTTGTTGATTTTGGGTTTAGATTAAATCGTGTTGGGCATTGTTTTTTGAAAGTGATTATGTCGTAGTAGATAGTGTTTGTTTTTGCATATTCATTAAAAATAAGCAATCCAAATGTTTATTCTTTGATTCTGAAAATGTGTTACGGATATATAGTTTTTGCATGTTAAATTATGTACTTTTTATGGATTTTCTAAGTGTAGATATGTTATTGCCTCTCAGAGTAAAAATGTGGTTTTTTTGGGTAAATGATTTTAACCCGGTAAAATAAGAGTAAGAATGTGGGTATACTTGACTAACCAAGTCCAACAACGTATTAAGAAACATTGTAGTAGTATTCTTAATTATACCAAGCTAATGTGATTACTAACTGTGCCTACTATACATATAAGCAACACGTTCAGATTAAGCCATTTCTACTCTGTTAGTATTAGAGCAATTTTGACCCGGTTAGGTAAAAGTGGGTTGATTGTGAAACGAGTTGTAAGAGGCTCAAAGCACTCTTATCATAATTTTTGTAATTTATTTTCGAATTTTACAAACAAAAAATTGATCTCTATATAAAATACATATGAAGTTTTATGCTTTTTGTCATAGCATTTATTATGAAACGTGTTAATAACTTATATATTTTGCAACATCTTACGAATAAAGTGTGAAATATTTAAAATGCTTTAGTATAATGTATGATATGTTTTAGCTTATTGTGCGATATATCTGCAATCTTTCTTTTCCGTATCATAAAGGTGCTTATCGCATTTTGCATGAGCTTAATGTGTTATTAGTTTGTTTAAAGGAAAAACTGAAGTAGATTGCCATAGTTTGTAGTTATGTTTGCAAGAAAGAACCCAAAGAAGAGTATGTGGCCAATAAATCTCTGTGTGGCTATATAATTGAATAACTAATAGAAATCCTATAAAATGAAATAAAAAAACAGTTATTTGTACTTATGTTTGCACTTAAATGACCTTTATAACTACCATAGCTGGGTTTTATATAATGACCACTGAAGAACTAAAATTCACCTGCTGATAGAGAGACGAGGGAAAGATGTTGCACGAAGTGTGTGCACTACAATGCAACCTTACCTGTGTGTTGAAAGCTTGTGACTACATATTTTGGCTTTTGTCTTCAGTCTTCAAAAGTACTCTTGATTAACTTAGTATATTTAGCTGTTTTATGTGGCAAGTTTATTTACGACGTGCTGTTTGGTGGTAGAATTTATGTAGCTGGTTCTAAAATTCCATAAATTTTTTGCGTATATATGTACTTGAATACAGTAGGCTGTGTTGCTGCATTATGATTATGTTAATGCTATAGGAAGCTTAATATAAACATGAGGATGATGTTATTATCTCATATTGCACCACTAAATTTTTTTGTACAACATTTAACCAGTGTCGGTACCACCTGTTTCTATATTGAATCTATGTTTTTTGAAAATTTAGTTATACCTTTTCTATGTTATGCAACAGCTAGAGTGATCATGGACGGAGAAAGTGGCAAGTCCAGAGGCTTTGGCTTTGTTACCTTTGCCGACACTAAAGCTGCTTCAGCTGCAATCCAGGGCATGGATCAACGGGTATTTATTCTTTTTTTTCTTGGTTATATGCTTAATTATACACCCTTCAATTTGAAAAGAGCTTTGAAAAGGGCAGAACTGTATGAATCTACTGTGCTTAAGTTATGAACATATATCTATCTGTAATATTTACAGTCTAAACGGCAATGCGCGTATCTTTCCTGTCTAAACGGGTCCGACGGGTTACAATCCAGCCGAAGTGTATTTTAAGTGCATGAAATCTCCTAAATCACGCTGTTTAAATAGTTAGATTGTTATTGAGAAGGAAAATAGCCAAGATAGGTAGTAGTTAATTATCCCAAATTTGACAAATGTTGGGGTATTGGTAATTTTCTCGCTCATTAAGAGAGGAAGTTCTGTTTTTGATAAATTTAGGTGAATGTTTATGTTTCTGACATATAAAAGTGAGTTAAATCTTATAAAAAACTGAAGGATCCAATTATTTTTCTTTGACAGTTGTTTAACATTGACAATTTCAATCTCATCTCAACGTGAAGTTCCAGTACTTTTGGCATCGAGAAAATTACTAACCTTCACATTACGAAATTTGGGATGATTAGTTACCTTCTTTTTGTATGTTAATTTTCCTTCACTGATATAACATAATATCTGACTCACTAATTATTTACAAAATTACAATTATGGAAATCAAGTGTTTCGGGTTAACTTGACCCAGCTCAACACGTTAAAATTACCGATTTTGACATGTTGCCAAACCGACCCACCCTGCCCATTTCCCCACCTCTACTGTTTACTAATGATGTCTTATTGTATGGAGCAGACGAAACTGAAGCAAGCTGTTGAGTGGCCTTTAAAATATGCTGATGCATTAACAAGGTTAGGTGCGCCACGTATAAGTGGAATTCTTCTTCATGGACCACCGGGATGCTCTAAAACTACTCCTGCTAAAGCAGCGGCACATGCTGCTCAAGCCTCTTTTTTTTCTTTAAGGTTTGTTTGACATTTTTTTTAACTTCTACCTACAAGGTTTTTTTTCCTCCATGTCTTCGTCAATTATTATTTTTTCAAAATTTGGGTTAACGATATATAGGGGGAAATGAAACCAGGTATGTTTAACGGGTCAAAAAAGGGTAATGCACATAGACATACAATAGAATTGATCTCAAATTTCACGTTTTATTTCTAACATGCCAAATGGGTTAAGCTACTAGATTTAAACTAAAACGGACTCAAGTCAATGAATCGGAAGTCATCTGGAATAAATTCAAATGCATAAAACATCGTAATTATTTTAGTAGTATATAATTTTGATTAATATTGTAGTATTATAGTTTTTGTAGTCATATTATTGTAATGCTTTAGGATTGAACCCGGTACCGGTTACACAATTAGGTTGGTAACGGGCTACCCGGGTCAATGTGGTCCAAATTAGCGGGCTAAATGTGTGTTTGAATTAAAGTGAATGATCTATGATATATGTTCGTTAGTGTAAGCCACTGTTTCTAACCTCCTAATCACTTTTTCATAGACTAAGATCTTTGCTGGGGATGCTTTTAACTTCCAAACTGCAATATGTATTTACTGTTATTACTAAAATTGCAGATAGTGAGGGCCGGACCCCTTTGCATTGGGATGTTGATGGTGGCCATATCGAAGTTGCAGAATTGCTCGAGTAAGAACGTTGATGTGAACTTAAAGGTAACTTGGATGTGAATTTTCAAATGAATTAAAATCGATTCACATGGTAAAGCTGATATAATTCCACTTCTTGAGTTGTGTCATAAGTTCTGCTACACGTAGGCCTTTCATATGTTACCAAAAAAATAACTGCATTTACAGATACATTTATTTTGTCTTATTTTGTTTGGGAAAAGGATAAATACATACTCAAGCTTTGTGGACGAGTGAGTTTTGTTTAGAACAATAGTACTTTAGTTGACGTGCTTTGTTAATCATTTTTTTATTAGACGAAGATGATTATGATTATATGTTGTTGAAAGCAATTTTTTTTTCCATGTGTCATACCTTTTAATTGGAATAAATTTTGTTGGTTTGGCTGTTAAATATTTGTGGCCCTTCTTTGCCTGGTGAAATCTTGCACAACATAATATTCTCATAGCCAGTTGGAAGATGACGCCTTATATGCATTCATGTTGGTTTGGAATGACAATATTTTTGTGTCCACACTAATATTAGGCAACTGGTCAATTTTGAATATAAGGGGGGTGCTTGGTGTTCTGGTCGTATGAGAATATGATACATGCACGTTTATTTTCTTAATAGTTACAAACAAGACTGTTTATCATATCATTGACATTATCATTTCCTTAAAAAACAATGAAAATCATTTACATTCGTTATTGTTTGTTAATTTATACATGCACGTAACTTCTTAATAAATAATTTTTTTAAAAATTCCCGTAATTCCACGGGTCTATTAGCCAATATTCAACATGTATGTACAACTATATAATGACATGTTTTATACCATTTTTTAATTTTACATATACTATTATCAACAACTTCCTTTTATTTCACTTTTGTTTTTCTTTATTTAGGTGTTCACGGAAATGAATATGGACTACTCAAGTGTTTAATGTTGACTGTATACATTTGCTCTTCAAGACTATATACCAGGACAAGACGATACACGCACGTTTATTTTCTTAATAGTTACAAACCAAATTGTTTATCGTATCATTGACATATTACTTATGATTTCCTTCAAAAAACAGTGGAACATGTTTACGTTCGTTGTTGTTTGTTACTGTATTCACACATATGTACTCCTTAATTAATAATTCCGTTAAAAATCCCGTCAATTTGACGGGTCTATAAGCTAGTTTAATATATTCATTCAAAAATTTATTGTTTACCGTCACATTAATAAAATTTGATACACGTGTGTTAGGGATGGTTACAATAGTTTAATTTAAAAGCTCTATACTATAAAAGTAATACATGAATATAAATATTCTTTTTATAACTATTTAAATATTAGTTATACATGTACATTAAACACGGGTATCAATATGTATGTAAAAATAAAAACATAAATTGAAACGTGATAAAACGGTTTTTTGGTTTTGAATTATTTAATTCTCACCTTTTATGACTTTTTTTTTTTTTTTTTTTTTTTTTTGAACACCCTTAAAACTAGCATATCACACATTTGATCGATGCACATTTTCATTTGTGTCTACATAACATAATGTAGAGTGAACACCACTCAACCGTTGATAAACTGGTTGAGGTTTGTGGGAATTATAAGGTCGGTGAATGGAGTAGTGCGTCACCACCTAACCACCGATAGAATGCATGTACTGTTAAGATGACGAATGAGGTGGAAAATGTGTTGGGTCACATATTCAGAGTGAGATATTTCGTGGTCATGCGCATTACATGTGTTCATGTTTTGTCACAAATTTACTTTTTTTGCTTTTTCAATATTTTGTTTTTGGTATATTTAAGATTTCATATGAGTTTATATGTATTAGACGATTGCATAGCGGTGACAATGTATAGTATCGTTAATTTGTGTGTCCAATCATTCCTAGTTTCACTAACAAATGACTTATTGTCCTTGACCTTAGGACAATCACCAATGAAGTGGTTCTTATCACCACAAGTCCACAACCAAAACAACCTCTTTTCTCTCCTAAAGTTGTTACCACCTTTATTTCTAACACCTCGACCTCTATTCCTATTACCTCTATTTCCATATCATCACTTCTTCTAAAACTATTCCCCTTTCTACCAAAGCATTACCACTTTTCAAGAACTTCTTGAAGTACCTCACCTTCAAGCAATGTTTTTCCGCTACGTCACTTTCCTCCTCACTATCCTTTTAATTATCACTATCATCACTAGATTTATCTCTAATGACTTTAGCCTTAAGAGCTAATGACTTAACCTTTTCTTTTTTACCCATAGAAACTTCATCATCATTTTCTATGATCATTTCATAAACCTTAAGGTTGCCAATTAGCTAATCAAGAGGAAGTTCCGCTAAGTTCTTTGCTTCTTCAATAGCCGTCACCTTTTGATCGCCACTTTAGAGGAAGAGCCATAAGAAACTTTCACACATGATTCTTGTTAGTATATTCTTGATCCAAAGATTTGAAACTAGTGACAATAGCATTGAATCTAGTATAACCACAATCAATTGATTCATCATCTAACAACTTAAACTTTTTATATTGTTGAATAAGTAAGTGTATTTACTATCTTTGACTTGTGAGTTATATTTGGTGAGTGATTATAAGTGTGTTAATTTCTTTTTGTGGTTTTTTACACATAAAAACACGTTTATACGTAAAGCATCATACAATGTCATTTTTGCTTCATTGTTTTTACTAAGTTGTTTTTTTCATCGTGTTAGATCTAAAACGGGCTTCCTAATTATTATTTTTGTTTCCGAATCTAGCATTTTAAAAACAGAGTCACCATTTATAATTACCTACCACAAGTCAACATTCTTATATTTAACGTATGTGTTGGGTCCGTCAGTACCCAAGCGTCCTGAAAACAGGATTTGGACACAAATTTGCCAAGTGTTAATCAACCTTAAACACTCTCAAGTCACTGAGTGAACAGTCACTCAGTTAGTTACCTTCAGGATACTTAGGACGAGTCTAAGAAGAAAGATTCACCACTCAGTGAGGCGGAACTCCCTAAGTGTCACTTAAGCCAAAGAAGAAGGTAATGGGTTCAGTAAGTAATGACAAGAACTCACTGAACCCCAGTCTCCTCAACAACTATGATGATTGAAGACTGAAGACTGAAGACCTAGACTGAAGAATCTAAAGTCTGAAAGAAAGGCGGGATTAGGCGGGAAGAGTTTGAAAAGATAAGGAGAAGTCTTATCGGGCCGAAAACAAACTTTCCCTAAAACGGCTTAAAGTCAAGATGTGTCATAGCTGACACTCGGAAAGCACTTTTAGCTTATTCCCAATGCAGATTCTTGGAAATGGCAAATACTATTGTATTTTGTCAAACTAGCTAGGTTATTCCTTCTGTACTTCTAGAAGGTGCTCTTTTATACTTGTGTATAAATAGGAACATATGGGAGAAAAGTGAAATAAGTTTTGTGCATTATAAGCTTAGACTTTCACAAAACCATTTTTCTCCTCCAAATAGCAACCACGTCCCTGAGATAGCTCAGTAGTTCATTATTGTTGCCACTCAAGAATAACTTGAGTTTAGAGAAGAGAACACACCATACCTTGTCTATTCAATCCCAAGTATTTATTCCGCAAACACTTGGGTAATAGATTATTTTGATTAATTTCTAATAATAATTTAAACCTTGAAAAACTTGTGTTTTTATCTTTACGTTTTACTTATCTGTTATAATTAATCAATACGTTAATTTAGTCATGGAACACAATTAGATTAACTTTGTAGTTACTTCTACTTGTGTAATGGGAACAACAAGTGGTATCAGAGCCTCTGGTTTGTAAAATCTTTTCAAAAACTAAGAGTGCTCAAGGTTTTTAAAACCAAGATCCTACTATGGCTGATATTAATGTGCCCCAGCTCGTCGATAAAAAGGGTGGAAGCTATTCAGCTGTTGCTCCCCGACTCGAAGCTGGAAAATTTAGCAAGTGGAAAAAGCGCATGCTTTGCTACTTGACTGATATGGAACCATACTACATCACTTGTATCAATGAAGGTCCTTATGTCCCTAAGACTGCTGAAGGGTTACCTAAACCTGAAGCTCAGTGGACCATTGATGAGAGAAGGGTGGTCAATCAAGACCAGCGCCTGAGAAGCATAATTATATCTTGTCTTCCTGACGATATAATGGAATCAGTCATTAACTGTACATCAGCCAAACAAAATTGGCTTGACTTGGTTAATAGCTTCGAAGGTCCCTCAGATACCAAGGAAAACAGGATCATGGACCTGAAACTTGAGTACAACACTTTCAGAGCAAGGACTCTGAAAGTCTCTCTCAGACCTATACCAGATACAAGACCCTGATAAATGAATTATCAAATGATGGTATAGTTTTGTCTAAGCATGAGATAAATGTTGGCTTTGTCAACAGTCTCCCTGAGAAGTGGTTAAACTTCTCTCAAGGCCTCAGGAATGCTAACCACATTCAGACCCTTGAGCTCCCTGAGATCTATGGGAAGTTTGTCTATGAGGACAACTTAATCTCTAGGAGATACCCTGACTCAAAGAAAGCTCTTGAGACAAAAAAGGCCCTGACTTCCTTACCCATATCAACTGCCTTTTATTCTAATGGTGTTGTTCAGGATTTTCAAGAGGACTCTGATGATGAGATTGATGAAAGAACTAGTGAGGAGTACCTAAATGATTTACATTTAGAATTTCAAGAAAGGGTACTCATTGCTAATTCAAAACGTTTTATCAAAAGAAATCAGTCAAACTTTTCAAAAGCTAAAGCGAATGAAACCACTGAATGTTTTAAATGTGGTAAAAATGGTCATTTTGCTAAAGGCTGTTATTCAAAAACCATCTCAGAACCCTCTTATAAATTTTCTGGAAACAATTCTTCTTCAGGAACTAGCAAGTTTCAACCTAAAATGTTTCAGTCTTCTCAACATTTTCAAAATGGTCAAAAAGACTTTGAAGCTAAATATAGGAAAGCTAAGGCAAAACTTGCTCTTTTTGAGGCCACTCCCTCAGTTTCTCAGGCGGCTCAAACTTCCAAACCTGTTCAGACAAAGAACAAGGTCCTTGTAGCTGAAGCCTATGACTGGGATAAAGAAAAGGTCTCATCAGATGATGAAGAAATTAGAGTGAGTGCACTGATGGCACTTTCAGATGGTGATCAGCTGGCTGTTGGAAAAAGCCATGCAAGGAATGGAGAATGGGTCAACATAACCATGAAAAAGGTAAATATTTTACTTTCAATGGATGATGATTCTGATTGGCAGTCTTATATGAACTACATTAGTGTAGATCTTAAGTTTGTAGAAGAACAAAGGCTTAATTTGCTTTCAAAATATAACAATCTTGTGTTAGAATTAAATAAGTGTAGAGATGAGTTGCTTGTATTAAAATAGGCCAAGTTAGAAACTGTTACACTACAAATGCAAAACACTGAGATTTTGAAACAAAATCAAACTCTTCAAAATGAACTTAACAAAGAAAAGGCTGTCATAGAAAGCTGGACTAAAAAGAACCCCAAAGTCTATGAAACTGTGAGTCTAATTTCTAGTGAAAACAAGAAAGTTATAGGATTAGACCAACTCACTGAAACCCCTAGTGAGAGTCATAGAGAAAAGGCTTTTATTCCAGCTGGCATATCATTTGAGTAGGAAATTGAACCCAAGTCAAATGACTGGATTGTCAGGGATAACCCAGTCAGTAAGTTACCAAACTTTGAGACTGGGAAATCTTGCTTCCTGAAAGTCAGGCTCTGAAAAATATGCTTGGACTCATTGACCAACCCAGTAGTACTGAGTTAGTCAATGAGTCTGAATCAGAATCACTTGCACCACTCCCACCTTTGAAAGTCCTTCAGGGAGCTGCACCAAGCTCATACCTCACACCATTGGTCTACTCTCAGCATTCTCCAAAGGAGAAGCCAGGAATGGGAAAACCCATCCTGAAAAGGCAAACCCCTGAAGTCTCAGTTCATACTGATGACTCATCAACTTCAGTCCCTTCTGAAGTAAAAACAGAAAGCACTGACTTAAAAATTGATCAGTTGGCTGAGCTTGTCAGGATGCTGAGTGAGAAGATTGAATCTTCTGAGAAGCCTTCTCAATCTAAGATGAAGGAACCCAAATCAGCTTCCTCAAGCGCCAAACCAAAACCCTCCAAACCTCTGCAAAGGTGTGAGCTGTGTCCTATACCAATCATTCCACTGATGATTGTTTTAGAATCCTTTACTGCATGATATGCAAAAAGGAAGATCACAGGACCTCTGATCACCAATCATACGCAGCCACATCAAAGATGGCAAACTTTAAAGCACATGCTTTTAAGTATCCCTCTGATTCTAAGCAAAAACAGAAACAAAAGGCCAAACCTTTTGCACCTTGCCCACACTGTGGCTTCAATGACCACCTTCCTGAGGATTGTCTAATGGAAAACAGTTGTGACATTTGTGGAGATCCCACTCATGACACCTCAAGACATGAAAAGGTCATTCAGACCAGAAGAGGTATGACCAAACCATCCTCTCAGTCTACTGAGTCTACCTCTGCAATCAAATGCAAAATCTGTGGTAGCTTAGTCCACTCAACCACTGACCATGAATGAATTGTTACTTTTAAGAAGGCTATTAAAGCCAAGCCCTCCAAGAAGAGGGGTCCTAGAATGAACTAACTCAGTTTACCATTTGTGCAGAGACATGCCAGGGAGCCAGTTTGGCATCTAGATAGTGGATGTTCAAGGAGCATGACTGATGTGAAAGAGTATCTGCACAAATATGTAGAAGAACCAGGACCCAAGGTGGTATTTGCTGATAATTCATCATGTCTCACTGAAGGTTATGGTTCAGTAAACTGCAATGGTATAGTCTTTACTAGGATAGCTTATGTCAATGGTCTAAAGTACAATTTAATCAGTGTCAGTCAACTATGTGATGTAAAGTACATAGTTCAGTTTGATGATAAGCAATGAACAATCTTCAATGCAAATAAGGAAGTTGTCCTTATTGCACCAAGAAGACAAGATGTTTATGTGTTAGACATGTCCAGTCTAACTCAGAATGGAACTTGTCTCTTTGCTAAGGCCACTGAAACCCTCAACTGGATTTGGCATAAGAGACTCTCCTATCTGAACTTCAAAAACATAAACAATCTTGTGAAACAAAACAAGGTACTTGGCTTACCATCACTTGTGTTTTCAAAGGATAAACCATGCTCTGCCTGTGAAAAAGGTAAACATCATAGAGCATCCTTTAAAACCAAAACAAACTTTTCCATCAAGAACTGCCTTCAGCTTCTCCATATGGATCTCTTTGGGCCCATCAGTCCTCGATCCATTAACCATGAGAAGTATACTCTGGTCATTGTGGATGAATACTCAAGATACACTTGGGTTTACTTCCTGACCAAAAATAGTCAGGCAGCTGAAACAATAATGTCCTTTGTCAGGAACATTGAAAATCAGAATGACATAAAAGTCAAACAGATTAGGACTGACAATGGGACTGAGTTCAGAAACCATGAACTTGAATGTTTCTGTGATGAGAAAGGTATTTCTCAAAAAATTTCCTCTCCTTACATACCTGAACAAAATGGTGTTGCTGAAATGAAGAATAGAACACTCATTGAAGCAGCCAGGACAATGCTAAATGGATCAGTCCTTTCTAAACACTTTTGAACTGATACAGTCAAAACTGCCTATTATACACAAAACAGATCCATCATTGTCAAGAGACATAGCAAAACCCCATATGAGTTATTCAAGGGAAGGATCCCTGACATCAGCTACTTTCATGTCTTTGGGTGTCCTGTGTTTATTCATAATCACAAGGATCACCTAGGGAAATTTGATGCTAAGGCTGATGATGGATACTTCCTAGGATACTCTCTTGTCTTAAAAGCCTTCAGGGTGTTCAACACTAGGAGACAACAAACTGAGGAAACATTCCATGTTACCTTTGATGAGAGTACTGAAGCAATCAGACTCTCAAACACCTCAGTAGAAGAGATAGGTATTGATGATTCATTAAGATACCCTCCTGATGAATATCATCCTGACAATGATCCTTCCACTCAGTATCAAGCAAATGCTGATATCTCCTACTACATCATCCCTCACAACCTTCCTTACCAAACCATCACTGAGTTTATTGAAGCACAAACAAGTACTGATGCAATCAATCAGTCTGAACAAAGTGCTCAGGAACCAAACAATCTCAGTGATCAGCAAACCCAGTCAGACACTCAAGATCCTGAAGATCATCAAATGTCTGCACCTGAACCTACACCTCCACCTAATCAGGCCTCCACAAGTTCTAATCAGTATCCAAGACCTCAGGATAGTTGGACTAGGTCTCAAGATATATAACTTGTCAATATAATTGGAGAGACTACTAAAGGCATGCTCACTAGAAGCGTGGCTGCAAAACTAAGAGCAGCCTCAGCCAATGAATGCCTGTTTGTAGACTTCATTTCCATAATTGAACCTAAAAGTGTCAAAAGAAGCACTTAAACATCCTAGTTGGGTTCAGGCCATGCATGATGAACTGGAACAGTTTGACAGAAACAAGGTAATGACCTTGGTCAAATGTCCTTAGGATGTTACAGTCATTGGCATGAAATGGGTGTTCAAAAACAAATCTGATAAAAATGGCATAGTCATTAAAAACAAGGCCAGACTTGTAGCCAAAGGCTATAATCAACAAGAAGGCATTGACTATGAAGAAACATTTACACCAGTGACAAGGATGGAAGCCATCAGGATCTTCCTTGCATTTGCAACCTACATGAACTTCAAAGTGTACCAAATGGATGTAAAAAGTGCATTCTTAAATGGCTCACTGAAAGAAAAATATTATGTTCAACAACCCCCTAGATTTGAAAGCAGTGAGTTTACTGATTATGTCTGCAAGCTTGACAAAGCCCTTTATGGACTGAAACAAGCTCCTAGGGTATGGTATGAAACTTTCTCAGCCTTCCTCATCCAAAACAAATTTTTCAGAGGCAAGATAGACGACACATTGTTTATCTACAGGACAAATGATGATGTCATACTTGTACAAGTGTATGTGGATGACATCATATTTGGCTAAACAAGTTATAAACTTTGCAAACAGTTTGAAAAACTGATGGCAAAGAAATTTGAAATGAGCATGATGGGAGAACTCACTTACTTCCTTAGACTGCAAATCAAGCAGACTAAGAAGGGAACTTCTATCAGTCAAGAGAAGTACATCAGAAGCCTACTGAAAAAGTATGAGCTCAGTGATTGTGCCTCAGTCAAAACTCCCATGGTTCAACCAAACAACCTTGGTCCTGACCCTACTGGAAAACCAGTGAATCAAACTCTCTTTAGAGGAATGATTGGGTCACTGATGCATCTACTTGCATCAAGGCCTGTCATCCAATTCTCGGTCTATTTTTGTGCCAGATCTCAATCTGACCCAAGAGAATCTCATCTCACAGCTGTGAAAAGGATACTCAGGTACCTGAAAGGTACTCCAAACCTTGGATTATACTATCCAAAATGCTCAGGCTTTGATCTCAAAGGATACTCAGACTCTGACTATGCTGGATGTAACATGGACAGAAAAAGCACCTCAGGCTCCTGCCAAATCCTTGGTGGAAAATTAGTCTGTTGGAGTGCTAAGAAGCAATAATCAGTTGCCATGTCCTTAGCAGAAGCTGAATATGTTGCAGCAGCCAGTTGTTGTGCAAATGTACTATGGATGAAAAGTCAACTCAGTGACTATGGAATCCATTACAAGATGGTTCCCATCTTTTGTGATAACACAAGTGCAATTGCAATCTCAAACAACCCTGTTCTTCATCATAAAACCAAACACATTGATATCAGATATCATTTCATCAGGGACCATGTCATGAATGGTGACATTGAATTACACTTCATTCCCACTGAATATCAGCTAGCTGGTATCTTCACCAAACTATTGGATGAACCAAATTTCACAAGACTGAAAGCTGAATTGGGAATGTTGAATATTGAGAATCAGTCCACTGATTGAATCCATCCAACTAAGTGTATATTCTGAAAACCTCAGGTCCCTGACTCAATGTGTCCCTCAGTGAAAAAGATCACTGAATCACCTTCCCTGAACCCCTCAGACTAAATGAAAAGTCATTCAGGGGCCTCAAGATGACATTCAATGCTAACTTAAATGCTCTAAGTATTTAGTTAGTAAATGTCCGAGGTTGGTAACTGAATACCTATTTAATATAGGAATATATGTTCTTTTGCCTGCTGGCATGCATATCTTGGGCCCCCACTTCCCACATGGCATTTAATGCCTCTCCTGTCACATAAAATATATGTGATGATATAAACTCTGCAAATTACACTTTTTGTAGACGGCACAACTGTTCAGCTCGACTATTGCGCAAAACCCGGGAAAGTGGAGTGGTGGCATTTAATGCGGATCTCAAACGTTTATACAAAACGGTTTTCAAAATTGAGAAAAACCCGTTTAGTGCCAAAACCACCTCACCCTTCCACTTCCCTATAAATATCCCGACCAAATTAACACACACACACGTTTTTAGTAAATTTTAAGCAAACTCTTGCCCTTTTCTTTTAAAAACTATTGTGTGTGTGTTCTTCATCTTTAGACCCAGATCATTCTTTCTTGCAAAAACCAAGACCATCCTTTAATTGCTGCTTCTACAGCTATAACCTGCACCCCAAATGTGGAATTCACAATGGAGGGCGTGGATATGACTAAAAACAACGTCGTAGGAAATTTTGCCTACCCCAAAAAATTTTGGGCGTACAAGAATGTAGTTAAATACCTATAAAACTGATTTCTTGCTACGGCGTTTACCAAATCACCCCCAGTCATATATCATGACTATCTAAGGGAGTTATGGTGTACTACAATGGCAACTAGCCCTGACCCTTATAACGTTCTTAGTGATGAACGGGAGAAAGACCCTCTCCCTGAATTACCAAACCTTTATCAAGGCCACAGGTCTTGATTTTGCTGAGAACTTCAACCCTCAGCCCACTGAAGCAGAAGTAAAAGCCGAATTGCTTTTACTAGGGCCACATGATGAAAAACATCCTGAAGTGACCCCAGGAACCTTATTGGCCAAAGCACCAATAATAAAGACCTGGTTTCCTGCTGTCTGGAGGATCCTGATGACCTTTGTCATTCTGGCCCTTGGTGGCAATAAGTCCTCCACTGAGCAATTGAACACATCACAACAAATGATTGTGTTCAGCCTCTTGGAGGGCAGAAAGATCGACATTGGAGAGATAATCTTCAGAGACCTCATAGCCAAACTATCAGGGAAATCTAGGCAAAAACATATGTCCTACCCTAGGTTCATTTCCTGTGTGCTTCAGGACTTACTAGGCTCTGAATATGTTAGGCAAAACGTCCAGGGATCAAAACCTGACGTCTTACACAAGGCCAACTATTCAAGAGACCTCACTGAGGTACAGCCAGCCCCCTGACCACATATATGCTATTGGTCATTTAGGGACAAGACACTATTTCTCCTATGCCTTCTCCTACAAAGAAGGTGAAGAAGAAAAAGCAGGCAGGGTCCAGGAAGGTGGTTCAACCCAAACCACTCGCCACTGAGACTTCTGCCTCAAAGCCTCAAGAAAGGCAAACAACGGCCAAGACCTCTGAGACACCCACAACTGAGACCCTCTTGACTGTAAAACAAACGCCAATGGAGGGTACTGAGAAATCATCCTCAGTGTCCTCGGGCAAACCCCTTCCTTTTGGCTCTGCTGACATACACAAGTTAGTGGGGTCAGGAACCTTCCACCTTTCACATCCCGATGAAGGCATTAGTAAATCATCACCTTTTCCTGACGGAGTACAGGGTCCTATACCCTCAGTAGAGCAGCACCACTCTGCTGAGAAGGGGACCCACACCCTTTCACATCCCGTTCACGGCTCTGAGAAATCACACTCAGAGTCTCAGGGAGTACTGGCCTCTATACCTTCATCAAGGCAGCACAACCTTGGTGGAAAGGGAGGCCTCACCTTACAACTTCCCGTTTATGGTCCTGAGCAATCACACTTAGGATCTCAGGGAGAAACGGTTCCTAAATCCTCGTCAGGGCTGTACAACCCTGATGGGAAGGGGGACCTCAACATCTCATTGCTTCATGATAGTACTGGAGAACTCCCACCAGTCCTTGAAGGCACTCATGGATACAAAGACTCAGGGGGCATACGACCACCCGCTCCCATGGTGGATCCAGTCTCTCAGGAAATGACTCCATGGACCAGGCAGAGAAAACCCACTCTGTTCTCCTGGAGGGGTCAGAACCTGGCCACAACAAAGGTGGGACCTCTTTTGAGGGGGAGCCGGATTCATCCAAGGTTAAAACTCTGGCAGCTCTAGAAAGGATACTAAATGAAGAGCAAAGGAGGAAATGGTTGATTTTGGGGATGAAGAAGTTTTTGGTACTGGGGAGGAAATGGAGACTGAAACATACAACTCTCCTCAGCACACCGAACAACCACTAACATCTCCTCCTCCTGAGGATCAACAACCCCAAACCAACCCAACCACATCATCATCATCATCAGGCCACTCATCTGCTCCTGCTACTCATGAATACCTGCAGAAGTACGATAATGTTCTTCCTCTCACGGAAAGAAAACTAGTAAAGTTCCTCCGTATGGCCAACAATGCCCTCTTCCGAGAGATCACTAAAGAACAATGGGATCAGCACACTGAAGCGGCAATCTCCTATGCTGACTTCAGGGCTGCTGTTGAAAAATCTCAGGGTAAGTTACATCAGGTCGCCAAACTCACTGACAAACAACTCGATGACCTGAGGGAATCTCTTGATAGTATGGGTTCTGAACAAGACAAGCAGCTCTCCAACATATTGACGACTCTTGATTCCATTCAGGAAGAAATCAGAGATGATCCAGCCCTGATCACAAAGCTGACTGAGTACATGGATACTCAGAAGACCACCTCCACCAACATTGCTGAGCTTCTAACGCTTCTTCAGGGGGTGGATCTAAAACCACTAAGGTCTCAGCAAGATGTGATTCAATAGTCAGTCGCTGATACCCAAGAGTGCCTGACCAAGATATCCTCAGCCTTTGATCAGCTCTCCAACAAGTATAACGAGCTGATCAACCATAAAACCAACAAGGTAACTGAACTCGCTGAAACTCAAAGTACCATGGCAGATGATATTTCTGTCCTGAAGAATGAGACCTCTGACGTCAAGAAAATGGTCTCCAGCATTCTGTCAATTCTTCAGGCTTCTCCGGTTACCCCACCTCCTCAGTCAACAGATGCTTCTACTGAAGCACCAGCATTTGTTGAGGGGGAGAAACTTGATGAACCTACTCCTAAACCTTCATCTTTTGCACTTGTTGTTGCTTCAATCCCTGTCCAACCTGAAGCAATAGCAACGAAAGTTCCTGAATCCTCATCCAGTCAACCCCCTTCTACTGAAAAAGGGAAGAGAATCATGGTGACTGAAGATCCTCCTCAATATCAACTGGTGACGGCATCAACAGAAAGGCGTCCTAGTCCAGACTCGCCTTTTTGGGTCACCTTAGATGATGGGAGTAAATTCTTTGGAACTCCGCAGGAAGTGGCCGAAGTCCTGGATGAACAGGACAAAAGAAAGGCTGAGCAACTCAACAGACCTGTAATTGTTGAAGTTGCCAAGGATGTAATAAAGGAAACTGATCAGGTCATCAAGGGGGAAGAATTCCTCAAGCTTCAGGCCGACCGCATTAAGGAACACAATGAGCAGGTTAGGCTAAGAGAAGAAAAGAGGAAGAGAACCTATGAGAAGTATATGTGGTACATGACAAAGACTAAGGGTGAAGGCACCATAACTGACATGTCCATTCACATGACCAAGCCCATAAGCATAACGGTTCACAGGGGACCAAGAAAGTCTGAGAAAAACAAACCCTTCAAATTCTCAGACTATGGGCTTAAGGAATGGGACATGATGATGCCCATCCTGAGGAAAATGCAAGGCAAAATAGTTCCTGATCTTCTGGCTACCCTGAACAGTAAATATGAGGAACTAGAAAAGGTAGCCAAGAGCCTGGGAATAGATCATGAGAAGGCGCTTGCATCTCATGGACTTGCAATTCCTGAACCTACTCAGAAGACTGGGAGGAAGAGAAAAGCTGTGGGACAGGAGCCTGAACAGTTCATAGCAACTCTCCATTGCAACAGAATTCCTCCTCAAAGAGTCAAGTTTGTTCCCAACCTAGTCATCAGGGAGCCTGAGTATGGTATCTTCTTTGTTGATGAGTTTGACCAACCGGCCTTTCAGCGAGTCAGTGATTTAAACTTTGTGGAAACGACAACTCTCCTGGCATACAAGCTAATGGCACTTCACGTGAAGGGCTCTGAAAATGAAGAGTTTGTCAAGCTGTTGGATAAGATGATGAATGAGAGACCTGAAAAAGAAGTGTTAGTGTCAAAGAAAGCTAAGTTGGAGCTCATGGGTATCTTGGAAGCCTGAGTACAAGATCCCTGAGTATTATGTTTAGATGTTAGGACAAATGTAATGATATTAATAAAATGATGGCCCATGTTTGGTTATATCATTGTCCTTAATAGCTTTCTAGTATATTCAGTATGAAAAGAAGCCCATTTGCTCACTCATAACTGATCAAAACACTTAGGCGTAATTTATATCCAAATAGGGGGAGATTGTTGGGTCCGTCAGTACCCAAGCGTCCTGAAAACAGGATTTGGACACAAATTTTACAAGTGTTAATCAACCTTAAACACTCTCAAGTCACTGAGTGAACAGTCACTCAGTGAGTTACCTTCAGGATGCTTAGGACGAGTCTAAGAAGAAAGATTCACCACTCAGTGAGGCGGAACTCTCCGAGTGTCACTTAACCAAAGAAGAAGGTAATGGGTTCAGTGAGTAATGACAAGAACTCAATGAACCCCAATCTCCTCAACAACTATGATGATTGAAGATTGAAGACTGAAGACCTAGACTGAAGAATCTGAAGTCTGAAAGATAGGCGGGATTAGGCGGGAAGAGTTTGAAAAGATAAGGGGAAGTCTTATCGAGCCGAAAGAAAACTTTCCCTAAAACGGCTTAAAGTCGAGATGTGTCATAGCTGACACTCGGAAAGCACTTTTAGCTTATTCCCAATGCAGATTCTTAGAAATGACAAATACTGTTGTATTTTGTCAAACTAGCTAGGTTATTCCTTCTTTACTTCTAGAAGGTGCTCTTTTATACTTGTGTATAAATAGGAACAGATGGGAGAAAAGTGGAATAAGTTTTGTGCATTAAAAGCTTAGACTTTCACAAAACCATTTTTCTCCTCCAAAGAGCAACCACGTCCTTGAGATAGCTCACTGGTTCATTATTGTTGCCACTCAAGAATAACTTGAGTTTAGAGAGGGGAACAAACCATACCTTGTCTATTCAATCTCAAGTGTTTATTCCGCAAACACTTGGGTAATAGATTCTTTTGATTAATTTCTAATAATAATTTAAACCTTGAAAAACTTGTGTTTTTATCTTTATGTTTTACTTATCTTTTATAATTAATCAATACGTTAATTCAGTCATGGAACACAATTTCAGTTATTACATTAACTGTGTAGTTACTTCTACTTGTGTAACGGGAACAACAGTATGTCTTAAAACAAGTTTTCCAAAAGCAAAACACTTCGGGTTCAAGTAATGGTGGTTGTTGCATAAAGAACCCCTCTCTATAGTTCTCTTGAGCAATGAATCTTACTCAACTTTATGCAAAAATAAGTTCAGGTTTTTAAATTTTTGACAAAGAAGTTTTTGATTAAAAAAGCTTTCGTAAAAAGGTTTTAAGGTTTGAAAACTTGGGTATCTCGCTCTGATACCAATTGTAGAACCGTTGAGGAGGGGGTGAATATGTTCTTTTCGACTTCTTTTAAGTTTAAGTAAGTTAAGAATCAAGTTTGCATGCAAGTGTGTGTAAACAATTAAGCAATATAAATTGAAGTAAAGTAATGAAAAAGTAAAGAGAATAGAGAACAAGCACAATGATATACTGGTTCGGGATGAGGGATTTAGATCATCCGTACATCCAATTTTGAATCCGTGATACCTATATTATTCACTAGTTGCAAATCCTTGTAGTGGATAAACCGTACACCTTAGCTCCGCGGATCGATGCCTAGACCTAAGCTAGCACCTAACGGAGTCCATACCTGAAACCACACACAAAGACTACGCGAACTTTCCACATAAATACAAAGTCCACCCTAGGAAATACCAAACCCAAATGCTTGACCACACTTGGTACAAGACATTACACTGATAACATCAAATAGTCCTGATATTTTAGTGTCTATTTCCCCCTAACATGCTCATCATTTGTGTCATTTTATTGGAATATATACTCTTATTCGTTTACATTTCATTTTCAGGTTAATAATGTGCATTAGAACGAAGAGACGCAGATTTGGAAGGTTATTAATGAAAATACATAAGAGTATGCTGATCGGACAAGAGTTACGGCGTAAATCCACTCTCTACTTACGCCGTAACAAGGATTTATACTAGAAGACCCAAGTCAACGCTGACCAAGGTTACGGCGTAACTCCTACATAATTTACGCCATGTATATATATCTCCAAGACTTATAAGATTTTCGTGGTCCAAGAAGTTATGACGTAAACCTGTGTACGAGGGTTTTATGTTCGTAACTGATACGTGGTTTTGCGACCTTACAACAGGTTTTACCTCTCGAGGGATCTCAAGAGGCTTACAACCCCACCAGGCAGTGTACCTGACCGATGTAGTATAGTGTAGTGGTAAGTACGGGGGATTGATCGTTCTCCACAGGGAATAGTGTTCGTTAGGTATGAAAAACTACTCTAATTAGGTCTAAGGGTGAGGGAAGATTCTTTTTCTATTTTTATATTTTTATGAAAGCAAGTAAAATCTCGGATTTGAAGGAGTGGGCGGAATTAGTTGCTAGTTAACTAACCCAAATAACTACAAATGCAAATAAAATAAAATAACTGAAAATGAAAAGGTTGTGAAACTTATGTGGAGAGAAATGTGTTTACTTAGATTTCCTTACTCCCTAACTATCTTTTACCGGTTGATTAGTGTGTATTAATTGCGTGGATGACGGGTGTATTCCTTAATACCAATCGTGGGGTGGCGTACGTACTTCCCCAACTCTACAAGCTCCTACTTCACTCCTATGTCGAGCCGGCTAGGAAGCTCCTAACATGGGATCACTAGAATTCGCTCATGCATTAAATACAACCATAAAAACCTAGTACGCATTGGTTCATGTTTCTTAAGACGTTCAAGCAAGTTACCGTATAGGAAGTTAGCCAGTTTTTTTAAGCCTAACATCGATAGACAATCATCCAATACAATTAATAACACACTAATAACCAATAATCAATAGTTAGGTTTCATTAGATCTAAGCAAACACAAGATAAATCTAGCCTAGCATGTTAATCAAAAGACAAGAACAAGATATAATCAAACAACACATAGACATATTGATTGATTAAATGAATACTTATCTTCAATTAAACATGGGAGATCCAAGGGTATGAAAACCCTTAAAAATGGCAGAAATTCATCTTAGGGTTTCTCCTCACAAAGTTGCACACTAATGACAAAAAATTGCAAAACTATATATAGAGTTTAAGGGCTGACGGCGTCACGTTGTAGATCTTGACGCCGTCACCTCGCCGTGTCTAGGGTTCCCGGATGGCCTTCTTGACGCCGTCCCTCTTTAATGCTCCAAAATCCGCTCTGGCTTATCATGTGTATTTTTCATATCCACCTCTTTTTGCCAAGCCATGACGCCGTCAAGAGCAATCCCTGACGCCGTCAAAGGTACTTTTCCAGCCGATTTTGAGACTTTGTCGTTTTCTTCACTTTTATGCTCCAAAAACGTCCAAAATGCTTCCTTTTCCAGATTTCTTCTCCAAAGTACCTAAAATGACAAAAGGAACGATTTAGGGCAATATTTGATCAAATAAATACGATTTAGGGCTTAAATGACCCCCTAAAAGCGGTACACTTTTCGCTTCATCAAATACCCTTACACTTGAGATTTGCTTGTCCTCAAGCAAATGCGCTTTTATTCTAATCAAAATACAAGTTAGGGGTCATTTAATGCTAATATAAAAGTAATTACAACAAATAGTCGTTCCACTTTAATCATAATAAGCACGGAGATTACAAACTAGCACCTCACAAGTAGTGTTTAGATACTCACATCTCTCTGGTGTCATCAAAATAAATCTCATAAATGAAAATGGATAATATCTCTCACTACCTGTCATAGCAAATAGATTACCATAGGCTTGGGAAAGGATCAAAAACCTCCTCCACTAGGCGTAAGCACCTAAGATAAACTATCAAAGAGGGCTTTTAAACGGGTTATAACGTGAGGTGTAGGGATATGATAAACACGGTTTTGTTGGATAAGGGATATTTTACTGGTGGCGAGTTAAAGATCTTGATTAATTACATGTACAATATGGCGTTGCTAAGCCAAGACTAGACTCGACTTAAGCTAAAAACAAAATAACAAAAACATAAAATAAACATAAAATGAAACGGGATGGTAGTCCGTATGTTTTTTTTTTCTATTTTTCTATTTTTTTTTTAATACACTCTTGCCCTACCATCCAAAATAATACATCATAGGGGCGTTGCATTCCCCTTACACTTGAACTTTTACATAACTTTACAAATAACTATTCTAATGACTCGAATTAAGATAATCGAAACACTTGGAGTACTTTTAAAATATTTAGCACATATGGGGGTAATAATGTTCTTCCCCATTACTCCATTACACTAGTACTTTACCCATGAGTCCCAATCGTCCCAAAACAATATGTACAAGGATATGACTCGACTTAGCAACCATGTAATCAATTAGATAATTAACTAAGGGTTTAAACAAATGTTGTAACAATAATGCACTTAAAATGAGTGCATACGAGGTAGGCTAAGGCGATTTGGGTGTACATTTAAGTGGGGTGTAACAAATTCTTCCTTTAAGTAAAATGCTTAAAGGTCGAAACAAAAAGATAGGCTCTGAGGGGTGTACTAGGGGTATCGTGTACTAAAAATGAGTACAACGCAAAGGGTGTGGGAGAATTACTTGACCAATGTAGCCAAAGTAATTATAACAAAAACACAGGTGTAAAACAATGGGTTAATCCTAATGCCTCTTATCATGTAGTAAATCTAACTACACGAATGTAGTCTCACTTGTGGCCTCGGAATGGTCCTAACGCAAGTTCTAGAATCTAAGTGCTACCGGTACACACATCATAGCATAAATGCTTTTCCTACCAATTCTAGGGGCGAACCTCACATATTTGGGGGTGGAAAAATTTTTAGTGGTACGGTTTTTGTGCTAGTCATATAACTCCTATCCATGAGACGCTCATTAAGACCAAAGTTTCACTCCTATATGTTGTAAAAAAAATTTTAAATTTGGTACTAAAATTGCCTTAACAAGTATTTCTCTCAGTTTTATTACACATCTACCATCAAACAAATAAAAATCAAGTGCAATTGTATTCTCTAAAGTATCGTATTTTTACCCCCCCTTACACTTAAGATGAACATTGTCCCCAATGTTCAAATAACAAAATGTAAAAGTAACAAGGTAAAAGAATGAAATCAAATACTCCCCTGATTCGTTTGGTGGATAATGAGGTAACATGGTTAGATCTTCTTCCAAGAGAATGTAGAAGCTCCAAGACTAATGCATCGCCAAAAGCTTGATTCCCCATACATCTCCTTGTCCAAAATAACCTGTTAAACCTGAGAAAATCAACACAAAAACCTGCATAACATCAGCGGGATAAATCTATATATAAGATATAATGCTTGTGGAATGATAATTTTGCAGATTCCTGGAGTTTATAAGTTAGAGATTTAATAAAAACCTTTTTTATGAAAACAAAACTTTCAAAAATTTCAGAAAATTAAAACCTGACGCCGTCAGGTTGTAATGCCTGACGCCGTCAGAAATGATCTGACAGAATTTTCATGTTAAGTTTCCGGAAAATTTCTGGAAAAACCTCTACCTTACTTCCTGAAAATCCTGCAAAACATCATTATGACTCGATACAAGCATTTGACTCAAACAAATACTAATATGTATGTTAATTTATTATTATTATGATTCATGTTCATTTGTGTTCTAATAAACCGATTTGGATTTCCCTTACACTTAACTTTTGCAAAATACCTTTATATGTAGTTAAGACGAAGTTAAAAATAAAATAAAGCATTTTCACAATTTAGTTTTGAACATGAATCAATAATAATAAAAATTAAACATACATACGGAAACAAATAAAATCAAACAAACAAATAAATAAACACACAAAGCAAATAAAGCTTGGGTTGCCTCCCAAGAAGCGCTTTTCTTTATTAACGAGTCTTGTAGCTAGACTCAAAGTCACGTACATTACGTGATTCCATCATTGGTTACGGTTCCTAGGCCGTTCTCTTTTCCGGTGTTATATTCCGGTCCTAATTTCAAACAATCCTTGTAGAAACCGGATATCCTTTCCATAACATAGTCTACTCCTTTATTTCTATCCTCATCATTCCTATATTAGACCGCTTGTTTAAGCTCCTTCTCAACATTTGACAAGTGTTGGAATTGCTCTATCTTATATGGCATTTGGTAGTTTACCTCATCGGTCTCATCCTTAAATCTAACTATCCCTAAGGAAGGTTCATAAGTAATTCTAGAGACCTCAACAAATGGTTTTCCAAAAACTACTTGAGTTAAGGATGCATCGACGATTGGGCGGATATCTTCTACAATTACAAAGTCGGTGACATAGGTGAAGTTTCCTACATAAACCGGTATTCCATTAACTCTTCCCGTGAAGTTACTCATCCAACCCTTAACAGGGAACATCCTATACCCAAGTTGATTTTTCATTATTAAGTTGTAGTGGGCTCTAGTCATGATGTTTATGGGCGATCTAAGGTCGATGTAAGCTTTCCACACATGCAAATGTCCGATGTTGCATGGTATGTTGAGATTAGAAGGATCGCCTATTTTTATAATTGGTCTACCTAGGAAGTATGGTGTCTCGGGGTCATCGAATAAGTCTGTATGATATGCGCGCTCTTCCTTAGTGGGTAGCCTATTGAAGTAGTCCTCATCATCATCTACTTCTTCAATCTCACTTTTCCTAACTTTTTTATCAACCTCGACTTGCTTAACCTCATCCTCAGGTTCACCATTATCCTCATTCCTATCAATTGGTTTGATAGTGACAATGTTGACGAAGTGGACGTGTTTGGATGAAGAGGGGTCTTTTACTTGGGGTCCGCTATTTGTGTTCCTAGCGTCCTTATGTGGAGGTGATAGCACTTGGTTGTTGAGGGCTTTCAATAAGTTGTCAATTTTATTGGTCATCTCCGTTTGTTGTTGATTGAATTCGGATTCAAACTTGGCCAAACAAGCTTCTTGAGATGCCATAAATTGGGACATCAATCCTTCAAAGTTATTGGTACTACCATAATTGTTGGAAGGATTGTTATTGAAAGTACGGTTCGAAGATGAACCGCTTGATTGAAAACGATTAGGTGGGTTGGACGAATTGGTTTGTTGTGCGTTTTTGTTTTGTTTCCACCTAAGGTTTGGGTGATTTTTCCATGAGGGGTTGAATGAATCACCGTAAGGGTTTGGCTCGGGTTTGAAAGTGTACCACTTGTCTCCCGCTCCGTCGGTACGCGAGGATGCGTAGTCCGCAAAAGCTTGTTCGGGGAGTTCCATGCAATCACGAGTGTCGTGGGGACCACTACATAATTCACATGAAGAAGTGATTTTGTTCACTTGGCTTGAAGGTTTAGGAGCCTCGTAGGATTTCATAAGAAACTTGACTTGGTCTTCAAGTTCTATGATCCTACGGTCGGAAGTGCTTGAATTGTTCGAAGGCAAAGATATTGCCTTGACCGTTTTATTCAAATCACTGGGATCACTCCAACTTTCGTTGTCATAAATAGCAAGATATTCTAGGAGAGCCCATGATTGTTCCGCACTTAGATCACGTAGCTTACCACCGGCCGATTGGTCAATGGTTTGCCTCGTGGAGAGATTGATATGGTCATAGAAGATTTGGACTTGGAGCCAAAGTTCTATGCCATGGTGAGGGACTTTTTGGAGTAAGTCCTTGAATCGAGTCCATGCCTCGTAGAGGGTTTCGCCTTGACGTTGTTGGAACATCAAGATATCATTCCTTAGCTTGGTAGTCCTTCCCGGTGGGAAAAACTGAGCAAGGAAACGAGTGGTGAGATCATCCCAAGAGGTGATAGATCCTGCGGGTAGACGCTCTAGCCATTGACTAGCTTGGTCCCGCAGAGAGAATTGAAAGAGACGCAGTCGGGTCGTCTCTCGAGTGGAAACATCAAGGTCTATAGAATCAACGATTTTGAGAAAGACCTTGAGATGTTGGTTAGGATCTTCGGAACGAAGTCCATGGAATGCGCATCCGCTTTGCACCAACCAGATGGTGTCGGATCGCAAGGGTGTGACATTGGCTCCTTGGGTGAGCTCAATGGTGTTTCGATAGCCATGGTGGCTAGGACGGGAGTAGTCTCCTAAGGTACGAGCTCTAGGAGGTGGGTGTTGTTGTGGTGGTGGGTTGTTGGGATCAAGGATATTACCACCTTCCATGATGTCGGATGGTAATGGTTACGAACAAAGAAACGAAGAAAAAAGATAGACTAAAGAAAACCTAGAAAAATAAAATAAAAATCTCACTAGAAAGGAATCTAGTGAGTAGACCTAATAAAATAAAAATTCAACCTAAACAATAACTATTCCCCGGCAACGGCGCCAAAAACTTAATACGTGGTTTTGCGACCTTACAACAGGTTTTACCTCTCGAGGGATCTCAAGAGGCTTACAACCCCACCAGGCAGTGTACCTGACCGATGTAGTATAGTGTAGTGGTAAGTACGGGGGATTGATCGTTCTCCACAGGGAATAGTGTTCGTTAGGTATGAAAAACTACTCTAATTAGGTCTAAGGGTGAGGGAAGATTCTTTTTCTATTTTTATATTTTTATGAAAGCAAGTAAAATCTCAGGTTTGAAGGAGTGGGAAGAATTAGTTGCTAGTCAACTAACCCAAATAACTACAAATGCAAATAAAATAAAATAACTGAAAATGAAAAGGTTGTGAAACTTATGTGGAGAGAAATGTGTTTACTTAGATTTCCTTACTCCCTAACTATCTTTTACCGGTTGATTAGTGTGTATTAATTGCGTGGATGACGGGTGTATTCCTTAATACCAATCGTGGGGTGGCGTACGTACTTCCCTAACTCTACAAGCTCCTACTTCACTCCTATGTCGAGCCGGCTAGGAAGCTCCTAACATGGGATCACTAGAATTCGCTCATGCATTAAATACAACCATAAAAACCTAGTACGCATTGGTTCATGTTTCTTAAGACGTTCAAGCAAGTTACCGTATAGGAAGTTAGCCAGTTTTCTTAAGCCTAACATCGATAGACAATCATCCAATACAATTAATAACACACTAATAACCAATAATCAATAGTTAGGTTTCATTAGATCTAAGCAAACACAAGATAAATCTAGCCTAGCATGTTAATCAAAAGACAAGAACAAGATATAATCAAACAACACATAGACATATTGATTGATTAAATGAATACTTATCTTCAATTAAACATGGGAGATCCAAGGGTATGAAAACCCTTAAAAATGGCAGAAATTCATCTTAGGGTTTCTCCTCACAAAGTTGCACACTAATGACAAAAAATTGTCAGAAATCCTACATCCAGTTTTTGGCGTTGTTGCTGGGGAGCTAATTAGGATTTTAATTTTAGTTTTGCTTTTATAGTTTTAGGCTTTTATTTTGCTTTTTAAGATTTTTGTTTCTAGTTTTCTTTCTCCCATCCTTTTTCTTAGTGTATTTCAGGAGATCATGGAGATGGAACCGGATATAGATAACATGACGATGAATGCATATTTGGAGTATGAGCACGAAAAGAATAATACATTCATGAGAAATCTTCGAACAAGGAGTGCTCTTGCAAGATTGCCCATTCCAAAACCTTCCTCTCAAACTCCGAAACCATACATCAAAGCCGGTTCTGCATTTCCATGTCCAAAGATTGGGGGCATTTCTAGAAGGGATAAGGAGTCTTACTTTGATCCTTTTTGCCATAAAGAAAAAGAAGCTTTGGAATATCCGGATTCGGACGAGGAGATTGAGATTGACAATTTTTGGAAGGAATTTATGTCTAAGGAGGCTACTACTAGATCGTCTCCTCCAGAACCCGTTGTTCTATTTCCTCGACCATACCCCAAAGCTGGTTTTGTATCTCTTGCAGAGCATGATGAAGTGGACATTGAAAACATGACCACTGAAGAATATATATTATACATGGCCTAGCAATATCAAGGGAATAATCACATTCGCAGTTTTAGTTCCAACTTTAGTAATTATTTGCAAAACACACCTGATCCTCAACCTGAAGATATAGAATTGATGATAGCAAGAGGGTTGGATGAATTGTTCTGAATTGGAGCTGAAAAACTTCAAAGAATGAAACAAGAGGAGATTCATAATGGGTGTGATAATGAAGAATTTGGGGATGTAAACCATGAAAGTAAGGACCTTCTTAACTTTCCTATTTCTCCATTTACTAATATTGTTGCTAGTGTTTGTGAACAGGATATAGATAAGGTAGATATCGACACTACAAAGGAGAAAGAGGAAGTCCAGGAGGAATGTGATGAATGGGTTACGGATGATTTTTGGGATATCACGGTTGAAGATGTAGAAAGGCTTAGGAAATTACTAACGCCTACCATGCAAGATGAATCTAACCCAAAGCCGGTGATGCAACCGTACCTGCCACCGGTTACATATCCTAATCAATTAAATGATGTGAGGAATGAAGAAACAAGCAAGGATCAACCAAAGAAGATAGAAGCAACGAGCTTACATGATGAAGATGCAATTCCACAAACTCATGTGGAATCAACTATGTGAAAAATGGTAATTTTTCCACCAATATTTTAATAATAAATGTTAATTTATTATTACTTAACTGTTAGTCTAAGCATTTATGTGCTTACATAACTATAACGAGAAGCAAACCCGCACGGTGTAGCATACAGTAACTCACCAAAACTATTTAATCTCACCAGAAATAGTGAATTTTCCACTTTTTCACATTTACAGACTGTAACATAATAAAACCGAGAGGTTATCTCACTTTTCCTGAAAAACGATACCACACGCGTACCGATACCACTTTAGTAACAATTAAATCTCATGAATTGTTTTCTGAGTCAATAAATTTTATTTCTATGCCAGTTTCATAAAAACGTCTCTGAAATTTTATTTTTCCACGTTTATATCAAACTAGGGAAACACGATTCACCCCAGCTCAGCGGGACACGGGGTACACACACTAAACTTAACTTAATAAAACAAACCCTATAATATTTTTTCTTATCCTTTCTTTTCTCTATATTGCCGCCCCTCTCATACACCTTCCCATCATTTTTAATTTCTTTGTCTATTTTGGATTCAACTCCAATCTCCCAGAAATCAAACCATCACCATCTACCATGGACTTATATACTTTCTCCACTCCCGAAGTTCCCCCGTCACTCTTACAAACCCTTCCCCAAGAGTCAATGAGTATAGACAAGAGGAGGTGATGAGGAGTGAGGAGGACCGTAGCTTCAAACGAAAGTTTTTCAACCCCTAGATTCGAAAGGATGCCGAAGGCTTTCAATAGGTTCACCTTTTTAATGGCTAATCGAAGTCCAGTTGATCCACACAATCTAACTCACTCATTGGAAGTCTTATCGAGATTTAAGGGTTTGAAAGGAGGACTAACTTCATTTGGAGGTGTGGATTGACTGGGGTTTGGATTGGATTGCTTGATTAGGATTTGGGTCTGTTCGATTTGTGTTCGGGTTCTAAGTTCTTGATTCTCCTTCTTGTATCCATCATTGTTGTAAGGGTATAATCCTCTTTTCATAACAAACATCTTCATTTGATTTATTGGTATTCGAATGTGTTGAATTGGTTCATGTTAATTTTAAAGTTGCGGTGTGTTATTGTTTTAAGTGGTAGAATTGAAAACCTGTCAAAATGTTATGTTGTTGTTGTTGTTGTTATTATGGCTCGTAAAAACATAACTGAAATCTAAGTATTGGCTCGTAAAATTGGAAGTGTCCTATGGATAGTTGTCTTTGTTCGATTTCCTTATTTGCTCAAGTCGAATTGATATGGTTAGAGGTCTTTTAGAGTGTTAACTCATAAGTTATATAGAACACATTCAAGTTTCTTTTGAGTCATTGTTAACTTGTGTTGAATAAAACCTGGAATTGTTGTTGTTATATAACTTTTGTGTTGAGGTTAAAACCTGGAAATTGATTTAGGAGAGTAGTTTCGTTGTGTTGTTTTGGTTCGAGAAGAACCAAACCCACAAAGGGTGTACTGTGGTCGTTTTCAGTCGAGCAAAACCACCCTCACAAAGGGTGTTATGGTTTGGTCTTAATTCGATTCAATCCCCACAAGGCTGCCAACCATATAGGGTATGCGTGCCTTGGTTGGAGTCTTGTTGTGTTAGCAAAACGACCCCAAATCTTGCTCACCTAGCAGCCGAGGTAAGAATCCTCCCTTGGTTGCGTTGTGCGAGTTATTCGAGTCACATTTGGCTCAAGGACAACCCATAAAGGGCTCACTTAGTTTGAGACTCACGAGGACCCCAAAGGGGTGTATTGTTTGTGCACGTTTAAACTCAAAACACCAGGTGGTGTTCAGTTGCAATCCGAGTTGTTTCAACCTTAAGAGTCTTAGATCAAACTTGGTTAAAGTAGTGTTATGTGTGGTGAGGTTTCGGTGTCGAACCCAGCCAACAGCTCTCATGTGAGTCTTGAGGTCATTAAGTTGAGTTGTCGTGTGTATTCAAGCTCGACATCAAACCTGGTGCTATATACTCATCTGTGTCAAAATATGGTTTCTAAAATTTCCCGGGTTAATACAAGTCTTCAATGGCCTTGTGTGTGTGTTCGTGTATACGTAAATTCCAGGCCCACTCGAAATTGTCCAGTCCATCAAGCATATAGGTGGCATTTGTCGCTCACAGCCCACCAGGCCCAATGTGGGTGCGTGGGTTATTTAGGAGCAGTCCAGTCCACTCGACCCCCCCCGGCTTTAATTGGGCCACAGCCCAACAAGGGATAATAGGGGTGCGTTTATATTAATCGGCCAAGTATATATATATATATATACGACTAAACGAAAGTTATAAATGCGTGTACCGACGAAATCTTGTGTTAGGAATATAAATATTCATATGAAGACTCGGTCACCCCGAGTATCTATTTAGCATTTATGTAGCTCGTAGGATTATTAGTATTATTATTATTAGTTTAGTTATTAAAGTATTCGTGGAGTGGGTCGGGTGTTTACCCACTGTCAGCTCACTCTACAGCCCACACAGGGCACCCTATTTATGTGTATAAATACCCCTCTCCCACCAAGGGAGAGGGTTGGACCTTTCATTTAATCTAATACCTTCTACTTCTCTCTTTAGAAAAGGCTCCCATTCTTTCTTTCTCTCTCTAAACCATTCGGCCAAATCACCCTTAAATGTATGTTATATGTTAATAAATATGCTACAATTGGTATCAAGAGCCATGGTTAGGTTCGCGTGAGTGCATATTCTCGGATTTGTGGTGTGTTTTTGGCACTTTTTGTGTTGTTTTTTGGTTCGTGTAAAAAGGTGGCTAAATCGTTGGTTTGAGCCTTGTTTGTGGTTAAATTCGTGAAAAACTTGTACTTTCATGTTCATAAAATTTTCTTACATCTTCCTTGATAATATACAACCTTGTTCGTGTCAGTTAGTGGAAGATTTGAAGTTTTTCTTGGCTGCGGTTTGACATTCGGACGGGTTTTCTTCGCTGCGGTTTGTCTCTTGTTCAAGGATTCGTGGTTGCGGTTTGAGTTATTTGGGAAATTGTTGGTTGCGGTTTGCCAAAAATCTCTGACTGCGGTTTGGATTCTAACTATTACGGGAAATACGACAAAAAGTACTGATAGTGACGGGTTGTCCTTTAGCGGCCGCGGTTTGTGATTCTTGTCCTTTGCGGTTTGACTTCTTGCGGTTTGAGGTATTGCGGTTTGACTTATTGCGGTTTAGCTTTTCTGCGGTTTGACCAGTCCTGCGGTTTGACCAGTCTTGCGGTTTGACCAGTATTGCGGTTTGTCGTTCAGTGCTGCGGTTTGACGTCTGCGGTTTGAGGTTACTCTGCGGTTAGAGTTTTCTGCGGTTTGTGGTATTGCGGTTTGAGTCTTCTGCGGTTTGTGATATTCTGCGGTTTGTGTCTTCTGCGGTTTGTGGTACTGCGGTTTGAGGTCTCTGCGTTTTGAGGTTTCTGCGGTTTGACCAAAGTTGACTTTTTACGTCAAAACTTCAAACGGTCATAACTTTTGAACCGTAACTCCGTTTTCAGCGAATTACCTGTCAAAAACAACCGTGAGACCGAGGAGAAGGACCCGTTGAATAAATATATTAATTTCACCATAATAACTTGCATCAACCAAACCAAATCACAACTAAACAACAGATTACCAAGTCTACCAAACTGTCATCATAACACATTCAAGTAATCATTATCATTTCACGGTTTATTCTTGATTTTTGCAAAATCCCGCGAAAGAATCTATTTCTCGGTTTAAATCATAGAATTGTAAAATCCCGTGCACGTTTACATCATGTCTACTACTTCAGATTCTTTCATATCTGAGGTACTCAAGTTGTACGACACGTACGATAAACGTAAGACTTCCAACCCTGTACAACAAATAAACGTGTTTGATTCTGATATTGCTAATATGGAATCTTTGTGCTCGAATTCGCAAGAGAGAGTGTTGCATCAGCCACAACAATTGCACGATGATGCAAAGGAAAGTTGCATAGAATGCTTTCGACTACTTCATTCATATCTCAAGGTTCTCTCAGAAAGACCTGGATCCATGGGAGGATTCGAATGAGCATTTGTATCACTCTTTGGTCAAGATGTTCAGACTTTCATAGGCACTATGTTCCTGAACTTAGATCAACTAGAACAACAACTTGACAATGAAGAATTTCATGAAATTGGATCCATGGCTGCTCTTCGGGTGATCAACAAACAACTTCAAGTGTTCATCAATTCACAATACACTTGGGATTATGATAGTCAAATGACAGAAAAGTGTTTTACTGATTACACTGGAATTGAAGTTAACATGTTCAGAGAAACATTACTCCAACACATGGATGTTGGGAATTCTGCTAAGTAAGATTCTGCTGAAGAATACTGCTGATGGATTCTGCTGAAGAAGTGTTTCTGCGGAAGTAGAGATTCTGCGTAGTTTGTTTCTGCTGATATAGATATTCCGCGTATTTTATTATTAGTTAGGATATGTACGAGCTTTATTAGGAAACTATTATGATTATCTTGTTTAGTTTTTAGAAGATACGTTTCTTGTGAAACGGTTTAGGGTTTCTAGTGACACGGTTTAGGGTTCCTTATCTATAAAAGGAACACATTATTATGTATGATGTACGAGTTTAGAAAAACAAGTTCTTAGTATTAATCAAAGATCCATAGAGGATCAAACGTTCTTAGTAATTTGTGTTCTTGCTTGTGTTTGATTTCCGCTTTATAATACAAGTAGTAGAGACTTTCTATTAGTGTGTTTGTGATTACATAGACATTACTAACGATCCACGAGTGCTCAAAGATCTATCAAGGTCTGAGGTTCTACAAGTGGTATCAGAGCCTCGGGAGAGTCTCTGTGATACTAAGAACATCTTTTCTTTTACACCCTCTCAATCAAAACAACCAAAACAATGCCTGGATCAGACGATGGATCAGAAGTTAACAACAACCATAACACCACATCTTCATCTTTGCAACAACTCACTCTCACCAACAGCAATGCAAAGTTCCCATACCTCAAGAAGGAAGAGTATGAATTGTGGGCTATGAAGATGCAGAACTGGATCACTAATGTTGATTGGAATCTTTGGGAAATTGTCAAAAAGGGAAATACTTTGAAGAAGCACATCAAAGATGCTGATGGTGTAGTTACCATTGTTGATCCTCAAACTGCTGAAGAGATTCTTACTATACAGAGAGAGAATAAAGTTAGAACTATTCTCCTTCAGGCTATTCCAGATGATCACATTGGTGATTTTCACTACATGGAGGATGCAAAGGACATCTGGATGGCCATCAAGGCTAGGTTTGGTGGGAACGATGAGTCAAAGAGGATGAGGAAATCAATGTTGAAACAGCAGTTTCAAGAATTCCAAATCTCTGAGGAAGAAGGTATTCACAAGGGGTATGATAGGTTTCATAAGATTTTGAGTCAATTGAATCAGCTGAAGGCCAGGCCAGACAATGAGGATTGAAATGCAAAGTTCTTGCGATCTTTACCTCCATCTTGGCTGCATGTGAGCATTGCACTCAAAGCTAAAGGTGGACTGGATATGCTCTCTTTTGATGATCTCTACAACAATCTTAAAAATCTTGAGCCCGATGTTAGAAGTCCCATTCGTTCATCCACTCCTAGTTACTCAGCTTTTGTTAGCACCACCTCCAATAAGATGAATCAAGCTTCAAGCCCGAGCTCCTCAACATCATCTTCCTACACCAACACCAGACCAAATTCACAACCAAAGTCTAGTGGTGTATTGGAAGATGTACTTCACTCTTTTGTTGCTGATTATGATCATCAACAGCAACTTGCTTTTGAGGATTTTGATCAGGTGGATCCTCTGGATATGGAAGAGATGAACTTGAAGTGGCAGGTGGCCATGCTCACAATGAACATCAAAAGGTTTGAAAACAAGTCAGGGAGAAAGTTTGGTTTCAAGGGAAGAGACCCAGCTAGATTTGACAGGAGGAAGGTCAAATGCTATACATGTGGTCAGATGGGTCACTTCTCAAGAGAGTGCAAGGACAGGAAGACTGGTGATGAGGTTAGGTATTCTACCTATCAGCAGAATCAGGTGAAAGATGGAACTGCCAAAGCTTTAGTCACTCTGGATGATCATGTCAACTGGAAGGCGCATGAGCCTGATAATGATGAAGCTTCTGGTCCTGAGTTGAGTGGATTGCTGGCCAGCTGTTCTACAGAGGATCAGCATGATCAAGTTGCCTTTATGGGCATCTCTCAGGTACATAATTATGTTTTTGGTTGTAGTGAAAGATATAATGAACTTAAGGAGGCTTATGATGAATTGAAACCTAAATATAATAAACGTTATGTAGAAGTTGAGTCTTGCAAACAGGCTTTAAAAACTCTAGAAAAACAAAAGGTTTGGTTTCAAAAGAATCAGCTTGCTTATGATGAAAAGATAAGGGTGTTAGAAAGTGATTTGAAATGTACTAGAATTGATTTAAAACGTACTGAGAAAGAAAAAGCTAATGTAGAATCTGAAAACCAAGTACTGAAAGAGAAAATTAGAGAAGGAAATAGCTAATCATAACACTTGGTTAATGTCAGGTGATAAGTTATCTAACTGTCTCTATAATTGTCAACCTGTAAACTCTAGTATAGGTTTAGGCTTTAAAAAATATGTTGGTTTAGAGGCTAGGGATGATAAGGGTAAATCTACACCAGCAGGCTTAGCAAATTATGTTAAAGAAGGAGAATTACATGCTGTGCCTGGACCTATTAGAGGTGAACACATGCCCACTACCAACACCACAGACTTTGATGGATCACACCATCTGTATGGCAAAAAGTCAAGTGACTTGCCAGACCCTGATTGTAATTCTACTGACTTTGTCTCTTGTTCTTCTAGTGACAAGTCCTCTGACCAAGGGTCTACTACCAGTTGTGATTTAAGTGAAAAGTCAGACCTTCCCAAGACCTCACCCAAGACCTCACCAAAGCCTACACCCAAGACTCCCTACAAGTCTGTTAGAATTGCTGATGAGGAATCAAAGTCCAAGACAGTTTCTTCTGAAGACTTGTCTTTTAATTCTTTGCAAAACAATGTTTTTAATTCTGTCAAAAACAATCCTGTTAATGTTAGTGGTTTGAATAATCTTGCATGTAATGGAACATCTTTCACTTTTAATAAATCTTCTAAAAAGAAGAAATGCTTTGTGTGTGGAAGTAAATTTCATTTGATTAAGGATTGTAATTTTCATGAGCAAAGATTGGGTGTATGTGGTGGTCAAAATAAACCTAGACCAATGTGGAATAATGTTAAGGATATACCACCATATGTTCCACAAGCAACTCATAAGACCAGCAATTCTGCTGATAGACATTCTCCATCCGCTAGGAGAAGACCTGTTGCTAGACCATATGTGAGACCAACTAGTTCATACTTTCAGAATGGTTATTGGCCTGGATTTATTGACCTAATGTATGTGGGTAAGGGATATTGGGATACTGCTGTTAAGCCCTCAGCAGGTTGTTTTTGGACTAAAAAGGGACCTAATTTTCATAGCAGGTCCAAGAACAATGGTGGATCTTATACATCTACATGGCCTAACTCTTATGATCCACAAGGCAGGCTCAAGTCAGTAATGACTTGAGTCTCCCAAGTGTACTTATATTTTGTATATTTTTGTTGTTGTTGTAGGATCATCCTCTGAAAAGTAAAGAAGTAGGCATAGTAGATAGTGGTTGTTCCAGGAGTATGTCAGGAAACATAGAGATGATGCATGATTTTGTACCCATTGAAGGAGGAGGCAATGTGACTTTTGGTGGAGGAGATGGTAGAATCACTGGGAAAGGAACCATCAGAACACCTAATTTGGACTTTGAGAATGTGTATTATGTGAAGGAACTGCAACATTTCAACTTGTTCTCAGTATCACAAATTTGTGACACCAAGAACAAAGTATTCTTCTCTGAGGATGAATGTCTTGTGCTCTCTAAAGACTTCAAACTTCCAGAAGATACAACAATTCTGCTGAGAGTTCCCAGAAGTTACAATTTATACACATTCAATTTGAATGATGTTCAACCTGAAGGTGACTTAACATGTTTGGTGGCTAAAGCATCCCTGGATGAGTCTACTAAATGGTCTAGAAGGATGGTTCATGGACTTCCTTCCAAAGTCTTCACCAATGAGCACAATTGTGTTGCCTGCAACAAAGGAAAGCAACACAGAGCCTCATACAAAGCCATTACTGCTGTGAGAACTATCTCAGAACCTCTTCAGTTGCTGCATATGGATCTCTTTGGTCCAACTCAAATCAGAAGTATTGATCACAAGTACTTCTGCCTGGTAATCACTGATGACTATAGCAGGTTTTGTTGGGTATTCTTTTTGAAAACTAAAGATGAAACATCTCCAATTTTAAAAGAATTCATTACCCTTGTTGAAAACCAGCTAAACAAAAAGGTTAAAGGTATTAGGTGTGATAATGGGATAGAGTTCAAAAATGTTGTTTTAATAGACCTCTGTCAGTCTAAAGGGATAAAAAGGGACTATAGCAATCCAAGAACCCCACAGCAAAATGGGGTTGCTGAAAGAAAGAATAGGACCTTAATAGAGGCAGCAAGATCCATGCTTGCAGACTCTAAATTACCCACTATGTTCTGGACTGAAGCAGTAAGCACTGCTTGTTATATTTTGAACAGGGTATCCATCACTAGACCTCATTTCAAGACACCTTATGAACTTCTCACTGGGAAAGTTCCTGATATTCATTATCTCAAACCTTTTGGATGTCAAGTGACCATTTTGAACACTAGTGATCCACTGGGAAAGTTTGATGAGAAAGCTGATGAGGGGTATATTGTGGGTTATTCAGCACATAGTAAGGCTTATAGGGTATATAATTTAAATGCTAAAAAGATTGAGGAAACCCTTAACCTGAGATACCTAGAAGACAAGCCTAATGTTCAGGGTCAAGGTCATGCTTGGTATTTTGACCTGGATTACTTAACTGATTACTTGGGCTATACTAGATATGTTGCTAACCAATCTGCAGGTTATCAAGAGTCTCCCACTAACAATGCAGGTACCCTGGATGATGACTCAGATAGTGAGTCTGAGCATGATGAACAAACAATTGTTGTACATTCTTTTTCTCCTAACCATTTTGCAGGTGATAGCTCTAAAGAAACTTCTGATGAGATTGAAGATGAGTCACACTATGCAGAGGACCTTGCTAGACTCAAGAAGCAGGAGCATGCAGCCAATCAAGAAGCTGAAAGACTTGGTGTGGAGTCAACACAACCAGTCAGTGGAAACCAGGATTCTGCTGACAGTTCTCCTGTTTCCCCTGACATCACCAAATCTGCTGACAGTTCAACTGAAGGTTCTCCCATTTCTCCTAGTGTGTCCACAGACTTTGAAGAGCCATATACACGTTTTCCAAGTCCTTCTGATCTTAGGAATAACCAACCCAAAGCTGAAATCTTCAACTCAGCCTCCTATGACAGTGATTTTGGACCCAATGTGAACAATCTTGACACCACAATTGATGTCAACCCCAATGCTACCAAAAGGATCAACATTTCTCAACCCCAATCCAATATTCTTGGTGATCCTCAAGCACCTGTTAGAACTAGAAGTACTGTGAAAAGTTCTAAGTATGGTCAAGTTGCTTTTCTTTCCTATGTCTCAAATCAATAAAGGGACAATCACACAGACTTTAAGCTTTGTCTGTTTGCTTGCTTTCTTTCTCAAGTGGAACCAACCAGTGTTGCTCAAGCTCTTGAAGACTCAAGCTGGATTGAAGCAATGCAAGATGAGATGCAACAATTCAAGAATCAGCAGGTTTGGATATTGGTACCACTACCTGAAGGGAAGATTGCAATTGGGACAAAATGGATTTTGAAGAATAAAAGAGATGCAAGGGGTATTGTGGTCAAAAACAAAGCAAGATTGGTGGCTCAGGGGTTCAGACAAGAGGAAGGAGTTGATTATGATGAAGTCTTTGCTCCAGTAGCTAGAGTTGAGGCCATTAGAATCTTCTTGGCCTATGCATCTTATATGGGTTTCATGGTATATCAGATGGATGTGAAAGGTGCTTTTCTGTATGGTAAAATTGAAGAGGAGGTTTATGTCACTCAACCCAAAGGTTTTGAGGACCCAGATAATCCTAAGCATGTTTACAAGGTTTTAAAAGCACTCTATGGCCTTCATCAGGCACCAAGAGCTTGGTATGCTAGGCTTTCTGCATTTCTGCTGAAGCATGGATACAGAAGAGGTGCCATTGACAAAACACTCTTCATTAAGAAGAATTCCAGAGACATCATTCTTGTGCAAGTTTATGTGGATGACATTATCTTTGGCTCCACTAAAGAAGCATGGTGCAGAGAGTTTGAGGAATTGATGAAGGGAAAATTTTAGATGAGTGCTATGGGGGAGCTTACTTTCTTTTTAGGTCTACAAGTTCAGCAGAAACAAGATGGTATTTTTATCAGTCAGGATAAATATGTGAAAGATATCTTGAAGAAGTTTGATATGGAAAATGTCAGAACTGCCACTACACCTTATGAAGCTCCAAAACCAAAGAACAATCTTGAACCAGATCCTGCAGTGAATGTACACCTATATAGATCCATGATTGGTTCATTGATGTACTTGACAACTTCAAGGCCTGACATCACATTTGCTGTGAGTGCTTGTTCTAGACATCAGGTCACTCCACTTATTTCCCATTTGAATGCAGTCAAAAAGATCTTCAAGTACCTCAAAGGCCAACCCAACTTAGGTCTTTGGTACCCAAAAGAGTCTCCTTTTAAGTTAGAAGCATATAGTGATAGTGATTATGCTGGTGCAAATCTGGATAGGAGATCCACAACTGGAGGTTGCCAATTTCTTGGAAGAAGATTGATTTCTTGGCAATGCAAGAAACAAACTATTGTTGCTACCTCATCTACTGAAGCAGAGTATGTTGCTGCTGCCAATTGTTGTGGACAGGTTCTTTGGATACAAAATCAATTGTTGGATTATGGGTTTAATTTTATGAACACCACAATCTTTATTGATAATCAAAGTACCATATGCATTGTCAAAAATCCAGTTTTTCATAATAGAACTAAGCATATTGAAATCAGGCATCATTTTATAAGAGATGCATATGAAAAACATTTGATTAAGGTGGTTAAGATTCACACAGATGATAATGTGGCAGATTTATTGACTAAGGCTTTTGATGGACCTAGGTTTCAACACTTAGTTGTCCATATTGGGATGGTTAACCCTTAGCTGTAAAGTTTGAGGGGAGGCCTTAGCCTCAGGGGAGGCATATGCCTCAGGGGAGGATTGTTGTTGTAAAACTTGTAATATTTTATAGATTATGTTTGCTAACACACTAACCAACTAATGTACTTTAAGTTTTGTATGGTTTGGTTTGTTTGCTGTTATGTGTCTGTTTTGCAGAATGCCTTGATGTGTAGTTGTTGATCTTAAGTTGAAGTTCACCAAGATTGGTTAAATGGGACATGGTCAAGTAAGCTTAAAGATTGTTTCTGCCGAATGGAAGTTCTGAAGCACAGTTCTAGTGATAATCATTAAAAGATAAAAGAGAAGTTGTTCATTCATTCAAAGAAATTACAGCTTACAAACAACTTCAAATTGAAATAAAAGACCATTCCTATACATGATTAACTACACAGACTCTAGATCCTATCATCATGGTTTCAAAAGCTGTTGGAGATGCATGACCAGGAATGAAGATGCTGAAGAACCTAGTTTTATATCTTTGGTCCTTGGCAACATCTCATCATCACCTACTCCATTTTACCCTTTCCTTTTCCGGTCACCTCTGCACCCTTGCCCTTTCCTTTGTTTCTATGGCATGAAACACCAGACCTTGGAGCAGGAAGACCAATAACCACCTCCCTTGTCACTGGGAGTGGTGGATTTCTGGTGCGTGGCCTAGGTTGGGGTTGTGAAGGTTGGGGACTCTCTCCACCTGCTGTTGCTGCTTCCCTCTCCTCTTCCTCTCTCACCAATCTATTGAAGATTGGCTCTAGACGCTCTATGGAGTCATCAGAGCCCCTAGATGAATCACTTCGATTCACCACACTATCATCTTCAGATGAAGGGAGAAAGAGGGACTTCAAAGGACGAGGTTCATCTTGATAGGGGTATCGAAATAATGGACGAGTATCCTCAGTGGATGATGATGATGGAGTTTTGGGTGGGTTGTTTGGTCTGCTTGATGAGCCCACATCATGTTTTCTCTTTCGGGCTTGTTCTTTGGTACGACCATACCTTCTACGGGAAGGTCGTGAGGATGATTGGGAGGCTTGGTGTTTTGGTGGTGAGTGGGGGTTGTTATCTCCTGAGTCTGATGATGACTCAGAGGTGAGATCAATTACTTCTGGCTGGTTGTTCATGGTGTTGATGATTGATTTTGGTTGAATGAGGGTTTGATGGTAAATTGGGGTTAATAGATATGTGCGGATTGTGATTTGGGGTTATTTTATAGATGGAGTTACGGTTTGACGGTAATGTGTAACGGTTACTTACCCTAGATATTTTTACCAAAGGGTGATTCTGCTGATTGACTTCTCATATCAGCGGATTGACCTTGATTCTGCTGGAGCGTTGATTGTGAAATTAGTAGGAGTTACTTGACACGTCAGATCCGGTCAACAATTAGTTCCGATTTTCTTGACCATATTTGGTAACTTCTATTTATAACCTACTCCGCATAATCTTTGCCCAAAATCCACTGATTCCCTTTTCGACCAATTTAAACCCTTCAACCATTTACTCGATTCATAACCAATTCTCAAACTTTCTTCTATGGCGGCACTTCAATTTAAGAAGGATCACAATAAAGTTGCTTTTCTGGGAAAAGCAAAGGGACATGAAATGTATGAACCTATGGTGGATTTCTTGAAGCGTTCCAAGATTCATTATGCACTGACTCATTATCCAGATGTGGTACATGAATCTTTGGTCAAGCAATTTTGGGCATCTGCTGAACAACGTTCTGACACAGAGATTGTTGCAATGATTGATGGAGCAGAGTATGTGGTGACTGAGTCGTTGATTAGGACAAGATTGCAACTGGATGATGAAGGTGGTGTCTATCACACCAACTCTGGTGAGATACTTGCTGGGCTGAGAGCTGCTGGTTATCAAAGTACGGATACAGTTATGTGGCTCAAGAACAAGTTTTGCCCCATGTGGAGGTTTTTGGTGCACACATTGCTTCAGTGCATCAGCAACATGTCTGGAGAATGGGATCAATTCTCTACCCAATTGGGTTGTGGTATAGTATGTCTATCACAGGGTTTAACTTATAATTTCTCTAAGTTTATTTTTGATAATATGGTTGAAAATATTCAAAAGAAAAAGCATAAGTTTCTCATGTACCCTAGGTTTCTTCAAATAATTTTAGACATAAACACCCAAGACAGAGGCCATTATCCCATAGGAGCTCTTAGTGCTAAATTGTTTGCTTTAATGAAAACTCACTATGTTGGGGCACATCACCCTCTGCTACTAGCTATGTTGCCACATGGCAATGATGATGCTGATGAGGGTAATGCTGCTGGTGCTCCACCATCTCCCAATGCTGCTGATGTTGGTACTCCATCATTTCCAAGTGTTACTGCTGATGGTAATCCATCAGTGGAAAGGGATGAGGGTCCTTCCACAACTGCTGAAGCACCAATTGTTTCTCCTGACCAACCTCCACCTTTACCTCTATCTGTGTTCCCTAGTCCTAGTCCATCACCAACTCATGAAGCTCCTGATGAGCTTGTTCCTGAGGTTGAGGAGACACTTCAGTCTCTTGACACTCAGGTGCCCACACCTCTTGAATATGAGACTACCAGACTGTCCACACCTAGCCCTATTAGAGAACCAATTGATGAAAGCTCTCCTAATTTTGAGCATATTACTGTTTCTCCTGAAAGGCCCAATGAAGCTCCCATAACCACTGAGCAATCTGCTGGTGGAGCTGAGGACCCTATTACTCTCACTTCTCTATATAATTTGCTCAACAGGAATGTTCAAGAAGTTGAGAAGTTGAAGAAGGAGCTTGCTGATACCAAATCCTCACTTGGTGAGGAGATTGTGAGGTTGAAAAAGAAGGTTCAGGAGTTAGAAGTTCAACTTGGGCAGACAAAGAAAAGGAAGTTTGTGTATGTCTCTGATGAAGAACAAGAAGATGTACAGTTGGATTCTCTTGAGATATTGGGTGAAGGTGCTCAGCAGACTCATACTTCTTCACCCAAAGCTGCTGAATCATCACAACCAAAAGAGCAGATCAAGTTCTATAGAAAGAGGGGAAGACAATATCTGAGCAAGGATTCTAAGATGCCAAGTTTGAATGTTGTTCAAGAACAAGTTGATGGTGATCATTTTCAGGCAGATGAATCAATGATTGATGTTGCTTCTGCTGATATCACACCTTCTGAAGTTTCTCCTGAAGTATTTGTTGCTGGGAGATCTTTTGTCTTGAATCCTGATGCTGAGGTTTCTACTACACATGTTGATACTACCACTCAACATGTTTCTGCTGATGCTTCTATTGGTGTTTCTTCTGAGAATATTGACATAGTTCCTATTTATGATATCTCTCATAATGATTCTTCTGATGTGCCTGCTACTCAAGTTCCAAGTGTTGACATCTCTGGCAATGAGAAAGGAGTGATGGTTGATGAAGATCTTGGTACAGATCTTGTGAGTGACAAAGAGAGGAAGGAGCAAGCTAGACTGGTGAAAGAGTATGAGGATATGATGAAGTGTCCAGCATTGGCACAAAAGATGACAGCTCAGTTTACTACAAATTTGCCTCCTGAAAGGCAAAGAGAACTGGATGAGCAATCAGTTCATTTTACTAATGAGCAATGGGATTCTTATACTCTACAAGCTGCTTCCAATTCTACTTTGGCTCAAAGCATCTTGGGAGCTGATTTTGATAGTGACAACTTTGCTGCACAAATGGTAGCTCTTGGTCAACAAAAGAAGAAAGCTGCAGCAGAAAAGAGAAAGGCTATTGCTGCACAGAAGGCCAAAGCTAAGAGAAATAAAACCCAGAATGAGGCACAAAAGAAGAATTATATGAGAAATGTGGTCTATACCCAATATACTTCTGTATATAACTCTGCTTTGACCAAGAAGCAAGTCTGGGCCTTACCTGAATCTGTCTTGCATCGAATATATAATCAGATTATGAAGACTATTCACTCACCTCCTACTCAATTGAAGAGGCCTACTGCATGTATGGATGCTCCAGAAGCTAAAAGGATCAAGACAGTTGAGCTTGGTACTTCATCTTCTGGTGATAAAGACCAGCTGCACACTCAAGCTGTTTCTGCTGAGGCAACTCCTGAAGGCAACCAATCTGCTGAACAAGAAGGATCACTTATTTCCAACTACAATGCAGATCTGGTGAGGAAAGCTGAACTAGAAGCTGCTGAGGCTAGAAAGGCCAGAGAAGATACTGAGAAGTTGTATGAAGCAGGTGGTTCTATTCCTATATCTTCTATTCCTCCTGAAGATGCTTCTGGTGCATCTGAAAATGTTAGTCCTATGGGGATATATATACCTGGAAGGAGGAAGAAAAGGATGGCACACAGAAGACATATTGCCATCAGAAGATCAGTGAGATTAGCTAGGAAGCAGGTTTCTAGAGCACATAAGTCTCACAAGGGGAGTTCTTCTAGGCATGTGGATCTCAAGGCTGCTGATCCAACGTTTATCAAAGTGAGTTCTTTTGAGACATTTCCTGAGGGTTCTTACAATGTGTTGGTCAAATGGACATTAACAGATGGACAGATTAACACCATCTATAGGCAAGATCATTCCTATATAGAGTTTACTTTCTTGCAAGAAATACTTCACTTGGTGTATAGGCAAGATTTGCATACTCTCTATAGACTGGTCACAGAGTATTATGCCTCTCATACACCACAGGGTGCTGGTTTGTACTTATTGGGAGATCTGCAAGTTCTGTTTGATTCTCACTCTCCTAATGGAAAAGGCTACTCAATTTGGGGGAATTCACACAAATGGAAGGTTGATACTTGGAGGTTTTACCCTATGCCTAATGTGCATGTTGTTGAAACAAAGTCTGGCATTAGGGTATGTATGTTTTCTGATCAGCATTATCCTTGGTCCATTACTCTGATGAAACGTATGCTTAGAAGAAAATTGGAAGTTCCTCCTGATCCAGTGGCCAATGATGAGACTCATGCTGAACAGCTGGTTGGGTTAATCAAGTCCAAGCTTCTGCAACACAAAGCTTCTACTTGATTTTGGTATTTTGTATTATTTTTGTATCTTATTTTCTTTTTCTTTCATTTATTTCTTAGTTAAAAAAAAAAAAAAAAAAAATCTTACTAACTTTTCTGCAGGTTTGTTGTATATCACTCTGTTGATGGTTATCAACTCACCAGATGTGACTTGTGTCCATCAAAGAGTTGGCTAGTCCAAAGGGTACAGCTTTGGTAAAGACACATCAAATCTGTTGATAGCTGTAATAGCTTGCTCAAAGCTATAGGGTACTTCAACTCACCCATGGTTCATTCCTGAGAGTTGAAATGGTTCTCAATTCACCATGGATGTAACCCTTTCTGGGATCCAAAGAATTGGCTAGTCCACAAAAGTATGGTTTGTGGTAAAGACATTTGGTATCCATATTTGGTATTCAATTCACCAAGGTTCAGTTGAAACTAAGAATTGACTAGTCCTGAGCAAACGGCTACAGGTAAAGACATCTCAAATCCGTTTATAGCTGATGATTTGCTAAAAATCATATGGTTATCAGTGTACCATAGTTTTCGAACTTAAACATTTGGCTACTCCAGTAGTAATGGCTATTGGTAAAGAGACATCAAATCCATTATTTTCAATGATTCACCTCTCACAGGAGTTAACACACCTGGAAGTGATGAGAATAGTATGAAACTTATGTTTTGATGTACACTATGTCATTTGTTGCTGCAAAGACCTGAAGTTTAAAGTTTTGCCATTCATAGAGATGTGGTTCCTTTGATTCTTTGCTGCTGATGTTCGAAGTCAATCCTCTTTTTCTGAAGTATTAAAGATCTATCAAGAATCTTGAACTTAACCATGTCAAATTCAAGATTAGGGGAGGATTGTTGGGAATTCTGCTAAGTAAGATTCTGCTGAAGAATACTGCTGATGGATTCTGCTGAAGAAGTGTTTCTGCGGAAGTAGAGATTCTGCGTAGTTTGTTTCTGCTGATATAGATATTCCGCGTATTTTATTATTAGTTAGGATATGTACGAGCTTTATTAGGAAACTATTATGATTATCTTGTTTAGTTTTTAGAAGATACGTTTCTTGTGAAACGGTTTAGGGTTTCTAGTGAAACGATTTAGGGTTCCTTATCTATAAAAGGAACACATTATTATGTATGATGTACGAGTTTAGAAAAACAAGTTCTTAGTATTAATCAAAGATCCATAGAGGATCAAACGTTCTTAGTTATTTGTGTTCTTGCTTGTGTTTGATTTTCGCTTTATAATACAAGTAGTAGAGACTTTCTATTAGTGTGTTTGTGATTACATAGACATTACTAACGATCCACGAGTGCTCAAAGATCTATCAAGGTCTGAGGTTCTACAATGGATAATGTTAAGAAGTACATTGAGGAAAGAGCACAACACAAACTAAAGTATGACATCAAGATGAATGAAAGTCGGATGCAATCAAGAGAGATTAAGGTTGATTCGAGTAAAGCACTGGGTGCTAGTTCAGTTGTCACAAAATGCAGTGGGACAAAGTCAGATAAGCATGATACAAGCAGCAGTTATGTGACTCATATCACACATGGTGTGGATGCAGATATCAGACCAGTAAATGACCAAGTGCCATTTTCTGAGGTACATTTAACTGTTCAACATAATGTCCTTGCTAGTGAACAACAACATACTGATCAATCTGAACCTGTTTATGACACATATCTGTTGGAAAAGGCTAATAGCAATACCACTCCTGATTTAACAAATATGAGTCATAAGGGGGAGAAATTGACCAGGATGTTGAACATGATCAAGTTATAAGTCCTTTGGTTAAGGCTGAGCTTTTCAAAACAAATGATATGGTTGAAAAAGAAGTTTATAATGAACTTTCAAACAGATTCTTACAACTTGAAAAACATTGTATTTCACTTGAAATATCAATACAACAAAAGGAAGAAAGTCTACAAACTAACAAACCATGTAATAATCCGGAATTTCCTGAATTTCATGAATTTTTTGAGATAAGCGATTTGAAAGCTTAGCTACAAGCCAAAAACTTAACGATCAACAATTTGAAAACTCGAATTAATATGCATGAGAAAAGTAATGAAGCCAAGGTTAAACATGATATTGATGCAATTGAAACAAGAAACATCGAATTGGAACATATGTTGGGAATTATCACAAGAGAAGACTTGATATGAAGAACATACTTAAGTCTGTTGGGTTACGAAGTTAAGTCTGCCATGTCATAGTTAAGTCTGCCAGTTCATTGTTAAGTCTGGTAGACATAGTTACTTAGTTAAGTCTGGTTGACTGTATTAGTTAAGTCTGTTTATGAATTATAGGAAGTTTGTTAGCTATAAGTTAGGAAAGGATACGTAGTTATCTTAATAGAAGATACGTATATCCTTCTACACGTTTTGTATCTAGGGTTTCCTTAGTGTATAAAAGGAACCCTAAGGGCTCAAGAGTTGTATGTGTATTGATTGAAAGTTAGTAATATACGAAGTTAGTATTATTGTGTTCTTCATTGTTGATTGTTTAGATTCCGCATAAGCATTCAATTTATTGTTAGAGTTTCTCACTTAGATCAATTTGGATTTATTCAAGTTATCTAACAAGTAACAAAGGCTACTTGGATCCATAATTCGTGTGGACCTACAAGTGGTATCAAAGCCTGTAAAGAGACTCTAAGTTCGAAGAAACCCAAAAACCACAAACTCAAGTTCACTCCAATAAACCCTGCACAATGTTTGAGTTTGAGAAGAAGACTGATGATTTCTCAAACCATCCCAGTGATGATGAGAAATCAACCCATGAAGATGAAAAATCTGAAGCTGGCACATCTAAACCACAACAAACTATCCCTGCAACAACAACCATATCCAACATAAGACTCCCAATCCTGAAGAAGGAAGAATATGACATCTGGGCTATGGAGATGGAGCACTATCTAGAGTATATTGATAACGAAGTCTGGAAGGTCATACAGAATGGGAATTCGAAGAAGAGGATTTTGGTTGGTAAAGATGGAGTGGTTAGGGTGCTACCACCAGTATCTGCTGAAGAGATACATGCTGTAGAAAAGGAGAGAAAGGTCAGGACTATGCTACTGATGGCATTTCCCAAGGAGCACTTGAGAAGGTTTCATGGTGTAGGATCGAGTACTTCGAGCTTGATTGAGCTTGGTATAAACAAGAACCTCTGCAATACAAGTGTTTATGCGGAAACTAAACAGCAAGTATTATAAAGAAGAAAACTCTAAAAGAACAATGATCCTCTATGGATCAAACTATTGAACTAAGAATCGTTTATTGAATATTGAAAGATGTTCAAGGCGTACATAAACTCATAGACGGGTTTATCTTTTATACTAACAAGATCACCTAACCCTAACCCGTTCTACAAGAAAACGTGTAAAGAGATTAACAACAATCTCTTCTAAAAATAAATCATAACAAACATTCTAAATATACGGATAAACAAATAATACTATCCGCAGCAACAACACTATCGGCAGGAACAAGATAACACTGTCGGCAGCAATGAGCTTTCAGCAGGAACCAAGCTATCGGCAGGAACCAACTTTACACTATCGGCAGCAACAATGAACTCTTATTTCCCAGAGATCCTAACAATCATTGAAAATTAATGGATTTGATGTCTCTTTACCAATAGCCATCACTACTGGAGTAGCCAATGTTTAGGTGTGTTAGACCATGGTACATTGATAACCATCTGATTTATTAGCAAATCAGCAACTATAAACGGATTTGACTTGTCTTTACCTGTAGCCGTTTGCTCAGGACTAGCCAATTCTTTGGTTTCAACTGAACCTTGGTGAATTGAATACCAAATATGGATACCAAGTGTCTTTACCACAAACCATACTTTTGTGGACTAGCCAATCCTTTGGATCCCATAAGGGTTACATCCATGGTGAATTGAGAACCATTTTCAACTCTCAGAAATGAATCATGGGTGAGTTGAAGTACCCTATAGCTTTGAGCAAGCTATTATAGCTATCAACGGATTTGATAATCACACCAGAGCCGTACCCTCATGGTGAGTCAACTCTTTCTTGTCTGCAAGACATGGTGAGTTGAGCACCATTTATTGTGCAGGTGTAAACACCAACACTGTACCTGCAAGGTGTTGCTCAAAACCAACTTATTAGCACACAAATATACAATAATAATTTTTTTTTTTGAACTAAGAAAAACAAACAAAAACACACCAAAAGAAAATAAGAAAAGAAATAAGAAAATAAGAAAGAAAGATAGAAACTTTACAACAACAACAAGAATAATCCTCCCCTTGAGCTTTATCCTCCCCTTAATCTGCAATCCTCCCCTTAAGCCCTGTAGCTAGGGATTGACCATCCCAATATGAACCACCAAATGCTTAAACCTTGGTCCATCAAAAGCCTTAGTAAGCAAATCAGCCACATTATCATCCGTGTGAATCTTTTCCACCTGAATAAGATGCTTCTCATAAGCATCTCTTATGAAATGGTGTCGAATTTCAATATGCTTTGTCCTTTGATGATAAACAGGATTCTTAACAATACACATAGTACTTTGATTATCAATAAAGATCTTAGTGTTCATGAAGTTGAATCCATAATCCAACAGCTGATTTTGCATCCAAAGAACCTGTCCACAGCAACTAGCAGCAGCAACATATTCTGCCTCAGTAGAAGATGTAGCCACTATAGTCTGCTTCTTGCACTGCCAAGAAACTAACCTTCTACCCAGAAACTGACAACCTCCAGTTGTAGACTTCCTATCAAAGTTAGCCCCAGCATAATCACTGTCACTATAGGCTTCTAACACAAAAGGAGAGTCTTTGGGATACCAAAGTCCCAATTTTGGCTGTCCTTTCAAATACTTAAAGATTCTCTTGACTGCATTAAGGTTAGAAGTCAATGGTGTAACCTGATGTCTAGCACATGCACCAACAGCAAACATGATATCAGGTCGTGAAGCTGTTAAATACATGAGGGAGCCAATCATGGATCGATATAAATGAACATTAACAGCAGCATCAGGTTCATTATTGGACTTAGGCTTTGGAGGTTCAAATGGAGTTACAGCAATCTTCCCATTCTCCATATCAAATTTTTTAAGCATGTCATAAACATACTTCTCCTGAGAAATAAAGATCCCATCTGATGTCTGCTTAACCTGAAGACCCAAGAAGAAAGTCATTTCACCCATAGCACTCATTTCAAATTCACTCTTCATCAATTCTTCAAACTCCCTGCACCAAGCTTTATTAGTGGAGCCAAAGATGATATCATCTACATATACTTGGACCAGAATGATATCTTTGAAGTCCTTTCTGATAAAAAGAGTTTTATCAATAGCCCCTCTTCTGTACCCATGTTTTAGCAAGAAGGCTGATAATCGTGCATACCAAGCCCTTGGTGCTTGATGAAGACCATAAAGTGCTTTAACCACTTTGTAGACCAAATTAGGATTCTGAGGATCTACAAATCCCTGTGGTTGAGTAACATAAACCTCTTCCTCAATCCTTCCATACAAAAATGCACTCTTCACATCCATCTGATAAACTACAAATCCCATAAATGAAGCAAAAGCCAAAAACAACCGAATGGCTTCAACTCTTGCCACAGGTGCAAACACCTCATCATAATCAATCCCCTCCTCTTGTCTATGAACTTGAGCAACCAGTCTACCTTTATTTCGAACCACAATTCCCCTTGCATCTCTTTTATTCTTTAGAATCCATTTAGTTCCAATAGCATGTTTGCCAGCAGGCAAAGGTACCAACATCCATACTTTCTGATTCTGGAACTGCTGCATCTCTTCTTGCATAGCCTCAACCCAATCATCATTAGCAAGTGCCTGAGCTATGCTAGTTGGTTCAACTTGAGATAAGAAACAAGCATACAGACAATGTAAGTAATCAGTATGATTACTCCTCAATTGATCCTGTATATAACTGAGAAAAGCAGATTCTCCAAATTTAGATGGATGCAATTTACTCCTTGTTTGAACAGGGGAATTAAGATCTCCAAGAATCAAAGACTGAGGATGAACTGTATTGATCCTCTTGGTAGCAATGGGATTAACATCAATGGAGGATGCCTGATTAGTAATTGAAGGGTTGAAGTCATCATCATATGAGGAAGAAGTGAAAATGCCAGATCTGGACTGATGATGAGGATCATTAAGCTTATCTCTTGAAGAGACCGAATTTCCAAGATCAGAAGGAATTGGAAATCTTTCAGGGGAGTTATCAATTCCCAACTTGTCAACAAATGGAGAAGACACAGGGACATCAGCAGAAACATTTGAAGGATCGGCAGGAACCGATCCACTATCAGCAGGAACAGCATCAGCAGGAACAGGAATACTACTAGTTGTATTGAGTTCCCTTCGAACTTCAGCTTCAGCCTTTCTCAGGATCTCCTCTGTCTCTTTAGAAAATCCAGAACCAAACATCTCAGCAGCTCTTTTGGCATTAAACTCTTGTCTTTGAAGCCTAGCAAGATCTTCTGCAAAACTAGAATCACTTCCATCCATATCAGAAGAATCTTTGAGCTTTGAACCTGAAATGTTGTTAGAGGGAAAAGAAGGAACAACTATAGGTCGTTCATCACTCTCTGCATCAGAATCATCATCTGAGGTACCTGCATTGTTAGTTTGAGAAACATTTGTACCACCAGACAGATTTGATTTGAATCTAGTATACCCTAAGGTGTCAGATAGATAATCCAGATCAAAGTACCACTCTGGACCAGCACCCTGCAAATTAGGTTTATCTTCAAGATATCTTAAGTTGAGAGTCTCTTCTATTCTCTTAGAGGACAGATTATAAACCCTATAGGCTTTACCATGAGCAGAATATCCAACAATAAACCCTTCATCAGCCTTTCCATCAAACTTGCCTAGATAATCACTAGTGTTTAAAATAGTGACCTGACATCCAAAAGGCTTAAGATAACTAATGTTTGGAACCTTCCCAGACAAAAGTTCATAAGGTGTTTTATTATGAGGACTAGTAATAGATACCCTATTCAACACATAACAAGCAGTGCAAACTGCTTCAGTCCAAAACATAGTGGGCATCTTAGATTCAGCTAACATAGTCCTAGCTGCTTCTATCAAGGTCCTATTTTTCCTTTCTGCAACCCCATTTTGTTGTGGAGTTCTAGCATTACTATAGTCCCTTTTTATACCCTTAGACCTACAGAGTTCAATAAGATTAAAATTCTTAAACTCTGTGCCATTATCACACCTTATAGACTTAACCTTTTTATTTAGCTGATTTTCTATTAAAGCAATAAAATCCCTAAGTACTGGATAAGTTTCATCTTTAGTACTCAAAAAGAAAGTCCAAGAAAACCTGCTAAAATCATCTGTAACCACCAGGCAATAATTCTTATGGTCAATACTTCTGATAGAAGTAGGACCAAAAAGATCCATATGAAGAAGCTGCAAAGGCTCAGAGATGGTGCTCACAGCAGTTATGGCCTTGTATGAAGCTTTGTGCTGCTTTCCTTTGTTGCAGGCAACACAATTGTGCTCATTAGAGAAGATCTTCAAAGGAAGCCCTTTCACCAGACCATTCTTAGCCAGCTTGTTAATGGTCTTGAAATTTACATGTGCCATTCTTCTGTGCCATTTATTAGATTCATCCACAGAAGCTTTTGCAACCAGACAAGCAAGTGACCCCTCAGGCTGAACATCACTAAGATTGAAGCTATAAAGATTGTAAGTCCTAGGAACTTTAAGTTCAACCTGACTTTCATCAGGCAACTTGAAGTCTTTGGACAACACAAAGCACTCATTCTCAGTGAATAGAACACTGTTCTTCTTGTCACATATTTGAGAGACAGAGAACAAATTGAAGTCTTGGAGTTCCTTCACATACAGCACATCTTCAAAGTCAAGCTTGGCAGTCTTGATAGTTCCTTTCCCTGAGATCATTCCATCTCCTCCTCCAAATGTCACAGTACCTCCATTCAAAGGAATAAAATCATGTAACCTTTCCAAATTCCCTGTCATACTCCTGGAACATCCACTGTCAACAATTCCAACATCTTTGCTTCTAAAAGGAAAATCCTGAGATAAAGAATACATATACAACATTAGATACAAGAGAGACTCAAGTCATTGCTGACTTGAGCCTGCCTAGTGGATCAATAAGAATTAAACCCTGGAGATTGATAAGATCCACCATTGATCTTGGATCCCCTTTTCATATGTTGGTTATTGATTTTCCAAGACCAACCTGCTGAGGACTTAACAGCAGTGTTCCATCTTGCCCCTCCCTTGTGCATTGTGTCAAAACAAACAGGTCTCACAGCATTTTGAAAGTAAATACTAGTAGGTCTGAAAGTTCTAATATTATTGTTTTTCCAACCAGCAGAATTGCTCCTGTCGGCAGGAACAGGATAAGCAGCAGGAATAGGCTTATCGGCAGGAATGAACTTTTCAGCAGCAACAGGCTTACCAGCAGAAACTGGTTTGCCATAAGCAACTGAAGTTCTCCTAGCTGCTTGAGGAATATAAGGGGGAATATCATTTACATTTTTCCATACAGACCTATTTTTACAAGCATGTAATCCCATCTGTTTTTCATAGTAGTCACAGTCTTTAATAAGATGATCATAACTACGACACACAAAGCAAGATTTCTTTCTAGGGGACTTTTTCTTAACAATAACATTCTTATTGCAAACAAAATTATTCAAACCAACACATGAAACAGAATTATCCTTAACAGAAACAAAACCACAACCAAAATTGTTTGAAACAAAACCACAACTAGAAACATTATTGTTCTTAAAATTATCAAAAGAAACATCTTCAAATGCAGCTTTCTTTGATTGAGATTCATCAGTAGCTGCTTCTGAGGAGAGGTCTTCTGACTTTATTGATGCAGACTTGTCACTTGATCCACATGTGGCATAGTCATCAGTCTTGATTTCTGAAGATTTGTCACTGTAAGAACAAGAGACAAATTCATTAGAGTCACAATCAAGATTAGGTAATTCATTTGCCTTTTTGCCATAGCACATTTGTGAATCATCAAAGTCAACAAAAGGATCAGCAGGTTTAAATGTTCCAGTTATGGGTGGAGGAACATCATTCATTCCACCCTCCTTTACATACTTAACAGGTTTTCTATAATCTACAGGTTCAGGATTAAAAACACTATACTCATTAGGGTCATAATATTGATTTGTCCCTATTAGGTTACTGAATCCTAAACCTTTTTTAGTTTTAGTAGACATAGAACTATCAATAAGCATGTTAAGATTTTTGGATGAGTCTTTCCACTTATCAAATCTAGCCAATGAGTTATCAAGCTTAGACTGAAGATCCTGATTTTCCAATTCTACCTTAGCTTTTTCTCTTTCAGAATGTTTAAACTCATTAGTGGCATTTTTTAAATCTCTTTCCAAAACCTTTACTTTTACTTCATATGCAGACAGTTGTTGTTGATACCAGACCTTTTGTTGTTCTAATGTCTTAACAGCCTTTTTATGAGCCTTAAGTTGAATAAGGTTATCCTTATTTTCACTTTCAATATCATCAAATTCCTGTTTTAATTTAGCATATATAGATTTACAACCAAATGGACAGTTTTGTACCTGTGATGGATGACCCATCATTCCAAACTGACCAGCCACTTGTTTCTTTTCACCATATCCAGCTACCATCCCAAAGACTTTATCTGATCCACTCCCAGCAGCCTTCTCATGATGCTCCCAGTCCACCAGCGAATCCACAGATACCAAAGCCTTGGGGTCGTCTGACTCCAACTCTTGAATTCTGAAAGCAGAATACCGTGCTTTATCATCCACCTTCTTGTCTGGGCATTCCCTGGCAAAATGTCCTGTTTGAGAACATTTATAGCACCTCACCTTTCTTCTGTCAAACCTAGCAGGCTCTTGTCCATCAAAATTGACCCTTCTTCCTGCCTTCTTTTCAAACCTATCCAACTTCAACGATATCATGGCCACCTGCCATCTTAAGTCCATCTCTTCCAGATCCAATTCATCAACCTGTTTAAAATCATCATACACAATCTTCTGCTGTGGTGTACTTTCAGCAACAAACGAGTGAAGCACATCCACTACAAGATTATCAGATCTGGGCTGAGTTTTTGGTGTAGGAGATGAGTAGGAGATTGAGGATGTTGATGGTGTTGGACTGTTTCCATATAATGCTTTGTTAGGACTAGAGTTACTAACAAAAGCAGTATGGGTAGAAGTATAAGGTGAATAGGTGGAATACCCTTTGATATCAAGTTCAAGGGTTTTCAGTTTGTTGTACAGATCATCAAAGCTCATGAAATCCAGTCCTCCTTTGGCCTTGAGTGTTATGGAAACCTGTGACCAGGATGGTGGCAAGGCCCTCAGAAACTTGGTATTACAATCTTCATCGTCCGGCCTAGCTTTCAACTGGTTAAGTTGGCTCAAGATCTTGTGGAATCTGTCATATCCTTTGTGAATTCCCTCAGCCTCAGAAATCTTGAATTCTTGAAACTCTTGCTTGAGCATAGACTTTCGCATCTTTCTGGATTCATCATTCCCTCCAAATCTGGTCTTTACAGCATGCCAGATCTTTCTAGCATCATCCAAGTGATGAAAATCACTCATATGATCCTCTGGAATAGCTTGAAGTAGAAGAGTTCTTGCCTTTGTTTCCCTTTGAACAGCAATGTGTTCCTCTGCTGTAACAGGTGGCTCTATATAAATATTGCCATCATCATCCCTTCCAATATTCTTCTTGCTATTTCCCTTAAGAATCACATTCCACAGATTGTAATCAGTGTTTGTGATCCAATACTCCATTCTCATAGCCCAGACTTCATACTCATCTTTCTTCAGATATGGGAATTTAGCATTGTTGGTGGACATGGTGGTGAGGACTTGTGTTTGGACTTGAGTGGTTTCTGGTTTGGGTTGTTGATCTTCCAGGTTAATGACATTGGTTTCAGGGTTATCGTCTGCCATTGAGAGAGGGTTTAGAGATATGAGATCGACCTTTTTCTTCTTTATCAGAGATCCTTACCAGGCTTTGATACCACTTGTAGGATCGAGTACTTCGAGCTTGATTGAGCTTGGTATAAACAAGAACCTCTGCAATACAAGTGTTTATGCGGAAACTAAACAGCAAGTATTATAAAGAAGAAAACTCTAAAAGAACAATGATCCTCTATGGATCAAACTATTGAACTAAGAATCGTTTATTGAATATTGAAAGATGTTCAAGGTGTACCTAAACTCATAGACGGGTTTATCTTTTATACTAACAAGATCACCTAACCCTAACCCGTTCTACAAGAAAACGTGTAAAGAGATTAACAACAATCTCTTCTAAAAATAAATCATAACAAACATTCTAAATATACGGATAAACAAATAATACTATCCGCAGCAACAACACTATCGGCAGGAACAAGATAACACTGTCGGCAGCAATGAGCTTTCAGCAGGAACCAAGCTATCGGCAGGAACCAACTTTACACTATCGGCAGCAACAATGAACTCTTATTTCCCAGAGATCCTAACACATGGCATGAATGATGCCAAGGAAATTTGGGAGGCTATCAAGAAAAGATTTGGAGGGAATGCTAACTCCAAGAAGATGCAGAAGGCTGTTCTTAAACAGCAGTTTGAAGCTTTTAGTGTATCCAGTTCAGAGGGGTTGGAAAAGGTTATGACAGGTTTCAACACCTTCTATCACAATTGGAGGTTCATGGTGCTGCTGTGTCTGAGGAAGATGCAAACCACAAATTTCTCAGATCACTACCAACATAATGGTCAAGTGTGACAATAACCATGAGAATGAAGGAAGAAATCGAAACCATGACAACTGATGACCTGTACAACAATCTTAGGGTTTTTGAACAGGAAATCCAAGGAAACACAAAAGCATCTTCAAGTTCTACCAATGTTGCCTTTGTTTCTCAAAGCAAGGGCAGCACTAACAAGGTTAAGTCTGGCGGTTTTAATTCTGGTGGTTATGAAACTTCTTCAAGCAGCATGAGAGAGAGAGAGATGCTCCTGCAGGCTTTGCTGATGAAGTAGTTTACTCATTTTTTGCTAAGCAAACAGAAGAGAAGGACTTCATCAGTGAGGATCTGGAACAGATAAATGATATTGAAGTTGAAGAGATGGATATCAAATGGCAAATTGCCATGATTGCTCTCAGGGTTAAGAAGTTTTACAAGCAGACTGGGAGGAACATTAGGTTTGATGGAAAAACTCCAGTGGGGTACAATAGGAGGACTGTTGAGTGCTTCTGGTGTCACAAACATGGTCACTTTGCTAGGGATTGCAAGGAAACGATGACTACTGATGGGAACAGGAAGAAGGGTTCTGACTCTCAAGATGATGACAAGCTGAAGAAGAATCAGATGAGCATGTTGACACTGGAAGCTGGAGCTGTGAATTGGGATGACCATACACTGGAGGAAGAAGTGCCAAACCATGCACTTATGGCTATTGGTTCCAGTAATGAGGTATCTTTGTGTTCCAAAATATGCATTGATTCATACAATCATCTTAAAGCTTTGTGTGATGAATAATTAAAAGAAATAGGTGATCAGGAAGTAAAGATTCTTGCATATACTAAGGCTGTTAAAACTTTAGAAGCACAAATAGTCACCTATCAAAAACAACAAGCTTCCTTAAATGAAAAACTCACCTTTCAGGCTAATGAAATATATGAAAAGGATGAAAAACTTAAGAAATATAGAAGAATTGGCATGAAAGCAGTGAAAGAAAGGGATGAATTGCAAAAGAGAGTAGACAAATGGACCCATTCTGCTAAATGTTTGGATAGGATAATAGAGTCTGGTATGAGTTCTACTTGTAAGATTGGGTTAGGTTATGGGATACACTCAGATAAGGAAATTTTAAGCTATGAGGAAGAGATGGCTAGAACAGTGTTTGTATGTAGAGAAGATGATTCTGCTGGTAAACCAGTTTATAATAGGTTCATTAAAACTGATGATTTTAAAGGGGTGCCACCTCCATTAAGTAGAGATTACACTCCTCTACAAAAGAAAGACCTTGATGATTCTTTGTTTGTATATGGTAAAAAGGGTCCTATATATCCTGAAACAGGCAATTCAGATGACAAATCAAGTGAATATTCTACCTGTCAAACTAATGACAGTGAAGGATCCACTAGAGATGTCTCTGAGCAGTCTGAATCAGAATCAGAAAGTGAACCTAAAGAAGTTTCTGAGTCAGAATTTGTCAAACATAGTGAACCAGTTGTGACTACACCCAAACCTGATACAGATAAAACTAGTTGTGATACTCACATAAAATCTCCTAGGAAGTCTGTCAAATGTCAAGAGTCACCAAAATCTGATAGGATGAGAAGAGTGTACAAGAAAAACTACAATTTTGGTCCTAAAAGATGTTTTGTGTGTGGAAGTCTAAGTCATCTAATTAGAGACTATGATTTTCATGAGAATAGGATGAAAAGAGAGGCTGAACTTAGGAAGCAGAAGTGTGTTAATACTGGCCATATGAATGTTAAACCAGTTTGGAATAGTGCAAACATAATTTACCATGAAAACCAATTTGTCACAAGACCAGTACCATTTAATTCTGGTAGCTCAAATGTTAATTTTGGTTGGTCATCTGTTAATTCTGTTAGACCAAATTTTAATGCTGGTAGGCCAAACATTAATTCTGGTAGGCCAAATGTTAGTTCTGTGAAGCTAAATGTTAATTCTGGGTGGTTTAATCATGGTAGACCCAGACAACCAGTAAATAGACCACAGGTGAATATAAATAATCAAAGAAATCATTTTTCTAAACCACATTCACCTGTAAGGAGACCCATTGTAAGGGATCATGGGGGGTCTGCTGTTAAGACCTCAGCATGTTGGTCTTGGGATCCATTTAAGAATACACTTACCTATGAATCCAAGAACAACAGTGGATCAAGCTCATACAAGACTTATAAATATGTTGATCCACAAGGCAGACCCAAGCCTGCAGAGGCCTGGGTCCTTGAAAGAAACTAATCTCCTTTATTTATGTGCAGGATCATTCACTCAAGAATATGGAAGATAGAGGAATCTTTGATAGTGGGTGCTCTGGGCACATGTCTGGTAACAAGAATCATCTGAAGGATTTTCAAGAATTCAAAGGAGGTTCTGTTACCCTTGGAAGTAGTAAAGGTTAGATTACTGGTAAAGGAAGGATTGTTGTAGGCAATTTAGAATTTGACAATGTGTCTTTTGTAACAGAACTAGGGAAGTTTAACCTTTTCTCAATATCACAAATTTGTGATAAGTAGCATAAGGTGCTTTTTACTGAATCTGAATGTTTTGTGTTGAATTCTGACTTTAAGATGCCTGATGAAAGTCAGATACTTCTCAAAGTCCAAGACAATACAACATGTACAGCTTTGATATGAAGCAACCTGATTCTGCAAAAGGTTTTGGGTGTGTTTGGCAGCAACTTATTATGGAGATTATGGGAGCTAAAGATTATTTTTTAAAAAAATAAGCTCTCATCTAAAAAGTAGTCTCGTTTGGCTGCGCAAGATTATTGAAACTTTAGCAAAATAATCTCCAAAAAAAAAAGCTACTCATAGGAACTTTTCAGAAAATCCTGGAGATTATAATTTGTAAATTTACCAAGATACCCTTCTTAATACCCATCTTTTATTATAAATCCATATTAACCCTAACAGGCTTTCATCTTCCACAACCTCATACATAGCTCTCAATCACTCAATCAATCACTTGTTGGAGGCTTGGCTGTAATTCATCTATCTTTTTCATCTCTCACTTGTGGTAAGTATCATATGTTAATTAATTATTATATTAAATTTTATACGATTAACAATGTTGAATGTGTTCTGTGCGCCCATGCTTCTCGACATATTTTAACAGATTCTGTGTTCTGTGCCACCATCTTATCTTACAAACAACTAACCAATAAGATTAAACTGTAATTGGCTAATTATTTTTCTCTCACAGTGTCAAAAAGACATTTATAATTTACAATAAATCTAAGTAATTTGTCATGTCGTGTTAGATAGATATGGTGGAATTATAATATGGTGGAATATGGTGGAATATGGTGGAATTATAATATGGTGGAATAGGTACAGGTATGATTGTTTAGGTATGATCGTGTTAGATAACTAGAATTATCATCTTCAACCTCATAATCATTGTAAAGAAACATAACAAAATTGCTATTAAGCCACACTAATAAGATAACTAGAATAGGTTGATATATTCTTAATGTTTGATCAACATAAACTTTGCCATGATTACGGAGTTATATTGAAAGATCATTTGGAGTCTTAAAGAAACGATGGAAAATACTTGGTGGGATGCCTAAATTTAGTGTGCAAACTCAGATTGATGTTATTATCGCTACATTTGCTTTACATAACTACATCCGTAACAGCTCACAAGAAGACATGATGTTTACGGTGATGGACGACAATCCGGATTATATACCACGAGACGAACTTCACGATGTTCATACTCATGAAAGGAACAATGAAAACAATTCTGAAGGAGCATCTAACGAGATGAAGCAGATGCGTAACGAGATTGCTACTTCAATATGGAATGCGCATCGTGGATGATAATTTAACATCATTTTAACGTTGTTTCTATTTTTACATGGATTTTCATGCAATGCTACATATTTATGAATTATATCAATAATTTTATTTACTATTCTTATTCATATTGGGTTTATTATTTGTATGTCCAATTACGTCATTTTACAATTTTAATCTACAATTACAGCTAGTTTGCCAAACACTACTACAAAAAAAAGGCTACATTTTTTATTTTTTTCAGCACCAGCACCAGCACCAGCATCAGCACCAGCACCAGCACCAGCACCAGCACCAGCACCAGCACCAGCACCAGCACCAGCACTTTTTGCCAAACACACCCTTTGCCTGTTTGCTTGCAAAAGCTACTTTGGATGAATCTAAATTGTGGCATAGAAGGTTAGGTCATGTTAACTTTAAGAACATAAATAAACTTGTGAAGAATAACCTAGTTAGAGGATTACCTTCAAAAGTTTTTAAGAATGACCATACCTGTGTAGCTTGTAATAAGGGCAAACAGCATAGGGCTTCTAGTAAGGCTAAGTTAGATAGGTTTGTTACTGAGCCTTTGCATACCTTACACATGGATCTGTTTGGCCCTACATCTTTACAAAGTATCAACCATGCTAGCTACTGCCTTGTCATCACTGATGATTGCACTAGATTTTGTTGGGTGTTCTTTATGTCTAGGAAAGGTGAAATAACTCCATTAATTTAAACTTTCATTAGGCAGATAGAAAAAGAACTTAATAAAAAGGTTAAGATCATTAGGTCAGACAATGGCACAGAATTTTAGAATAGGAGCATGATTGAGTTTTGTGGTAATAAAGGAATCAAGCAACAATATAGCAATGCTAGAACTCCACAACAGAATGGAGTTGCTGAGAGAATGAACAGGACCGTGATTGAGGCAGCTAGGACTATGCTAGCAGACTCACTCCTACCCACAACCTTTTGGGCTGAAGCAGTAAGCACTGCTTGCTACATATTCAGTAAGGTTAGAGTGACCAAGCCTCAAAATAAAACACCCTATGAGCTTATTTTTGGCCAAAAACCAGTTGTTAGCTATATAAGGCCTTTTGGGTGCCATGTTACCATTCTTGATACGCTCAGTGTGCTTGGAAAATTTGAAGGAAAGTCTGATGAGGGGTTTCTAGTTCGGTATTCACTGAATAGTAAGGCCTTTAGGGTATACAATTTAGTGACTAAGAGGGTAGAAGAGAATCTTCATGTTAACTTTCTTGAGGAAAAACCCAATGTGAAGGGACTAGGTCATAGATGGATGTTTGATATTGACTATTTAACTGATTCTATGAACTATATTCCTGTCTCTAAGGAAAATCAAGCTAACCCTGATGCAGGTTCTATAGAAATAACTAACAATGCAGGTACCCAAGTTACTTATGATGCAAGCAATGCTGAGCAAGACAAGGAAATTAAGGAGCTTATTGTGATTCCTACCACAAAAGTCAAACATGTTGCAGCTGATGAAGGAACAAAGAAATCTTCTCCAAAGAAGAAGGAGACTGTGATTAAGCCTCAAGCTGAAAGGAAAGAGGCTTCTCCTTCTAAAGTGTCAGAAGATATTTCATCTTTCAGAGAAGAAATGAATGCTTTGGCTGACAAACATCTTGGGAAGAAGGCTACCAGCACTAACTTGGTTAAGTCTGGTAGTGAATTCATTAATTCTGCTACCAATACTAACTTAGTTAATTATGGTAGTGATGCTGTTAATTCTGCTCAACCTAAGTCTAGTCAAAATACTGATTTTGATGATTCTGAGATGCCAGAACTTGAGTTCTTTGATAATCCAAGTGAAGAAATTTTTGATGGGGCTTCTTATGATGAAGAAGGGGTAATCACCGATTTCAACAACTTACCCACAGAAGTGGATGTAAGTCCAGCTCCAATACTCAGAATTCACAACATTCATCCTAAAAGTCATATAATTGGTGATCCTAAATCAGCTGTTCAAACCAGAAGTAAAGTACAAAAGCTTCCTGAATCTCATGCACTTATCAGTCTTATTAAGAAGCAGCAAAGGGTCAACCACAAGGACCAACAACATTGTCTGTTTGCTTGTTTCCTTTCTCAAAAGGAACCCACCAAGGTCTCTGAAGCACTTGAAGATGAGAGTTGGGTGGAAGCAATGCAGGAGGAGTTGTTGCAGTTCAAATTGCAAAAAGTTTGGGTTCTGGTAGATCTACCTAATGGGGCTAAAGTTATAGGCACAAAGTGGGTCTTCAGAAACAAAAGGGATGAAAGGGGAGTAGTTGTTAGGAACAAGGCAAGATTAGTAGCACAAGGGTACAAACAAGAGGAGAGAATAGAATATGATGAGGTTTTTGCTCTTGTAGCCATAATTGAGGCTATCAGGTTATTTTTAGCCTATGCATCATATATGGGGTTCATAGTCTATGAGATGGATGTCAAGAGTGCCTTTCTGTATGGCACTATAGAAGAAGAGGTTTATGTACACCAACCTCCTGGCTTTGTTGATTTTGCTCACCCCAAGAAGGTATACAAAGTCATTAAAGCTTTGTATGGTCTCCATCAAGCTCCTAGAGCTTGGTATGCAACACTCTCCAACTTCCTTGAAGAGCATGGGTACAAAAGAGGTGTGATAGACAAGACCTTGTTCATCAAAAGGAACTAGAAGGATATCATCCTAGTCCAAGTTTATGTAGATGATATCATTTTTGGTTATACTAAAAGGTCTTGGTGTGAGGAGTTTGAGGCATTAATGAAGGGAAGGTTTCAAATGAGTTCAATAGGTGAGCTCACATTTTTCCTTGGACTGCAAGTGAAGCAAAAAGAAGATGGCCTCTTCATTTCTCGAGACAAGTATGTTGCTGAGATCTTGAAGAAGTTTGATTTTACAAATGTGAAGACTGCAGTCACTCCCATAGAGAACAAGGTGCCATTGACAAAGGATGAAGATGCTGATGATGTGGATGTGCACCTCTATAGATCAATGATAGGTTCTCTAATGTATCTAACAGCCTCTAGGCCTGATATAATGTATGCTATGTGTGTTTTTTTCTCATTTTCAGGTTACTCCCAAGACTTCACATCTTCATGCTGTGAAGAGAATCTTTAGGTATCTAAAGGGCAAACCCAATTTGGGCCTTTGGTATCCTAAAGAGTCATCTTTTGGCCTGGAAGCCTATTCAGATAGTGACTATGCTGGAGCAAGTCTTGATAGGAAATCCACAACAGGAGGTTGTCAATTCCTTGGAAGAAGATTGATTTCCTGGCAATGCAAGAAGCAGACCATTGTGGCTACATCAACAACTGAAGCTGAGTATGTAGCAGTTGCCAATTGCTATGGACAAGTCTTGTGGATTCAGAATCAAATGTTGGATTATGGTTTGAACTTTATGAACACTGTAATTCACATAGATAATGAGAGCAGTATCTGTATAGTTAAGAACCCTGTGTACCACTCTAAATCTAAGCATATAGAAATAAGGCATCATTTCATTAGGGATTGCTTTGAAAAGAAACTAATTAGAGTGGAAAAGATACACACAGACTTAAATGTGGCTGATTTATTAACCAAAGCCTTTGATGGACCTAGGTTTAATTACTTAGTGGTTAATATTTGTATGATGAACCCATAGCTGGAATTAAGGGGAGGTTACATTTAAGGGGAGGTAAAATGTAAAGTTTGTATAATAACCAGTACTTAGTAGTTAATTCTGATAAGTAGTTAATTCTGATAGCTTTAGAAGTTAATTCTTGTAGTAGTGTTAATTCTGGTAGTTAGTGTTTCTAATTTTAGTTGCAAAATCGTATGTTTGTGTGTTCTTCTTGGTTTTTGTACTAATTTTTCCAGGAACAACATGGATTGGTGATGCTCAGATGCTTTGCAAGTGATTTCTATAAGTGTTTGTCTAATCCTTTGGTTAAGTCTGGTGAGTCATTGGTTAAGTCTGGTTGACCATTTTTAAGTCTGGTAGTGTTAAAATGTAAAAATATATTTTTTACCGTTAGGTCTGGTCGTACATTTAATGTTTTTCCTATTTAAATATTACCTTTGATATTTTTTTGGAAAACGAAGTATATATGGATGAGATTTAATTACTGTTTTATCTTTATCCATTATTTGCTTCTTATTTTAAAATCTTAATTTTCGGCCAAGATCACTCTGTTTTTAACCGCCAGTATAAACCCTAAGTCAACAAGTCAACCAGCACTTACCAATCATCCATGGCTTCTCTAAAGTTTTGTGACAAGCACAACCAGGTTGGTTTCTTGAAGAAACCAAACAAAAGTGAAGTTTTCGAGCAGATTGTGGATTTCTTGAGAGGTTCTTCCATTCGGTATGCTTTAACTCATAATCCTACAACCTATACTTCCCTAGTTATGCATTTTTGGGGGTCTGTTACCTCTGAAACTCTTGCTGTTGGGACACCACAGTTAAGGGCAACAATAGATACACATGTATTCTTTATCACTGAAACATCCATAAGGAGTAGTCTTCATTTGGATGATGCTTCAGGGGATTATATATTGCCCAATGATGAACTTTTAGAGGGTATGAGAACCATAGGCTATCCCACTGAAGGTACCTTTACTTTTTGGAAAAACTTTTTCTCACCACAGTGGAAGTTTTTGATTCATCATTTGCTCCTTTGCCTAAGTCCTAAGAGTGGTGGATGGGATCAGTTTGGAAGCAACATTGCTTCTGCATTGGTCTGTCTTTCACTTGGAAAGACTTTTAATTTTTCAAAACTTATTTTTGATGGCATGGTAGCCAATGTAAACAACAAACACAAATTTTTAATGTACCCTCGCTTTCTGCAAATGATTTTGAATTTTGAAACTGAAAATAAAATGCAGACTTATGTGAGTGTGGCTTTTACAGCCAAAATCTTTGCTAATATGAAAAGGGGTTTTTCTGCGGCTCATAAGCCACTTTTGCCTGCTATGCTTTCTGGTACAACTAATATTGCAGGTACATCTAGTGCTTCACAAGTGGAGCCAACCCATGAGGAGCAAACCCAGGAACAACCAAGATCTCCTACACCACAACCAAGATCACCAACACCACAACCACCATCACATACACCTACACCTTCACCTCAACAACAAACCCAAGTTCCTAATCCAACTCAGGAGGAGGAACCAGCTCAAATGTCTGTGGAAGACCTTTTAACTCTGGTTCCACAACTGGTCACAAGGATTTCAGCATTGGAGAAGGCAAATGCAACAATGAGGTCTGCTATTGTAACATTGGTTACGAAGGTCAAAAAGATGGAAAAAGTCATGAAAGACAAAGGGGTTGATTTTGATGACCAAGAGGGTGTTGATGAAAATTCTTCCAAACAGGGGAGGAATGTAGATGAGGAACAGACTTTTAAGACTCCAGCTCAGGATAAACAAACTGAAGGTGCATATATAAGTTCTGAAGGAATGAAAGCAGCAGAAACATTAGCCCAATCTCTGAGCAAAATTCAACACGAAAAGAAGAAAAGAAGGCTAAAAAGGAAGTTGATAATTGATGAAGAGATTGATTCTGATGAAGAAATGGTTAAGTCTGCTGAGGATGTTAAGTCTGTTAGTGTTGAAAATAAGTCTGGTGATGTTATTAAGTCTGGTGGTGAAAAGTCTGGTCAAGAAAAGTCTGGTGAGCATGTTAGTTCTGCTGATGATGCTATTAAGTCTGGTGAGGTTAAATCTGCTCAGGAGGATAAGTCTGTTGGCACACAAAGGGAAGGAAAAAAAATTCTGATGGAAACTCCTAAACCCAAGAAGTCAAATAGGCAAGAAAGAGAAGAGGATGCATCTCTAGCTGAGATTGTTAGGATACAAGCAGCAGAACAAGCAGAAATGGAAAAAGAGGAAGTGCAAAAGAGGCAAGATGAGATGCTTGCAAAGAAGTTATCAGAAAAGTCTACTGATGATCCTCTTCTGTCAATGATTCAAGATGATAATGAGCTAAGAGCAAAGTTGGAGGAGCTTAAAGCTGTTGAAGGATTGACAACAGAGGAAAGAGCCAAGCAACTAGCAGAATTCATGAATGCTAGAAGGGTTTCAGAAACTTTGGGGGATTTCATGTCAAAGATAAAGCAAACTCAATAGAAGAGTGGTGCTAGAAAGAAGCTCGCTAAGCAACAAAAGATGTCAGATATGAAAATTTACTTGAAGAATATGGAGCATTCCAGTTTTCATAAGATGAAGGGAATGTCATATGAAGAAGTACAAAAGTTTTACCTCAGAGCTTATGAAAGATATCAAAATTACAAGCCTATTGATTATGAGGATTCAATCAGAAGGAGCTTTAAAAGGCAAAAAGTGTCTGAAGAAGAAAAGATAGAAAAGGTGAGTGAAATTGAAAAGGAATCTGAGGCTGAGAAAGTGTCTGATGTTGTGCAAGAAAAGAAAGAAGTCAAAAAGCCAATTATAAAGTGGATAAGAAGAAAAGTATAGCAAGAAAAAGTAAATCCAAGAAGAAAGTGCAAGGGGAAGAAGAATCAGAAGAAGAGGAGCCTTCATCTGAAGAGTTCACCATGGGATCAATCCCTGAAAGCTCAGCCAAACCAGCCAAGATTATCAGATATCAAATCATTAAGACTGGATTGAGGGCAGCTTTTCAGATCATAAGGGAGGACAACACTGATGTAGTGTATTTAAACTTTCCAGGGCTGTTAAATGATGTTACTAGGGAAGATCTCAATGAGTTGTACAAATTGGTGAATATCAGACATGGAGACACAAGACCTGAGGAGTAGTTTGAAAGGGTCTTTTGGGGAGATTTAAAAGTTATGTTTGAGCCACCTTCAAGAACAGATGAGATTTGGAAGCTACCATACCAACAAGAGATTGTTAGGTGGAGATACTTTCACAGTTGTAAGGTACATTGCTTATCTTTACAAATGGCTCATATTTATATGCTTGCAGAAGTTGAGCATCCTTTACCACCTAGGGTCTACAAAGAAATGTTAGAAAAGAAATTGCTTGCAGATGAGAAAGATGAGGTATATGAAAAGCTTTTGGATTTGATTAAGGAACAATCCCTAAAGGAACTATATTGGGGTGTTTGAAGTGTTTGAAAGAATTTTCAAGTTGTTAAGTGAGACTAAAGGAACTTCTCACTTAGTGAAGGTGCATAGCACTGACACAACAAATGGTTATCAGTCCACCATGTCTAATCCACATAAGGACTGGCTAATCCAGAGCAAACGGCTCTGGTAAAGATATTTCAAATCCGTTTATGGTTGACAATTTACCAAAAATTGTATGGTAATCAACTCACCATATCTGAGATAGTGAAGAGTTGGCTAGCCCACAAGATTATGGCTTGTGGTAAAGGCTGTGGAAAACCATAATTGGTAATCAATTCACCAAGATGAGGTTTGATTCCATCAAAGAATTGGCTAGTCCAAAAGCAAACGGCTTTTGGTAAAGACAAAACAAATCCGTTGATACCATGGTCTTACATACCAAAATATTGGCTACTCCAGTAGTTAATGGCTATTTGGTAAAGAGACATCAAATCCATTAATTTTCAATGATTCACCTCTCACAGGAGTTTACACACCTGGAAGTGATGAGAATAGTATGAAACTTAAAAGAATTGATGTACAAGTAGTCATGGTTGCTGAAAAGATCAGATGGATTGAAGATCAGATGGTGAAAAGATTGTTAAAGTCAAGCTTGCTGCACAAAGTTCAAATATGCTGATTTGAAGTGTTAGAGATCAAGATAATTCCAAGAGTTCAGAGTTTAATCCTCAAGAAGCTTATTCAGAAGGAACTTGAAGTTCATGAAGCATGAAGATCAAGTTAGGGGAGGATTGTTGGGAATTATCACAAGAGAAGACTTAATATGAAGAACAGACTTAAGTCTGTTGGGTTACTGATGCGTGCGATGTGTCGTTGCGGTTTAGCAGTTTTAATGCCTACTCAAGTTTTAAATTTATATTTAGCCGACTTATCAATAACACACACACTTAACGAGCAGTGTACCCGGTCAGTATGAATATAATGGTAAGTAGAGTGTCGATCACTAAGAATGAAACGTATTATCTCGTTATTCTAATCAGTATTTTAATATATTAAGTTAGCTATACAACCTATTCTAACGCAAGGGGGTTCAGCCTGAGAGACTGGCACGATTTGGTTGCAATTAAATAATAAAATAAACCAATAGGCACGAATCAGCAAGTAGCACACACGTACACAGATAAATACTTGAGACAATAAGAGGGCTGTCCTTATGATAAGTAGTTTGTCACTTGTTTTATTGCTAGTGTTATATGAAGTGTATAGTTCGATGCAACGCACCGAGATTAAGTCCTTTCTCGTTGGTTCTAATCTTATCGGCGAGTAAACCCTTAATGATTACTTATGACTATCCCGTTTATCTTTCTTCCTACTTTTCTACAGACCATAGAATGCATAGGCGATCTAATAAACAGGCGAGGGCAGAGGCATGGCGACTCGATCAACGCTCAGCTAGACACAGAGGTTATCAATGCACTAATAAAAGTCACCAAAGACATCAACATATAAACTTTAATTAATGAGAAAGCAGTTTTAAGGGAGTGCAATCTTTCCGTTGTCACATTACACAAGCCACCAATCTTGATGAATTAAAGTTTACTAACACATTAAAACAAAACTACTTAATGAATTAAACACATGCAGCACCTTCTTACAGCTCTTGTATCTTTGATTTGGGTGTGTCTTGTGCTGCTGCCTTGACTGAATTCGTCCTAGGTTTCTGGTCTTCGGTCTTCTGTTAAAACTTCGGAACTCGGAACTCGTCTGGTCTTGGGGTATTTATAGTTTCTGTCTGAGGGTAGGATGCGGCGCATCTAGTAAGTAGATGCGGCGCATTTACTTAACTTCGCGTGGGGTCCAAGATTATAATATTCAGGAATATTCGTACACCGCCAGAAGATGCGGCGTATCTTTATCTTCGGATGCGGCGCATGTCCTCTTGTATCTTGGATCGTATCTGGTGAAATAATGATAGTGATGCGGCGCATGTGATAAGCAAGATGCGGCGCATCTGGAGCAGATTAGTCTTGATCTTGTACATTTAAGTAGACTCTTAACTTCTTGCATGTTTTGCTCCATAATTAGTCCAAAATCGCCAAGTTTCACCAAATCCTTGTTTTCAACTGAGAATTACAAAAGTAAACGATTAAGTATCAATCCTCATACATAATATAATAAAACAAGTCAAATTAATAGGATAAATGATAGTAATAAAATGTACTTATTTGAGTTCATCAGTTACGAAGTTAAGTCTGTTAGTTAAGTCTTGTCATAGTTAAGTCTGCCAGTTCATTGTTAAGTCTGGTAGACATAGTTACTTAGTTAAGTCTGGTTGACTGTATTAGTTAAGTCTGTTTATGAATTATAGGAAGTTTGTTAGCTATAAGTTAGGAAAGGATACGTAGTTATCTTAATAGAAGATACGTATATCCTTCTACACGTTTTGTATCTAAGGTTTCCTTAGTGTATAAAAGGAACCCTAAGGGCTCAAGAGTTGTATGGGTATTGATTGAAAGTTAGTAATATACGAAGTTAGTATTATTGTGTTCTTCATTGTTGATTGTTTAGATTCCGCATAAACATTCAATTCATTGTTAGAGTTTCTCACTTAGATCAATTTGGATTTATTCAAGTTGTCTAACAAGTAACAAAGGCTACTTGGATCCATAATTCGTGTGGACCTACAACTTAAAGTGGCTAAATTACTTAAGGAAAATGATGCTTTGAAAAAACATTAAAAAGACCTGTATGATTCTATCAAAGAAACAAGAACTAAGACTACAGAACAAACAACTTCTTTGGTTGCAAAAAATGATGAATTCAAAGCTCAACTTCAGGAAAAGGGTTTTACAATTGCAGCGTTGAAAAACGAGTTAAGAAAATTGACAGGAAATAGTGTGAACACTAAGTTTGCAAAACCATCAATCTTGGGGAAACCACCACTTAGAAACCAATCAGTTATTAGACAACCGACTACATTAAATCTGAACGACCAATATCTTCAAAACCACGGTTTGCCTCCCAAGTTGATTTGAAACAAGTTTTGTCAAAACCAGTCACTTCACAGTCTAGACCTAAGGAAAAGGAATATACGTTTGCAAAACCTCATCACATGAGTGCCTCTAGCTCTTCTAGGATTAATTCAAAGCGTGTGTCATTTGTGACACCAAAGGAACATGTTAGACATAAAACCAGTGTTCAGAATCACAACCTAGAGGATGCTAAGAAAAACACACATGAAAAGACTAGGAATTTGCCGGCTACTAAGAGTAGTTGCATATCGATTAATGTGATTCCTGTAGCAGATCACTCTAAGAATTCTAGATCTTTCTCTGAATCCAAATACTTTGTTTGCTCAACTTGTCAGAAATGTGTTTTTAAGGCGAATCATGATAATTGTGTAACAAAATTCCTGAAGGAAATAAATACTCGTGCTAAGGTTCAATCCTATAAGACTAGAAACAACAACAAGCCCGTAGAACCAAAGAAGTATATTCAGAAACCTTGTAGGCAGATTGCTATAGGACAAAGGTTTTCTCCCAACAAGTCTTTCACTGTGCATGAGAAACCAAACACTCCTAGATCTTGTCTTATGTGGATTCCGGCGGGAAGAATTTTTAAGATTGTTGGTCTTAGATGGATACCTATTAGAAAGATGTTCACTGAGTGCAGAACCAAGGTTGAAAATGAAACCCCAAATGGTTTAAATGCTGATATCACTAACCCATATAAATGCAAACAAACTCTTAATGTCAATCCAGGAAGTCTTTGCTTAAGTACAGGTACATCGATCACTCCTATTAAGGAAAGACTCAGGGTTTGGGTGCCGAAAAGACTGATATCTCATGAATTAGGGGTTCAAGCAATTCAAGCTTGATGAACATCAATGACAATGACGTCTGTTCACATCAGTTCAGGGCTCGATCTTCATCGATAATGACGTCTGTTCACATCAGTTCAGGCCTCGTTCTTCATCGACAATGACGTTTGAACTCTGCAGTTAAAGCCTCGGGCCTCAATGTCAACATAATAGCGTCTGTTGACAACTCTTCAGGCCCCGTTCACCAAAGAAAAGAGAAGTTTACACTTAAGTGCGCTTTATCTTTGGAAGAAGAGAAATCTTCTTGTTTATGACCATTCTCATGAACAAGCTTCATGCTCTTCCCATGCACATTCAGTCATCAAATGGATCAACGTTCATTGGAGTATATTCTTATTCACTTGTTCTATTAAAAATGGCAACCTCCAATGCAATTTTTGAGGGGGAGAAGTGTGAATAAACTACATGTCAGTCATCAAGTGGAGTCACTTATCGTTGATGGTATTCTTATTCACTCGTTCAATCAAAAATGGCAGTCATATGCAATTTTTGAGGGGGAGAAGGGTGAATAAACAAATTGCCAGTTATCAAGTGGATCTACTTACCGTTGATTGTATTCTTATTCACTCGGTCAATCAAAAATGGCAGTTAGCAGTCATATGCAATTTTTGAGGGGGAGAAGGGTGAATAAAAAAATTGCCAGTTATCAAGTGGATCTACTTACCGTTGATTGTATTCTTATTCACTCGGTCAATCAAAAATGGCAGTTAGCAGTCATATGCAATTTTTGAGGGGGAGAAGGGTGAATAAACAAATTGCCAGTTATCAAGTGGATCTACTTACCGTTGATTGTATTCTTATTCACTCGTTCAATCAAAAATGGCAGTTGGCAGTCATATGCAATTTTTGAGGGGGAGAAGGGTGAATAAACTACATGTTGATTGAGATTTGAGAAATGGTCATACGACTCTCCTTCAACACCTAATGTTCCACTTATTCCTCAAGGTGTAGATAATGAATCTCATGATATTGAAGCTGCACGCTTGAATAATGATCCGTTCTTGGGTATTCCTTTCCCAGAACCAGGTTCTGAAGAATCTCCTTATTCACGGATTGTTGTTCCCTCCAATGTGCACTCTGTAAATCAACCACAAGAACATAAAGGAAAAAGTCGGCTAAAACGTCAAAACAGGCTAAGAGTTTGGACATGAAATGTCAAGTGATCACGAAGTTTATTTGGCATCCCTTATTTGAGATTGAAGTGGGTTATCGATATTTCATCTATCGATTGATGACTTGCTTGAAGTTATAAAATTTATGATTGGGACTTGGATTATCTAGTTATACCCGATGTAAGGAGTTACATTGTAGTTTTCACGGGTTATAGCTATCACTTCAAGGAGTTACATTGTAGTGCTCAGTGTCACACGCAGATGCAGATGTGGATAGTCTCAAGAGGTGTTGTACTTGCTTTGGCTCTTAGTTGAGTATATAAGGGTACTTAGGGGTTTTCTTCTGCATCGTTCTTTAATCAACAACAGTGCAAGCTTAAGTAACAAATTTGGGGAATTCTTCATCAGTTTCAAGTTTGGTATATCGGGTTTACTTCACCAAGTGGTCACAGCAATAGCCGACAGAACATAAGGGTTGATAAAGATAGTCAGAGAGCGTTTCAGTAGCTGTTGATTCTCACAGGATACATTTGAGTCAATTTTGTTCTTCTCACAAGATTTCAAGAATATGTGCGTAAAATGTGTTGCTGATTCTGAGGTATCAAAACCAGCAAGGGGGAAGGAGACATACATCTGAACACACAACGAGTACACGTGATGAACTTTATACTTCTTCTTAATTGAAGTTATTCTGGGAAGACAAATTTCATAACCGCAGAGAAAATCAGTGTTTAACTCATGGCTTTTGGTGTACTATTCCAACTACGTGGGGGAAGAGATGTAAGAAACAGTTTCTGATGATCAAAGAGGTACACAATTGTATGATGACTCATTTGGTTAGTCAATATCCTACAGAAGGAAGTGTGTTCATCCGGGACTTACTTGATTTGTACGGTACTGTTTTGGTGTTATCATTTCGACTACATACGGGATAAATTGTTTACACTCGGGACTTAGTTGACTTTGGTGTATCAATTAAGTGATTCTTAATTGATCTTGATGTTACGTTCTCGACTTCATGAATGGGATTGAGTGTGTACTTTGGGTTTTTGAACTTCATACAATGAGACTGATTTCATCACTTTATCTACTTGGGGAAAGTGGTCTCTGGATACTTTTGGTATGCATTACTTCAGACTTCAGCGGGAAGAAATGTGAGAAGGATTATTCTTAAAAGGAGCAGCAACATTTGATGTGGTTTGCTACGGATTTCCCTGTACACTTACCTTATGTAAGCTTGAAAGAGAGCTTTGACATGTGCTCAAAAAGAAGATTGTCGGTTTGGGGGGAAGCTATCAAAGCTTCACATTGTGAAGGCTCAAGTTCAGGCAATTATTCAGGAGCCTTGAAAGCTTTGGTGGTGAAAGTTTAAGAGATGTTGACTACAGACTTCCACAACGTACAAGAACGATATCCTTATTTTGGTATTCATGTCATCATCTTCTTAAACTGAATAATATAGTCTGTACATATCTTAAACCAAATTGTAAATAGAAAATTGTAAATAGAAAAATATTAAAACCAAAAAAAACCAAAAAAATCAGAAAAATAGAAAATACCAAAAATAGTTGTTCTAGGCATGTCTTCTGTTTATCGATAACATTTACGGACCTAGAAATGTCATTCAATAATGACACGGGTCTTTAAAAGAAGCTCGAGCAGAAGTTTAAAAGGTTTATCAAAACATGTCATTATGGCTTGCTATTACTTCAGATATGCAACCTGGTTTTTCAAAATGAGGAAAGCACGTCAGCAAAAAGACAGCTGTTCCTAACAACGGGTGAAGTTCACCCGGGCATGGATTACTTCATATCCGTGCATCCCTGATTTAATGTACGCTTCAGTGCATTATTTCTTGTTAAAGAAGAGAAATCTTGTATACAAATAATTTTCCTTCTAGGATTCTTCTGAAAATTATTTGTGAGACACATGGTGGTAACATGTTGTTTGAAATTCTTTCAGACTTGGATTGTTCATAAAATTTGTCACTTAATCAATGACTTCAACACCTTAATTAGAATACGGGTCATTGATTGAGGGGGAGAGTGATTTAAAATTTATATCATCAAACGGGTTTCTTGGTTATCTCATAATTGTTAGAAAAGGTTTTGTAGTTAATGGGGTATTTGTTGAAGAGGAACTTACTAAGCTTTATCTCAAATGGCCAAATGTGTTAGTTTTTAGAAAGTTTAGGGCATTATGTGCAATTTGCTTATAGTTTCCTAGCTTTATGTAACTAGAAGGCTCATTTGTGTCACTTTGGAATCCTCGGTTAATCCCCTAAATACTTTAAAACTCAAAATCTAAAAGAAGTTAGAAAACCCATTGTGTTTGATGTTATTGAATACTCCACTGACATTTGTATGATCTGATTGAATGAGTTTCATATGTTGATTGACTTTTGTTAGTCGATTGTTGCTTAATTGTTTTTGATTTAGTGCATGTGCACTTAGGAGTTGCTTAGGTATGTAGCTATCATGTTAGAATCTTGTCCCTAAGATCCTGAGTTGAATGTTGAAATATGTGTGAATTGCCATGTCCATAATTGCTGATTGCTATTCATGCTAGATTGCTGTTTGATGTACTTCTTGACTGTGGTTTGATTATGAGATAAATATGGTATTATGAGTAGGCAAGCTGCTACGTGGTAGCTGATAATGAAGAGTGAATCTGTATGTATGTATATCTGTGTTGATGCTCTTATGCAGATTTCCTGGCCAATATGAATGTGCCTGTTCGCGCTCTAACCATTTGATCAGATGTTCAAACTCTATTGACTGGCTTTGATTTCACTACAACAACAACATCGGCAGCAACAACAACAACAACACCTTCACCACCACCACCACCTTCACTTCAACAAAAGCATTACTAATTCTGGTCTCGTCAAGTGGGGATCTACAATACTTGGGAAGTTTTGTTGTTGGATGGATAATTGATGCTGACTACTGGCTCCCTCAGGGAAGCGAATGATCACATCATCTGTGCGTAAAAGGTCAACATCATTTGTGTCGTAACGATTATCTTTGTACATCATAAGTAGTGAATAAACATTTGTTGTTATGTGTCAGGGTATGATTTTTTGTTAAACTCAACTCTTCCAAACCTATCATACCTGACACTAACACTCTCCATCACATATTGAGGGGGAGCATCGTCATATTCCATTATCAAAATATATGTTAAACCTGACCACATTTTCTCCCAAATTTTCTAAACGTATTTAAATCAATTGGGATCACAAATCTCAAAAGGTTTGAAATTTTTGATCGGGGGAGTGAATGTGATTTAAATATGAAATCTGATAAAATGTGATCTTTTGGACTTATGTGTAGGATCCCAAATAGGTGCTAAACTCTTTCGTATATCGATGCACATATTGAGGGGGAGCAAATGGTTTATGATGGATATTGTGGAAGAATACCAAAGACCGACCATCTTATTTAAATGTACTGGAGTTATAAGGATGGTAAGGTTAGGTATCAGTTCCCATGATCCAGCCAGAACCGGAGGGATCTTCCCAGGGACAATCCTCTAGTTAGAATAGAAGTCCTTAGGAATGATTAAAAAGGAGAAAAGTAAATAAGGGAAGAGTGCCGACTGAGATGGAGCTAGTACTGGAACAAACCCAACAAGGTACTAGTGATGAACTCTTGGTAAGCGCTGAAGGGGTTGAAGAATGAAAAAGAAATGTAAAGATAAAGGGTGAAAAGAAAGAAGCCCTCCTTACACTTTAGGCAGAAACCGGGTCAATACATATGCTGTCAGAATCACTAAGTTGATTGCTGACATTGAAGACAAAGTATCATGGACCTAGTGATACGCTGCACAACCCTCCCTAGCCACTCAAGGTCCCTCAAAGGACTCTTGTTTCATTTGCCACGGAGATCAATACATTTCTATCATCTCTCTCACTCCGAGTTAGACGATATTGAAAAGGTGGCAGTCCTCTCTAGCCTCCGATCACTAAATCAAAACGCACTATTGAGTCTAGAGCCAAGAGATCATCCATAAATCTCATTAGGACACATTTCCAATATGCTTGCTATTTCATACACCGTGAAAAGTAAGAAAACATATATTAAGAGTCCTACGCATTATCCTTGTGGTATTGCCAGAACATCCGAGTGATACGTAAAGTATTCACAATGAAGATGGAAATCCTTTTAGAGCCAACATCAAACAAGCTCTTGGTGGGTGACATGTGAGATCCTTCATAGATCAAACTTACAAATCACATGGAGGCAATATTACAACGGATGAGCTTAGAGATTTACAGTGACTGATGATCTCAAAGAATGCTCAAAGATCACAACTTCAAACAGAGACGATACTGCAACAAGATGACTTGAAGACATATGTTGGATGATATCCTCAAAGAATCCTCAAAGATCATCCAAGACAAAAGATCAGTCATCAAAAGTTCGCTACTGAACGCACAAAGATTAATGACTTTGAAGAATCAAGAACTACGAGCTCAGAAGTCAAATTCACATGATAGAATGCTAGAATTCAAAATATAATTTCCGGGTTGACCTCCCTTAGGGGGAGATTGTTAGGAATATAAATATTCGTATGAAGACTCGGTCACCCCGAGTATCTATTTAGCATTTATGTAGCTCGTAGGATTATTAGTAGTATTATTATTAGTTTAGTTATTAAAGTATTCGTGCAGTGGGTCGGGTCTTTACCCACTGTCAGCTCACTCTACAGCCCACACATGGCACCCTATGTATGTGTATAAATACCCCTCTCCCACCAAGGGAGAGGGTTGGACCTTTCATTTAATCTAATACCTTCTACTTCTCTCTTTAGAAAGGCTCCCATTCTTTCTTTCTCTCTCTAAACCATTCGGCCAAATCACCATTAAATGTATGTTATATGTTAATGAATATGCTACATCTTGTACTCGACTTATTTCACAAATCAATCCCGACTCATTTTCTTTTCACGTTTATCACAAATCTCGCCATAAATCACAACAAGTGGTGGAAAATATATATTACAATACAAAACACTATATATATACCTACGATTATAATCTTTTTATACATTTGAAACTTATAAACTCTAGTCAAAACAGAACTTGTAAATAGTTAATGTATTTATGTCGGTTATTAAAATTGTAAACACTAAAACGGTATTTTAGAAAATCCACTCAAGTTTTATAACAATTATAAAACGACTATTACATGAACATATATTTTTGTAACATATAACTACCTCGAGAAACCAACACACATGCACGGGTCATGCCCGACTTCTATCAAATAAATGTACATATTATGTTCTTATTAAAACTAGACAAACGGAACATTTTATATACAACCTTTATACGTTAGTTTTCAAATTACAATCGTTTAAATGAAACCATCACTTTACACATAATTTTTCCTACACTTCAAAATATATAAATATTTATATATTTTTATAACGACTATTTTTACATATCTTTAACAATGATGTCCCAATATCCCGACAACGTCTAGAATTGTTCATAATCACTTTTCGTTCCTCGTCCTTCGGTTATTGTCAAATCGGAATTGTTAATACAAATATCACCAGAAAAACGTTATTTATATTTTACGATCTTTGCTATATTTTGTTAATGACAATTATAAATTTTATCTTTAGCAAAGCATAAATATAAGTTAAGTCTTTTACATATATAGTTATAAGCTTTTCAAACTCAAAACATGCTACATACATGATCACTAGTTCATACATGGTATATACATATTACATACATTTACATTTATATATTACATTTTAATTCTTAAAATAGAATATGTACAATGACATCATTGCATACATCATATTGATATCTTTAGGATATATTGAAGATCTTAAGAATATCATGGTTAGATCTTCACACAAAGAATTGGATATGGTAATATCTTGGCATGATTTGGGAAAGATTTTGGAAGATTTGCTGTCAGGACCCGCGGATCCAAAATACATAAGGGACGGATCCCTGAAATTGGATCCGTCAAATCCGTGGGTTGTTATCTCAGTTTGCCTATAAATAGCAAGCTGCTCATTTATGTTTACTCATCACTTTTAGCATAAACAACATTCATTTATTCTTTCATTCATTACTAACCCATTCTTATTACATATTTCATTCTTAATGATCTTTCTTTTGTAGCAAAGAGATCAAAGCATCAGGAGCTTCAACTAAACATTGCAAGTCTTGTTAGATTAATCATAGTGTGAATTTGTTGTTTTTCACACATCATTTTTGTACCAATTATTCATATACCTCAGTATAGTCCAGTTAGTATTTTAGTCCTTAAAATACATAGAGTGTCAGGAGTGGTTGTACCCTTATAAAAGAAGTCGGTATCTAGCTTTGTACCGGAAAAAGTGTAAGCGACGTGTATAAAGGTTTTCTCCGTCGAGAAGGGAGCTTCTTTCTTAGTGAAGAAAAACTCTCGAGTTTGAGGCACGAGAAGTGGAGTAGGGCAAGGATGAGAGTCCTTGTAGACCGAACCACTATAAACATCCGTGTTGTGGTTTGATTGTTTCTTTCTCTACTTACTTGTTATATATTGCTTATTGTTTGCATATCTTGAAATCACGTTAAGTATTCAAAGAAAAAGAATTTTAAAACGGTAAAACTATTCAACCCCCCTTCTAGTTTTCCACAATTGGTATCAGAGCCAGGTTACTCAAGACTTTCAAAATATATTATATTTTAAAACTTGAAACGATCAATGGATTTTGAAAACTTGAAAGAAGGGCAATCTATGCAAAGACCACCACTTTTTGAACAAAATAGTTTTATATATTGGAAAAACCATTTTGAAACTTATGTGAAGTCAAAAGATATAGATCTATGGTACATTAATATAGAAGGTGACCATAAGGCCATAATAAATATATATCAAGTGGTCGGGATGAGGATACTTCTCTTACTCATCACAGTGATGAGCAAAAGAAGTTAAATGGCCAAAAATAATGAAGCTAAAATGATGCTTTATAATGCTTTACCTAGGAAAGAATATGAAAGAGTATTTATGTGTAAAACCGATAATGGTGTGTGCGTGGTATTGCTCTAATTTTGTATCCACGATATGTCGTTGTGGTTTTAGCAGTATTCAAGTTTTAAATTTATATTTAGCCGACTTATCAATAACACACACTTTAACGAGCAGTGTACCCGGTCAGTATGAATATAATGGTAAGTAGAGTGTCGATCACTAAGAGTGGAACGTATTATCTAGTTATCCTAATCAGTATTTTAATATCTTAAGTTAGCTATACAACCTAATCTAACGCAAGGGGGTTCATCCTGAGAGACTGGCACGGTTTGGTTGTGATTAAATATAAACTAAACTAATAAGCACGAATCAGCGAGTAGCACACACGTACACAGATAAATACATGAGACAATAAGAAGACCTGTCCTGATAGTTAAGTAGCTTGTCACTTGTTTTATTGCTAGTTTTATATGAAGTGTATAGTTCGATGCAACGCACCGAGATTAAGTCCTTTCTCGTTGGTTCTAATCTTATCGGCGAGTAAACCCTTAATGATTACTTATGACTATCCTATTTATCTTTCTTCCTACTTTTCTACAGACGATAGAATGCATAGGCGATCTAATAAATAGGCGAGGAAGGGGCATGGCGACCAAAGCAATGCTCAGCTAGACACAGAGGTTATCAATGCATTAATAAAAGTCACCAAAGACATCAACATATAAACTTTAATTAATGGGAAAGCAATTTTAAGGGGAGTTGAAGTGAATGATAACATAACACAAGCCCATCAATCCTGACCAATTAAAGTGTACTAATACAATAAAACAAAACTACTTAATGAATTGAATACATGCAGGACCTTCTTACAGCTCTTGTATCTTCGTTCAAGGTGTGTCATGTGCAGCTACTTCGACTGAATTCGGCCTTAGGGTTTCTTTGGTCTTCGGTCTTCTAAATTGTCGAACTCCAAAATTCGTCTGACTTTGGGGTATTTATAGTTTCTGTTTGAGGGCTAGATGCGGCGCATAGGATAAGTAGATGCGGCGCATCGACTTAACTTCGCGTGGGGTCCAAGATTAGTATATTCAGGAATATTCGTACACCGCCAGAAGATGCGGCGTAACTCCATTCTTAGATGCGGCGCATGTCCTTGCTGTCTTGGATCGTAGCTTGTGAAATCTTGATAGTGATGCGCCGTATATAATAAGTCGGATGCGGCGTATCTGGAGCAGAATGGTCTTGATCTTGTACATTTCAGAAGACTATTAACTTCTTGCTTGTTTTGCTCCATAATTAGTCCAAAATCGCCAAGTTTCACATAATACTTGTTTTTACCTGAGAATTACAAAAGTAAACATTAACGTAACAATTCTCACAGATAATATAATAAAACAAGTCAAATAAATAGGATAAATGACGGTAATAAAATGTACTTATTTGAGTTCATCAAATATCCCCCCACTTGAACTTTACTAGTCCCCAAGTAAACCTTAGAATTAATCTTAAGAAAATGTGTCCTAAAAGATATTAGGATTTATTTTTATATTTAAGCATGTATTCATTTTGTCATAATCACACAACCAAACACTTAACGAATTAGAAGTAAAATAAAATATTCTGATAAAAGCAAATCTAATCGTTTAACTGTCCAGTCGTGACGAATATTCTATCATAGGCTTGGCAAGTATACGCATCTCCCCCACTAAAGCCAAGGAATAACAAGTCTAAAGCGGTAAAAAGGGTTTGAGGTTTAAGGGTTAATCATTCTTCTTAATCTCTATCGATCTCAAATTCTAGAAAAGGCGACAAAATCACAAATACATGATCGAATCCACGAACACGATACTTGCAATTGCTCAAATCCTTAACTCGAATAGGCTAAAGATAGGACCAAGTAATCTTCACCAATAATATTATATCAAAAAGGGCGACAAAATCATAAATACATAGCCGAATCCACGACTACGATACTTAAGATTGCTCAAATCCCTAATCTCAATAAATCAAAGGTTTGGATAAAGAATGATATAGGGTATGGATAATATTTGGGATACAAATTGGTGTAAAATGAAAAATAAACAAAACAGATAAATTAAAATCCTAAGTGTGGTTAATTACTATCCCAACCATCCCATGAATAAGACTCATATCATAGAATAACTCACGCTTTAACACTTGAAACAAACGCTTTAGGTAGACACGAATTATACTCAACAAGATCTCAATCAAAGAATAACCTTTAGTTGGCGTTCCCATAACGTTCAACTCCCATTCAATCCATAAATATAATATACAACAACTAGTGGTGATATAGACCACTTAATACAAAACTTTACATAAGTTGGTTAAACAAACTTCCAACTTTTCTTTCTTTTTTCTTTTCTATTTTTTTTTTTTTTTTTTTTTTTTTTTTTTTTTTTAAACATAGATGTGTAAATTTCACCACATCACTATAACGATAACTCTGGATAATTTTTCCATACTTTCCATGACTTCAGAAATAACGGTAATAGTGAAAGTAGTAAACACACGAAAAATAAACTCAAGATATACAATATTTACTTTCACTCCAATTGCATCGTGCAATTTCCCGACCTAACCATAGATAATGAATTACGCACGCGAACACAGGTAATGTAAGGAAACACACTTTGCCTAAAGCAATTAACCAACCACGGATTTTAATCTACAGGGTAGGCTAAGGTGTAAGGGTGTAACGAAACATTATAACAAAGGTGTAAGAAACGAAAGGAATGGCTCTAAGTGTTTTTCTAGGGGTATCTTACTCTAAAAATGAGAGTAACAAAAGGGTTTATACGGGGGTTAACTAACCAGTGTAGTTAGCTAATAACACATAACATATAAAGGCTATTTGGGTGTAATCCTAGAAATTTACCAATTTAGACAAGTCATTCCAATTATATAAATAATACGTATTATGGTGGTCTCGAATAGTATACAAGCCAAGTTCTAAAGTTTACAAGTCACCGGCACACTCATAGATTTGTGAATTTTGAAAAATCTCAATTTTTGAAAATAACGTCATGTGTGCAGCTATGCAACTTAGATCTTAAACAAAAACATGCTAAAAATTTTTAATTTTGATATATTAAGCACATTTTAAGCATAATTTTTGAAAAAGTTTAGGACAAGTAAGTTTTCTAATTCTCCAATCCCTCCACTTAAGTTAAACAACGTCCTCGTTGTTTGAATCAAAGGTTAAAAAACTGGAAAATAAAAGAATTAGAACAGAAAAACTCCCCTGAGATTTGCTCGGTATGATCCTCCATTATTTGTATAAGAGCAAAAATCAACTTCCTCGTGGATGAGAACGTTTAAGCTTCATAATTGATGTATCCACAGGAAATGCAGGAATCTATAATACCACCAAGACTTTAACACACCTAAATTAAGAAAGTTCAAACTTGCATAATACATTAGTAGTTAGTAAAAATAAAATGTAAAAATTAAAATGAAAATCATCAGGTCAGTCGATGCGCCGTATCTTATGGAAGAAGATACGCCGTATCGAGCCTGGAATAAATACGAATCAGAATAGAAGATGCGTCGCATCCTTAACCAGGGATGCGCCGCATTAAATAAACTGACAAAAAGTTTTAAAGTCAAAAATAAAAATGCAGAAAAATAAAGTAAGATATGACCAGTGCAGGAGATGCGTCGCATCTCAGGATTGAGATGCGCCGTATCTTCTGCGGCCTGACTGACTCGACACAGAACAGAATAGTAAAAATTTTCTCCGGGTTGTCTCCCGGTCAGCACTTGTCTTTATTCCAGAGTCTTCAAGTTAGACTCACGTTCAGCTCCTTAATATCTATCATTGAAGGAGTCGGAAGCATCGCGCTCCCTCATCGCCAATTCAGTAATATTGAACACTCCTTGCTCGTCCTTAATTTCCACGCCATTCTTCTTTAATATCTGTATAAACAAAGTTCTGTCCCCTTCGGGCAGAGATGACAAAATGATAGACGGGAAATTCTTATTATCATATAGGCATAAATAAGCAAGGTGGGGTGGTAGTTCAATAAACACATCATTTTTCAAATTCGTATTCTCAACTATTCTCCTACGTTTGTTAATTACTACGCAATCATACCATTCATCATTAGAATCATTAACAATATTGCGCCTAAGTTCGGTAGGTACATTAAGGTCAATAAATTCCTCGAAGTTCTCATGATTAGGATTAGTTGAGTTGTTTTGAATCAATGTTTCTCCCATAAGCCTAGCTTCAAGATCGAGGTCCATACGTTCTCTTAATCCTAGCACATAAACGCCTCTAATTATGCTTTTAACAGGATCTTGGCACTTATAGACTAGTTTGTTATTCCCTACCCTTAATGAAAATTTTCTTTTAAACACATCAATCTTAGCATGGGCGGTAGACAAGAAAGGTCTTCCAAGGATTAAAGGAATCTTAGCATCCTCGGGCATATCTAATATAACAAAGTCTATAGGGAAAACAAACTTCTCAATCTTAACTAGCACATTATTAGCAATCCCTTCAGGTCGTTTTACCGTTTTATCAGCCAATTCAATAAGCAACTTAGTTGGTGCTAATTTTCCTAGTCCTAGGGTAGTGAATGTCTTAAGGGGCATTACACTAACACTAGCTCCTAAGTCAGCTAACACATTATTGAAAGATATATCATTAATTGAACAAGGTAAAGTAAAACTTCCTAGGTCCTTTTCTTTATGAGGCAAGGCATGTAAGTCGGTTGCAGAGCTCTCTTCTTTCATGGTAGCCTTGATCTCCTCTTCAATCTTTGTTTTCTCTTTGAGTAGTCTCCTTAAACTGATTGAAGAATTAAAGAAAAATTCAGGTCTTGCACCATCATTACCATTCATCAGTCTTCTAGGAAAAGGAATGTTAGGAGTGACTTCTTCAGTGGTGCTTATGGCCTTGACATGATCTCTTGGGTTGGTTTCAGTTGAGCTAGGTAAACTTCCGTATCCCCTTTCTTGAAGAACTTTGCTCATTTGACCAATTTGTTGTTCCAATGCTTTGATCGAAGCTCCTTGATTTCTTGTAATAGTGTCTGTTGAAGCTCGGATTTCTTTGATCATAGCAGTATTCTCTTCATGTCTTTTAGCAGCATCGGCCATAATCTGCTTTAAAGTGTCATCTAAAGTCTGCCTCCTTTCTTGATAAGTGGGATTAAAGTTTTTCTTTTGATAGTATCCCGGAGTAGCTTCCCTAAATCTTCCTGAAGGTCGGAATGGTTGTCCAAATTGTATGTAGTATGCTTCTTCAAACGTCTCACTTTCATTCCTATTAGGGCAATCCTTAGTGTAGTTAGGTCCTTCACATTTTTCACATCCAACTTGGGCAGCATACACTTTCTCATCACGCTTCTTCATCTCTCTACTAATTTTATCCAATTGAGCTTGAATTGCAGCAAACCCGTCAAAATTAGTGCTGCTTTTAGATCTAGTAGAGGTTCCATCGTGCCATTTTTGAGAATGATCAGCAGCTTCTTGGATAGCTTTCCTAGCATTAGCTGCACTCATTTGAGGCACAGCTCCCTTAGCATCCAAGATTTGTCTAGTAGGCACGTCCAATCCTTGATAAAACAATATTATCTCCTGCATTGGGGTTAGATAGTGTTGAGGACATTTTACCAGTAAATCTTTAAACTGTTCCCAAGCTTGATAAAGAGTTTCATCAGGCTCTTGCTTGAAACTGTTGATAGCCTCCATCTTTTTAGCAGTCTTAGCAGGTGGACAATATCTTTTCAGGAATTTGCTCTTCAAATCTTCCCACGTTGTGATTGAACTAGCAGGTTCATTCCTTAGCCACTTATTAGCAGCTCCTTTAAGTGAAATTGGAAAGATTCTTAGCATGAGTTGATCGTCAGTGACTCCTTCTGTACTAAACAAATCTGCAATCTCTAGGACCTTTTCAACATGTTCATTAGCATCTTCATGTTCCAATCCACTGAAAGCATTTTCTCGTAGCTCCTTGAGAAACTGACCCTTCAACTCAAACTTAGACTTATCATCAAACTTTGGTCTAGCAACTCCTGAAGTGTAATCAGCACGGGTACTGTTCATGTATTCCTCCATAGTTGTGTTTTCGCTCATTGCTTCTGTTTCTACTTCCTCTTTCTCTTCAGAAAAATAATCAAGCTCGAATGAACTTGAGATATCAAAGCTTTTTGTGTTGAAAAGCCTTTTAAGCGAATGAAAAGCTCGTTCAGGATCTTCGAAAGGTTGAATCAAGTTCTTCGTAGAACTACTGGTCATGCACTTCCTGAAACTATCACAAAAGCATCAGTAGGGTATGTTCAAGAAAGTAATATATCAGAAAATCAACAACGAAAACGGAATACGAAAAATAAAAGTTACTGATATCTACAGACGATGCGCCGTATCCAAAAAGTTGGATACGCCGTATCTTATAATCGTTAAAATTTAATCTGACTTTTATGCAGAAAATAGATACGCCGCTTATAAATTTAGAATGCGCCGTATCAGTTTAATTATTAAAAATCGATTATACTTATTAAAATTAAATGCGTCGTATTAACAAAAGTTAATGCGCCGTATTTTCGTTACGTTTCAAAATACCAGATTTTTGATTCAGAAGATACGCCGTATCGATAGAGATCGATGCGTCGTATCTGTTTAATAATTCGAAAACTGTTTTTAATTAAAATAATAAATACGCCGTATCTGCTAAAGCAGATGCGTCGTATGGCGTTATCGCTTAGAAATTTTTTTTTATTAAAAACAGATACGCCGTATCTTGGGGAAAGATGCGTCGTATCGAATTTATTAAACGCGTTGTATTTTATAAAAATTAAACGCAATACGCCGTATCTATGAAAATAGATGCGACGTATCGTTTATATTAGCTCAGTACAACGATAGCAGTATGCAGAAAAACAGAAAAATAAAAACAAAAATAAACACAAACGAAAATAAACAAAAATAAAAGAAAACAAATAACACACAAAATAGAAAATATGCAAATAATACAATGAATGCAATTTAACTAATATACAACAGAGTTAGTGGTTAGATTAAAAATTAAAAAGAAAAACCTAATTAAAATACTAATCAAATTAACAGATAATAACAATTCACTCCCCGGCAACGGCGCCAAAAACTTGATGTGTGCATTGTATTGCTCTAATTTTGTATCCACGATATGTCGTTGTGGTTTTAGCAGTATTCAAGTTTTAAATTTATATTTAGCCGACTTATCAATAACACACACTTTAACGAGCAGTGTACCCGGTCAGTATGAATATAATGGTAAGTAGAGTGTCGATCACTAAGAGTGGAACGTATTATCTAGTTATCCTAATCAGTATTTTAATATCTTAAGTTAGCTATACAACCTAATTTAACGCAAGGGGGTTCAGCCTGAGAGACTGGCACGGTTTGGTTGTGATTAAATATAAACTAAACTAATAAGCACGAATCAGCGAGTAGCACACACGTACACAGATAAATACATGAGACAATAAGAAGACATGTCCTGATAGTTAAGTAGCTTGTCACTTGTTTTATTGCTAGTTTTATATGAAGTGTATAGTTCGATGCAACGCACCGAGATTAAGTCCTTTCTCGTTGGTTCTAATCTTATCGGCGAGTAAACCCTTAATGATTACTTATGACTATCCTATTTATCTTTCTTCCTACTTTTCTACAGACGATAGAATGCATAGGCGATCTAATAAATAGGCGAGGAAGGGGCATGTCGACCCAAGCAATGCTCAGCTAGACACAGAGGTTATCAATGCACTAATAAAAGTCACCAAAGACATCAACATATAAACTTTAATTAATGGGAAAGCAATTTTAAGGGGAGTTGAAGTGAATGATAACATAACACAAGCCCATCAATCCTGACCAATTAAAGTCTACTAATACAATAAAACAAAACTACTTAATGAATTGAATACATGCAGGACCTTCTTACAGTTCTTGTATCTTCGTTCAAGGTGTGTCTTGTGCAGCTACTTCGACTGAATTCGGCCTTAGGGTTTCTGTGGTCTTCGGTCTTCTAAATTGTTGAACTCCGAAATTCGTCTGACTTTGGGGTATTTATAGTTTCTGTCTGAGGGCTAGATGCGGCGCATAGGATAAGTAGATGCGGCGCATTGACTTAACTTCGCGTGGGGTCCAAGATTAATATATTCAGGAATATTCGTACACCGCCAGAAGATGCGGCGTAACTCCTTTCTTAGATGCGGCGCATGTCCTTGCTGTCTTGGATCGTAGCTTGTGAAATCTTGATAGTGATGCGCCGTATATAATAAGTAGGATGCGGCGTATCTGGAGTAGAATGGTCTTGATCTTGTACATTTCAGTAGACTCTTAACTTCTTGCTTGTTTTGCTCCATAATTAGTCCAAAATTGCCAAGTTTCACATAGTACTTGTTTTTACCTGAGAATTACAAAAGTAAACATTAACGTATCAATTCTCACAGATAATATAATAAAACAAGTCAAATAAATAGGATAAATGACGGTAATAAAATGTACTTATTTAAGTTCATCAAAAACCGATAAAGATATTTGGCAATCTTTAATTATCACTCATCAAGGGAACTCACAAGTAAAGGATAACAAAATTGATCTTCTTGTTCAACAATATGAACAATTTGTTATCCCTGAAGATGAGACCATTGATAGTGCATTTGCTAGGTTTAATACTATTATTACTTCTCTTAAAGCACTTGACGATTCTTTTTGTAGTAAGAACTTTGTCAAGAAATTTCTTAGATTGGGGTGTTTGCACTTCATCCGAAGTGGAGGGAAAAGGTGACGGCAATTGAAGAATCTAAGGATCTTTCAAGCATGTCACTTGACGAGCTAATAGGAAATCTCAAAGTTCATGAGATGGTGATGGAAAATGACTCAGAGATTGTTAAAGGCAAAAAGGAAATGATTAAGTCCATTGCTTTAAAAGCTTGGGTAGATTCAAGTGATGATGAAGAGTCTAGTTCAGGTAGCGAAGATGAAGAGTATGCCATGGTCGTAAGGGATTTCAAGAAGTTCTTTAGGAGACGAGGGAAGTTCGTAAGACAACCTCGAGAAAAAAAGAAATCCTTCCGGAAAGACTGTAATGATAAGAAAGGTAAAGGAGAAAGAAAGTGCTTTAGGTGCGGAGATACTAGTCATCTAATAGGAGAGTGTCCTAAGCCGCCCAAGAACAAAACTCAAAGAGCTTTTGTAAGTGGGGCTTGGAGTGACAGTGAAGATGATGACGAAGAGCCTAAGAACGACGAAGTTGCTCTCATGGCTCATGACTCAGATGAGGTACATTCTGACTCGTCATATTCTTCTATTGATGATGTCATCTTACAAAAAGAATATAACAATCTCTGTGAACTTAGTCTTAAAATCATAAACCAAAATAAGTTTTTGAAAACCAAAAAGCAATTTCTAGAAAACGAAGTTTATGAATTAAAGGAAAAAGTTAAAAGATTAGAAAAGGGTAAAGTTGTTAACGAAGCATGTGTTTCATGTGAAGAGCTTAAACTAGAATTAGAAAAGCTTAAGAACACACAGGATACACTTATCAAACAAACATCTAAGTTTAAAAGGTTTTATAAAAATATTAGTTTAGCAGATGAGATAATGAAAATTCAAAAACTACCTCATGATAAAACTGGACTAGGTTTTATGAAATTAGGAGACGTAAGTAGTTTTAAGAAACTAGCCGTAAAAGTACAAGAAATTGTTCCTACAGTTTCAGAGACCCACGGATCAGACGGAACCAAATCCTTGGTTCCGCCAGTAGTGGAAAAGGGATCCGCGGGTACTGTTGCTAAACAGAAAGATTGCACTTCGGCTCGTACTGAGTTTGTTAAAGTAACTAGGAAATCTAACACTAGTTCAACTATAAACAAACAGAAACCAGCTGTTACCATAGGAATAGGAAAAGCTAAAAATGAGTTTAGAACTAAAACTGTTCAACAAAGACCTAAGACTACTATTCCCAAATGCCCCTTTCCAAAGAGTAATTACAACACACAACATCATTATCAAAATAGTTGGAACCCAAACTTTCCTAGGAATTATCAAGGTCCCAACTACATGCCATGAAACCCATATCCACCATTTCCATTCATGAATCAAGATAATGGGATGTTTAACCCAAATGGACCCATGAGATATTGGGGACCAAATTCTTGAGTTTTTCTTTAACTTAGGTATGCTTGAAAGTCGGATTGAAACCAGATGAGTGGATAAAAGACAGCGGGTGTTCAAGGCACATGAAGGGAAACAAAAGCCTTTTCTCAACCTACCAACTATACGACGGAGGTAATGTTATGTTTGGTAGCAAGCTTAAAAGTAAAATCGTCAGAAAAGGTACAATCTCTCATGACTCTCTCTCTATTGATGATGTTGCTCATGTTGATAACTTAGGTTTTAACTTACTTAGTATTAGTCAACTGTGCCGTAAAAAGTATGACGTCCTTTTCAGTGAAAACGAAAGTAAAATACTTAAAGATGGTATAACCGTAGGTAAATGTGTTTTGAAAAATAACGTATACGTTATGAAATTAGATAAAACATCTAAAGACAAATTTTGTCTTACGTCTCTAGACGACAACTTAACTCTTTGGCATAGACGCTTAGGTCACACCAATATGAGACTAATCCAATATCTATCATCTAAGGAACTCGTTAAGAACCTACCCAAGTTGAAATACGACCAATACTTTTGTGATGCTTGCAAAATTGGGAAATAAGTTCATAATAGCCATAAGGCTAAAAACATGGTGTCCACATTTAGGTGTTTAGAACTATTGCATATGGATTTGTTTGGTCCATCCGCTATACAAAGTTATGGAGGAAACTTCTACACTTTGGTCATAGTGGATGATTATTCAAGATATACTTGGACTAAATTTTTGAAAACTAAAAATGAAGCATTTTATAAATTTGAAATTCTAAGTAAGAAAATTCAAAATCAAATAGGAAATAGCATTGAGTCAATTAGAACAGACCACGGTCGTGAATTTGATAACGAAACTCAATTTAAAACTTTTTGTGATGCTAATGGCATAACACATAACTTTTCAGTTCCGCGTACTCCTCAATCTAACGGTGTAGTAGAACGTAAAAAATGAACATTTCAAGAAATGAGTAGAACAATGCTAAATGAACAAAACATACCACAAAAGTTTTGGTGTAACGCCGTAGACACATCCACTTATATCTTAAATAGAGTTTTAATTAGACCATTTTTGAATAAAACTCCATATGAACTTTATAGAGGAAAAAAGCCTACATTAGGATAGTTTAGAGTTTTTAGAAGCAAGTGCTTCATTCTTAACACTAAGGACTATCTCACCAAATTTGACCCAAAGTCTTATGAAGGTGTGTTCCTTGGATACTCACAAAATAGTAAAGCCTATATAGTTTTGAATAAAGAAACCTCAAGAGTCGAGGAATAGTTGAACGTAACATTCGACGAAAGTCCACCTCCCTCTAAGACATCACCTTTGGTAGATGATGACTTAGTTGAAAGTCAAATGGTTGAAAACCAAGAAAATGTAGATAATGATAAGGAAGATGAACCTTCAAATAGAGAAATAGTCAATGTTAAACAATCCAAAAGTCATCCATTAGACAATGTCATAGGAGAAATCAATGAAAGAACCTTAAGATCAAAAGTTCAAAGTCAAAGTAATTTCTTTTGTTTCATTTCAACAATTGAGCCCAAAAATATAAATGAGGCTATAAAAGATGAATCTTGGGTTATAGCAATGCAAGAAGAACTAAACCAATTTGTTAGAAATGATGTTTGGATATTGGTCCCTCAACCTAAATGTCAAACCATAATTGGAACAAAATGGGTTTTTTAGAAATAAAATGGATGAAAATGGTGTAGTGTCTAGAAACAAAGCTAGGCTAGTAGCTCAAGGCTACAATCAACAAGAAGGTATAGACTACGACGAAACATTTGCTCTGGTTGCTAGGCTCAAGTCAATTAGAATACTACTTGCATATGCATGTGCACATGACTTTAAACTTTTCCAAATGGATGTTAAAAGTGCATTTCTTAATGGTTTTATTAATAAGGAAGTGCATGTCGCACAACCTCCCGGTTTGGACGACTTTTAAAAACCAAATCATGTCTACAAACTTAAAAAAGCTTTATACGGACTTAAACAAGCACCAAAAGCATGGTATGATCGACTTAAGACCTTCCTAGTTGAACATAAGTATACCATGGGACTAGTAGACAACACTCTTTTCACTAAGAATAAGGGATCACATATTATCATAGTTGAAATATATGTGGATGACATTATATTTGAATCAACTTGTCAAGAGTTATGTGATGATTTCTCAAAAATCATGCATGACGAGTTTGAAATGAGTATGATGGGAGAACTAAACTTTTTCTTAGGACTCCAAATTAAACAATTAGAAGATGGGATAGTCTTCAACCAATCTGTTAAGAATTGTTTATAGCTCAGGTTGTTTAGACCTTTTATCTAGGATAACAATAATAATGATTAAACAGATACAATGCACAGCGGAATAACAAAAGAATCATTATTATTATTGAGAACAAGGTTTCTCGTCATCATCTCTGTAGCATATTCATAACATTTAAACACATAAATCGTGTGGATTTGGCCGAATGAGTTACAGAGAGAAAGGAAGAGTTGGGAACTTAGAGAGAGAAGTGAATGTTGTATTAGTTGAATGTGTAAGAAGTTCCAACCCTCTCCCTAGGTGGAGAGGGGTATTTATACATACTAACATAGGTGCCCCGAGTGGGCTGTAGAGTGAGCTGACAATGGGTAAAGACCCGACCCACTCCACAAATACTATAATAACTAAACTAATATTACATTAACTAAATTATTACTAATAAGCCTACGAGCTACATAAATGCTAAATAGATACTCGGGGTGACCGAGTCTTCACATGAATATTTATATTCCTAACAATCTCCCCCTTAGGGAGGTCACCCCGGAAATAATATTTTGAATTATAGCATTCTATTACATGACTGCAACTTCCTAGCTCGTAGTCTTTGATTCTTCAAATTCATTACTCTTTGTACATTCAGCAGTGAACTTTTGATGACCGCTCTTCTGTCTTGGATGATCTTTGGTGATTCTTTGAAGTCATCATCCAACATATGTCTCCAATTCATCTTTTAGCAGTATGTCTCCATGTGTTGTGATATTCTTTAAGCCGACATGCTCACACTATTCTAGGTCATGAGATTCAGCATCAGAGTTTGCAGAAGCAGTGTTGAAGGTCTTTCAATTTATCATGACTTCTTTGAATACGATGATGGTGAAGTGTGAGCATGTGATGATGGATTGACATCTTTTCAGCAATCAGCTACAACCGCCAGGAATTCCAGCATACGACAGTTAGCAATAAAACGTCCGGTACTTACAGGTTCGGACTTCAAGATTGTTAACAGCATAGTGTGAAAACTCTCTCTAATCCTTACCAAGGCCGTTCCTAAATCGAAAACCCACAAAGGGCTTACAAGATCTACCGTAGTAAATCAACGATTAGGTGAGTCGCTGGAGTTCACTACACGACTGTAGACCGTTTGAAACCGCCGCGACCACTAAGCGTAATCCACAAGGAATTACCAAAGTGACCTGCTTTCAGGGCTGTTTGATGTTGACCCTGACAGGAATTTCCATTCAATCACCAAGAATTACATTTGTAAATTCCCTCATAAATGTTCTGGTAGATTGCTAAGATCTACGTAGGACTCATAAGTTTACAACTGGTGTCCTTAATGTTGAACAACCAGTGTAGAAGTAACACGCGTTCCTATGAGATCTTATGATGCATCTCGTAGCTCTAGACTCGATAAGTGCAATTTTGGTAGTCGGAGACTGGAGCGGTGTCTCCTGTTTCAATATCAACGTAACTCGTAATGAGCGGTCGATAGATTATGCAGGGTTCCCCGTGAGAATGAAACAAGTCCTTTTAAGAGAACTTGAGTGGCTTAGAAGGTTTAGTGCAGTGCGTCACTGGGTCCATGACGTCTTGTCTTCAATACCGGCGTCACCTTAGTAACAACCAGTAGCATATGAATTGAACCCGGTTTCTGCCCTAAGGTTGAATAATTTGGAGGGCTATATCTTTTCACCCTTTCACATTACTTTTCTTTTTAATTCTTCAACCCCTTCTTTCTCCTTTCTCATATTACTCATTTTTTTCATGATCATACCTAAGGACTTTTTAATACTAACTATTTGGTATTGTACCTGGGTAGATCCCTCCGGCTCTGGCGGATCATAGGACGGTTTTCCTAACCTTAGCCACCTTATAACTTCATGACTATCCTATGTTGCCATTTACCAAATCCTTGAAAAATCTCTCAAAGTGTTCATGACTATGAAACACATTTTGCTAACACTTTGAGAGTTTTATATTTTTCAAATTCTCCCCCTTAACATGTGCTCAGATGATTTTATTATAAATTTGCACATGTTGGGTGGATTTCGCACGTTTTGAATTGATCCACTTTCAGTGAACATGACCGATTCGAGACACGCTTACATTACTAGTTAGACTAGCTTGAAATTATTACCCGGCCTGGTCAAGTCGACAGAAAGTTTCTCGAAACGGTACACTCTACTCAGACACATCCTTTTCGAGACACGCTTACATCACTGGTTAGACCAGCTTGAAATTATTACCCGGCCAGGATATGTCCTTTTGATTAATGACATTTTTTGTTTCGTCAATTCATTCGTGAAGTCTGAGTCGTGCTCACATGAGATGCCACATCCATTTTCATCCATTCGCTCCCCCTCAATATGTGCATCGATATATGATGAAGCGAAAAGTGTACCGCTTTTAAGGGGTCATTTAAGCCTTAAATCGTATTTATTTGATCAAATATTGCCCTAAATCGTTCCTTTTGTCATTTTAGGTACTTTTGAGGAGAAATCTGGAAAAGGAGGCATTTTGGACGTTTTTGGAGCATTAAAGTGAAGAAAACGGCAAAGTCTCAAAAATCGGCTCAAAGTCACCTTTGACGGCGTCACATTTAACCCCAGACGGCGTCATGCTTTGGCAAGAAAAGTTGGACGTGAAATTTACTCATGACGGGCCAGTGAAAATAGCATGTGAATTCTGACGGCGTCACGCTTTAACTTGATCGAGAGCGTCACGGCTTAAATCATAAGGGGACGGCGTCACGTTCAAGGTTCGACGGCGTCAAGCCTTGATAGGCCAGAATGGATTTTTGAAGAGCAAAAGAGGGACGGCGTCAAGAAGGTCATCCGGGAACCCTAAAAGCGGCGAGGTGACGGCGTCACAATCCATAAGGTGACGCCGTCAGATCCAAAAATCTATATATAGTTTTCTAATTTTTTGTCATTAGAAGAGAGCTTAGTGTGTGGAATTTTGGGATAAAACCCTAAGACGATTTTAGCTACTTTTTCAGGGCTTTTTGCCTTGAGATCTTCCATGTTTCATTGAAAGATAAGTTATCAATTAATCATTCAATATGTCTATGTGTTGTTTGATTCTATCTTATTCTTGTCTTTTGTTTAACATGTTAGGCTAATTTTATCTTGTGTTTGCTTAGATCTAATGAAACCTAGCTATTGATTATTGGTTGTTAGTGTGTTGTTAGTTGTATTGGATGATTGTTTATCTATGTTAGGCTTAAGAAAACTGGCTAACTTCCTATTCGGTAACTTGCTTGAACGTCTTAAGAAACATGAACCAAATGCGTACTAAAGGTTTTTATGGTTGTATTTAATGCACAAGCGAATTCTAGTGATCCCATGTTAGGAGCTTCCTAGCCGGCTCGACATAGGAGTGAAGTAGGAGCTTGTAGAGTTGGGGAAGTAAGTACGCCACCCCACGAATGGTATTAAGGAATACACCCGTCATCCACGCGACTAATACACACTAATTAACCGGTAAAAGATAGTTAGGGAGTAAGGAAATCTAAGTAAACACATTTCTCTACACATAAGTTTCTCACCACATTTTCATTTCAGTTATTTTATTTTATTTGCATTCGTAGTAATTTGGGTTAGTTGACTAGCAACTAATTCCGCCCACTCTATCAAAACCGAAATTTTACTTGCTTTCATAAAAATATAAAAACATAAAAAGAATCTTCCTCAACCCTCAGACCTAATTAGAGTAGTCTTTCATACCTAACGAACACTATTCCCTGTGGAGAACGATCAATCCCCCGTACTTACCACTACACTATACTACATCGGTCAGGTACACTGCCTGGTGGGGTTGTAAGCCTCTTGAGATCCCTCGAGAGGTAAAACCTGTTGTAAGGTTACAAAACCACGCAATCAAGTTTTTGGCGCCGCTGCCGGGGAATAGTTATTGTTTAGGTTGAATTTTTATTTCTATTAGGTCTACTCACTAGATTCCTTTCTAGTGAGATTTTTATTTTATTTTTCTAGATTTTCTTTAGTCTATCTATTTTCTTCGTGTCTTTGTTCGTAACCATACCATCCGACATCATGGAAGATGGTAATATCCTTAACCCCCACAACCCACCACCACAACAACCACAACCACCTCCTAGAGCCCGTACTTTAGGAGAGTATTCCCGTCCTAGCCACCATGGCTATCGAAACACCATTGAGCTCACTCAAGGAGCCAATATCACACCCTTGCGATCCGACACCATCCGGTTGGTGCAAAGCGGATGCGCATTCCATGGACTTCGTTCTGAAGATCCTAATCAACATCTCAAGGACTTTCTTAAAATCGTTGATTCCATAGACCTTGATGTTGCCACTCGAGAGACGACCCGATTGCGTCTCTTCCAATTCTCTTTGCGGGACCAAGCTAGTCAGTGGCTAGAACGTCAACCCGCAGGATCCATCACCTCTTGGGATGATCTCACTACTCGTTTCCTTGCTCAGTTTTTCCCACCGGGAAGAACCACCAAGCTATGGAATGATATCTTGATGTTCCAACAACGTCAAGGCGAAACTCTCTACGAGGCATGGACTCGATTCAAGGACTTACTCCAAAAAGTCCCCCACCATGGCATAGAACTTTGGCTCCAAGTCCAAATCTTCTATGACCATATCAATCTCTCCACGAGGCAAACCATTGACCAATCGGCCGGTGGCAAGCTACGTGATCTAAGTGCGGAACAATCATGGGCTCTCCTAGAGGATCTTGCTCTTTATGACAACGAAAGTTGGAGTGACCCCCGTGATTTGAAATAAAACGGTCAAGGCAATATCTTTGCCTTCGAATAATTCAAGCACTTCCGACCGTAGGATCGTAGAACTTGAAGACCAAGTCAAGTTTCTCATGAAATCCTACGAGGCTCCTAAACCTTCAAGCCAAGTGAACAAAATCACTTCTTCATGTGAATTATGTAGTGGTCCCCACGACACTCGTGATTGCATGGAACTCCCCGAACAAGCTTTTGTGGACTACGCATCCTCGCGTACCGACGGAGCGGGAGACAAGTGGTACACTTTCAAACCCGAGCCAAACCATTATGGTGATTCATACAACCCCTCATGGAAAAATCACCCGAACCTTAGGTGGAAACAAAACCAAAACACACAACAAACCAATTCTTACAACCCACCTAATCGTTTCCAATCAAGCGGTTCCAACTCGAACCGTACTTTCAACAACAATCCTTCCGGCAATGGTAGTACCAATAACTTTGAAGGATTGATGTCCCAATTCATGGCATCTCAAGAAGCTCGTTTAGCCAAGTTTGAAGCCGATTTCAAACAAAAACAAAGCGAGATGACCGATAAGATTGACACCTTGTTGAAAGCCCTCAATGACCGAGAAATGGGAGCACTCCCTAGCAACACGGTCAAGAACCCGAAACTAAACGTCAACGCTATTTCATCGGTTTCGTCCCCTAGTTCTTGTCCACAATATTATTCGGTCAATTCCATGAGCACGTGTTTCAAACAAACCCAAGTCGTTCCAAATGACCAAGAAGTTATGACATCCAAATTGGTCAACAACATAGTTGAAACACCTCCCACTCAAAACCTTGACGAAGAATTCAAGGAGCTCCACCTTGAAAGTCCGGTTGATGATGAGTTGGATGAGAAGAAGCTCAAGTTAGGCGAAAAAGGGACCGCCTTTGTTCAAAACAAGCTACCTAAGAAGTTAGATGATCCAGGCTTATTTGTTCTACCTTGCAAGATCGGTAATTCGGAGGCTTATGACACATTAGCCGATCTTGGATCAAGCCTTAACCTACTTCCGTTACCTCTCTACACCTCTCTAAAACTTGGAATACTTGAAGAAACCGAGGTGATAATAGGCTTAGCGGATGGAAGTGTTGCTTACCCGGTTGGAGTAGTTAAGGACGTGTTAGTGCACATTGGAAAACTAACCATTTTAGCCGATTTCCACGTCCTTGATATGGTTAGCGACCCTACATGCCCCTTGTTGATAGGTAGAGGATTTTTGGTGACCGCTAGTGCTATGATTGATTGTAAGGAATCCAAGATTGCGGTAGGAGAAGGAGATACTTGGTCAGTCTATGATGTTAAGAAACATGCCTATGATACTAGTGAGGAACCAACACCACATTGGCTAGAATCAAATAGGAGACCATCTAGATATGGACCTTGGATTGATAGAGACTTCATAGGACCCCAACGCCCATTTTACCTAGAAGAGGACTTTGTTAACCGAACGCATTCGGTGGAGCAACTCTTGGCTAGGGACACCGAATTGGATCCATTTGAAGACCCTCTAGTTTTTAGAAAGATGATTGATTTCCTAGGAGTTCTGCCAATTAACCTAGGAATAAATAAGTGGATTTGTGAGGAAGATGATCATAAGTGGAATTGGGATAAACCACCCAAAGATGGAGATGGGTCATGGCATATTAAGATGACGTTGTATGACCCGGATGGAGAGAAGTTTGAAAAGATATATCGTACTAAGCGAACCAATAGGAAACTTCAATCCAAGCTTAACCCTAAAGACGTCCTCGATGACGAGCTTACTTACATAGGGTAGCTTGACTTTGAGTCTAGCTACAAGACTCGTTAATAAAGAAAAGCGCTTCTTGGGAGGCAACCCAAGCTTTATTTGTTTTATTTGCTTTGTGTGTTTATTTATTTGTTTGCTTGTTTTTATTTGCTTCCGTATGTGTGTTTAATTTTTATTAGTATTGATTCATGTTCAAAAGTAATTTGTGAAAATGCTTTATTTTTTTTTTAACTTCGTCTTAACTACATATAAAGGTATTTTGCAAAAGTTAAGTGTAAGGGAAATCTAAATCGGTTTATTAGAACACAAATGAACATGAATCATAATAATATTAAATTAGCATACATATTAGTATTTGTTTGAGTCAAATGCTTGTATCGAGTCATAATGATGTTTTGCAGGATTTCCAGGAAGTAAGGTAAAGGTTTTTCCAGAAATTTTCCGGAAACTTAAAATGAAAATTTTTGTCAGGTCATTTCTGACGGCGTCAAGGTTTATAACCTGACGGCGTCAGATTTAATTTCCAGAAATTTTTGAAAGTTTTGTTTTTAGAAAAGTTTTTATTAAAATCTCCAACTTATAATCTCCAGGAATCTGCAAAATTATCATTCCACAAGCATTATATCCTTATATATAGATTTTTCCCGCCGATGTTATGCAGGTTTTCGTGTTTGTTTTCTCAGGTTTAACAGGTTATTTTGGACAAGGAAATGTTTTGAATCAAGCTTATGGCGATGCATTAGTCATGGAGCTTCAACATTCTCTTTGGAGGAAGATTTAACCGTGTAATTTCATTATCCACCGAGCGAATCAGGGGAGTATTTGATTTCATTCTTTTACTTTTATGCTTTTACATCTTATTTTTTGAACATTGGGGACAATGTTCATCTTAAGTGTAAGGGGAGGGTAAAAGTACGATTAGAGAATACAATTGCGCTTGATGTTTGTTTGTTTGATGGTAGATGTGTAATAAAACTGAGAGAAATACTTGTTAAGGTAATTTTAGTGCCAAATTTAAAATTTTTTTACAACATATAGGAGTGAAACTTTGATCTTAATGAGCGTCTCACGGATAGGAGTTATATAACTAGCACAAAAAACCGTACCACTAAAAAAATTTTCCACCCCAAATATGTGAGGTTCACCCCTAGAATTGGTAGGAAAAGCATTTATGCTATGATGTGTGTACCGGTAGCACTTAGATTCTAGAACTTGCGTTAGGACCATTCCAAGGCCACAAGTGAGACTACATTCGTGTAGTTAGATTTACTACATGATAAGTGGCATTAGGATTAACCCATTGTTTTACACCTGTGTTTTTGTTATAATTACTTTGGCTACATTGGTCAAGTAATTCTCCCACACCCTTTGCGTTGTACTCATTTTTAGTACACGATACCCCTAGTACACCCCTCAGAGCCTATCTTTTCGTTTCGACCTTTAAGCATTTTACTTAAAGGAAGAATTTGTTTACACCCCACTAAAATGTACACCCAAATCGCCTTGGCCTACCTTGTATGCACTCATCTTTAGTGCATTATTGTTACAACATTTGTTTAAACCCAAGTTAATTATCTAGTTGATTACATGGTTGCTAAGTCGAGTCATATCCTTGTACATATTGTTTTGGGACGATTGGGACTCATGGGTGAAGTACTAGTGTAATGGAGTAATGGGGAAGAACATCATTTATTACCCCCATATGTGCTAAATGTTTTAAAAGTACTCCAAGTTTTTCAATTACCTTAATTCGAGTCATTAGATGAGTATTTGTAAAGTTATATAAAAATTCAAGTGTAAGGGGAATGCAATGCCCCTATGATGTATTATTTTGGATGATAGGGCAAGAGTGTATGAAAAAAAAAAAAAAAAAAAAAAAAAAAAAAAAAAAAAAAAAAAAAATCAAGAAAAACACAAAAAAATGAGAAAATGAAAAATAAAAAAAACATACGGACTACCATCCCGTTTCATTTTATGTTTATTTTTATGTTTTTGTTATTTTGTTATTTTGTTTCTAGCTTAAAATTGAGTCGAGTCTGGGCTTAGCAACATTGTATAGTACATGTAATTAATCAAGATCTTTAACTAGCCACCAGTAAAATATCCTTTATCCAACAAAACCGTGTTTTCCTTTTCCCTACACCTAACGTTATAACCCATTTAAAAGCCCTCTTTGATAGTTTATCTTAGGTGCTTACGCCTAGTGGAGGAGGTTTTCGATCCTTTCCCAAGCCTATGGTAATCTATTTGATATGACAGGTAGTGAGAGATATTTTCCGTTTTCATTTATGAGATTTATTTTGATGACACTTGAGAGATGTGAGTATCTAAACACTACTTGTGAGGTGCTAGTGTGTAATCTCCGTGCTTATTATGATTGAAGTGGAACGATTATTTGTTGTAATTACTTTTATGTTTGCATTAAATGACCCCTATCTTGTATTTTGATTAGAATAAAAGCACATTTGCTTGAGGACAAGCAAATCTCAAGTGTAAGGGTATTTGATGAAGCGAAAAGTGTACCGCTTTTAAGGGGTCATTTAAGCCTTAAATCGTATTTATTTGATCAAATATTGCCCTAAATCGTTCCTTTTGTCATTTTAGGTACTTTTGAGGAGAAATCTGGAAAAGGAGGCATTTTGGACGTTTTTGGAGCATTAAAGTGAAGAAAACGGCAAAGTCTCAAAAATCGGCTCAAAGTCACCTTTGACGGCGTCACATTTAACCCCAGACGGCGTCATGCTTTGGCAAGAAAAGTTGGACGTGAAATTTACTCATGACGGGCCAGTGAAAATAGCATGTGAATTCTGACGGCGTCACGCTTTAACTTGATCGAGGGCGTCACGGCTTAAATCATAAGGGGACGGCGTCACGTTCAAGGTTCGACGGCATCAAGCCTTGATAGGCCAGAATGGATTTTTGAAGAGCTAAAGAGGGACGGCGTCAAGAAGGTCATCCGGGAACCCTAAAAGCGGCGAGGTGACGGCGTCACAATCCATAAGGTGACGCCGTCAGATCCAAAAATCTATATATAGTTTTCTAATTTTTTGTCATTAGAAGAGAGCTTAGTGTGTGGAATTTTGGGATAAAACCCTAAGACGATTTTAGCTACTTTTTCAGGGCTTTTTGCCTTGAGATCTTCCATGTTTCATTGAAAGATAAGTTATCAATTAATCATTCAATATGTCTATGTGTTGTTTGATTCTATCTTATTATTGTCTTTTGTTTAACATGTTAGGCTAATTTTATCTTGTGTTTGCTTAGATCTAATGAAACCTAGCTATTGATTATTGGTTGTTAGTGTGTTGTTAGTTGTATTGGATGATTGTTTATCTATGTTAGGCTTAAGAAAACTGGCTAACTTCCTATTCGGTAACTTGCTTGAACGTCTTAAGAAACATGAACCAAATGCGTACTAAAGGTTTTTATGGTTGTATTTAATGCACAAGCGAATTCTAGTGATCCCATGTTAGGAGCTTCCTAGCCGGCTCGACATAGGAGTGAAGTAGGAGCTTGTAGAGTTGGGGAAGTAAGTACGCCACCCCACGAATGGTATTAAGGAATACACCCGTCATCCACGCGACTAATACACACTAATTAACCGGTAAAAGATAGTTAGGGAGTAAGGAAATCTAAGTAAACACATTTCTCTACACATAAGTTTCTCACCACATTTTCATTTCAGTTATTTTATTTTATTTGCATTCGTAGTAATTTGGGTTAGTTGACTAGCAACTAATTCCGCCCACTCTATCAAAACCGAAATTTTACTTGCTTTCATAAAAATATAAAAACATAAAAAGAATCTTCCTCAACCCTCAGACCTAATTAGAGTAGTCTTTCATACCTAACGAACACTATTCCCTGTGGAGAACGATCAATCCCCCGTACTTACCACTACACTATACTACATCGGTCAGGTACACTGCCTGGTGGGGTTGTAAGCCTCTTGAGATCCCTCGAGAGGTAAAACCTGTTGTAAGGTTACAAAACCACGCAATCAATATACGAAAGAGTTTAGCACATATGGGAGAGCCTACACTTGAGTCCAAAACATCACATTTTTATCAGATTTCATATTTAAATCACATTCTCTCCCCCGATCAAAAATTTCAAACCATTTGAGATTTGTGATCCCAATTGATTTAAATATGTTTAGAAAATTTGGGAGAAAATGTGGTCAGGTATTAATATATATTCTGATTATGAAGCATACTATGCTCCCCCTTAAACCACGAGAGAGTGTCACTGCTGATGTTGCACAATTTTTAAAAAAGTGTCAGAAATTTGAACGAATAATCTCCCCCTCAATTAATGACCCGTATTCTATTTAAAGAGCTGTGGTCATTCAATTGAGCGTCAAGTATTTGTGAAAATTTAAGTCCAGTTACCACCTTGTGAAACACCAAAACTCTCCTGAAGAATCATAGAAGATAAAGAGTTTGGGGTGTAAAGAAGACTTCTCTTCTTATACAAGAAATGATGCACTGAATCATACACCAGATCGAAGAAACATGGATATAAAGTAATCCATGCCCAGGTGAACATCACCCTGTTGGAGGAATAGCTGTCTTTTTGGCGACATGCTTTCCCCATAGTATAGCACGGGGTCAGTCTGAAGTAACTACAAGCCGTTTAGACATGTTTTAACCAGTTAGTATAACTTCTGGTCGAGCTTCATTTAAAGACCCGTCTCATTATTGAATGACATTTCTAGGTCCGTAAATGTTATTGATAAACAGAAGACATGCCTAGAGGAAACTATTTTTGGTATTTTCTATTTTTCTGATTTTTATGGTTTTTCTGGGTTTAAGTTTTTCTATTTACAATTTGTTGGTTTTGAATATATATATATATATATATATATATATATATATATATATATATATATATATATAATATATAATACAAGGATATGAAGCAGATCCATTATTCCTCAGCTTCCTGAATCTTCTCGGCTGCCATCACTTAACTTGCTGAAGAACAATGTCCGCAAATCTAATTAGGGATTAAATCTGGTTTTTCACTCTCCCCTAATTAATGCTCTCCCCCAAACTGACAACCTTTCTGATGAATGCCCTGAATATGAAGAAGTCTTTTGATAACCAAATGCATGCCGTCTTTAGTCTTCTAACACACAGCGGAAAATGTAGAACAGACTGTAGACTCGACCTTCTTCACGATTGTCCATTTGGGGAACAGAATATCAACATCTTCATCTCACCAAATGCATTCCGGTAATCTTACATATAACCCCTCAGCTCGTAACATACACATGAGATGATAACACCAAAGTAACAAGTTGAAACACTGATCATCTTTAATTTGTATCATGAGATATTAAGCCCGATAACGTGAACTTGTTGTGCGTCCTTGATGTACACATTTCTCTCCCCTGATGGTTACGATTAATCGGCCCGTGACGTACACATGAAATGATAATACCAAGATAACAAGTTGAAACATTGATCATCTTTAATTTGTATCATTAGACATTAATCCCAATCTCGTGAACTTGCTGTGCGTCCTTGGTGTACACATTTCTCTCCCCTGGTGGTTACTAATGAAGCGAAAAGTGTACCGCTTTTAGGGGGTCATTTAAGCCCTAAATCGTATTTATTTGATCAAATATTGCCCTAAATCGTTCCTTTTGTCATTTTAGGTACTTTGGAGAAGAAATCTGGAAAAGGAAGCATTTTGGACGTTTTTGGAGCATAAAAGTGAAGAAAACGACAAAGTCTCCAAAGCTGCTGGAAAAGTACACGTGACGGCGTCAAGTATTGCTCCTGACGGCGTCACCCTTTAAGGTGATCAAGGCCATCACGGTTTAAGTTAAAGAGAGACGGCGTCAAGCACAATTCTGACGGCGTCAACCCTTGATAGGCCAGAGCGGATTTTGGAGGATTAAAGAGGGACGGCGTCAGGAAGACCATCCGGGAACCCTAGTCGCGGCGAGGTGACGGCGTCACCTCCTACAACGTGACGCCGTCAGCCCCTAAATTCTATATATAGTTTTGCAATTTTTAGTCATAGTGTGCAACTTTGTGAGGAGAAACCCTAAGACGAATTTTCTGCCATTTTTTAAGGGTTTTATACCCTTGGATCTCCCATGTTTAATTGAAGATAAGTAATCATTTAATCATTCAATATGTCTATGTGTTGTTTGATTATATCTTGTTCTTGTCTTTTAATTAACATGCTAGGCTAGATTTATCTTGTGTTTGCTTAGATCTAATGAAACCTAACTATTGATTATTGGTTATTAGTGTGTTATTAATTGTATTGGATGATTGTTTATCGATGTTAGGCTTAAGAAAACTGGCTAACCTCCTATACGGTAACTTTCTTGAATGTCTTAAGAAACATGAACCAATGCGTACTAAGGTTTTTATGGTTGTATTTAATGCATGAGCGAATTCTAGTGATCCCATGTTAGGAGCTTCTTAGCCGGCTCGACATAGGAGTGAAGTAGGAGCTTATAGAGTTGGGGAAGTACGTACGCCACCCCACGATTGGTATTAAGGAATACACCCGTCATCCACGCAATTAATACACACTAATCAACCGGTAAAAGATAGTTAGGGAGTAAGGAAATCTAAGTAAACACATTTCTCCCCATACAAGTTCCACAACCTTTTCATTTTCAGTTATTTTATTTTATTTGCATTTGTAGCTATTTGGGTTAGTTGACTAGCAACTAATTCCGCCCACTCCTTCAAAACCCGAGATTTTACTGGCTTTCCATAAATTATAAAAAAATACAAAAAGAATCTTCCCTCACCCTTAGACCTATTAGAGTAGTTTTTCAATCCTAACGACACTATTCCCCTAGAGAACGATCAATCCCCCGGTACTTGCCACTTCACTATACTACATCGGTCAGGTACACTGCCTGGTGGGGATTGCAAGCCTCTTGAGATCCCTCGAGAGGTAAAACCTGTTGTATGGTCGCAAAACCACGCATCAAGTTTTTGGCGCCGCTGCCGGGGAATAGTTATTGTTTAGGTTGAATTTTTATTTTATTAGGTCTACTCACTAGATTCCTTTCTAGTGAGATTTTTATTTTATTTTTCTAGATTTTCTTTAGTCTATCTTTTTTCTTCGTTTCTTTGTTCGTAACCATTACCATCCGACATCATGGAAGGTGGTAATATCCTCGATCCCAACAATCCACCACCACAACAACACCCACCTCCTAGAGCTCGTACCTTAGGAGACTACTCCCGTCCTAGCCACCATGGCTATCGAAACACCATTGAGCTCACTTAAGGAGCCAATGTCACTCCCTTGCGATCCGACACCATCCGGTTGGTGCAAAGTGGATGCGCATTCCATGGACTTCGTTCCGAAGATCCTAATCAACATCTCAAGGACTTTCTCAAAATCGTTGATTCCATAGACCTTGATGTTGCCACTCGAGAGACGACCCGACTGCGTCTCTTTCAATTCTCTCTGCGGGACCAAACTAGTCAATGGCTAGAGCGCCTACCCGCAGGTTCCATCACCTCTTGGGATGATCTCACCACTCGTTTCCTCGCTCAGTTTTTCCCACCAGGAAGAACTACCAAGCTAAGGAATGATATCTTGATGTTCCAACAACGTCAAGGCGAAACCCTCTACGAGGCATGGACTCGATTCAAGGACTTACTCCAAAAAGTCCCTCACCATGGCATAGAACTTTGGCTCCAAGTCCAAATCTTCTATGACCATATCAATCTCTCCACGAGGCAGACCATTGACCAATCGGCCGGTGGTAAGCTACGTGATCTAAGTGCGGAACAATCATGGGCTCTCCTAGAAGATCTTGCTCTTTATGACAACGAAAGTTGGAGTGATCCCCGTGATTTGAATAAAACGGTCAAGGCAATATCTTTGCCTTCGAACAATCCAAGCACTTTCGACCGTAGGATCATAGAACTTGAAGACCAAGTTAAGTTTCTTATGAAATCCTACGAGGCTCCTAAACCTTCAAGCCAAGTGAACAAAATCACTTCTTCATGTGAATTATGTAGTGGTCCCCACGATACTCGTGATTGCGTGGAACTCCCCGAACAAGCTTTTGCGGACTACGCATCCTCGCGTACCGACGGAGTGGGAGACAAGTGGTACACTTTCAAACCCGAGCCAAACCCCTACGGTGATTCATACAACCCCTCATGGAAAAATCACCCAAACCTTAGGTGGAAACAAAACCAAAACGCACAACATACCAATTCTTCCAACCCACCTAATCGTTTCCAATCAAGCGGTTCCAACTCGAACCGTACTTTCAATAACAATCCTTCCAACAATTATGGTAGTACCAATAACTTTGAAGGATTGATGTCCCAATTTATGGCATCTCAAGAAGCTCGTTTGGCCAAGTTTGAATCCGAATTCAATCAACAACAAACGGAGATGACCAATAAAATTGACAACTTATTGAAAGCCCTCAATAACCAAGTGCCATCACCTCCACATAAGGACGCTAGGAATACAAATAGCGGACCCCAAGTAAAAGACCCCTCTTCATCCAAACATGTCCACTTCGTTAACATTGTCACTATTAAACCAATTGATAGGAATGAGGATAATAGTGAACCTGAGGACGAGGTTAAGAAAGTCGAGGTTGATAATGAAGTTAGGAAAAGTGAGATTGAAGAAGTAGATGATGATGAGGACTACTTCAATAGGCTACCCACTAAGGAAGAGCGCGCATATCATACAGACTTATTCAATGACCCCGAGACACCATACTTCCTAGGTAGACCAATTATAAAAATAGGCGACCCTTCTAATCTCAACATACCATGCAACATCGGACATTTGCATGTGTGGAAAGCTTACATCGACCTTAGATCGCCCATAAACATCATGACTAGAGCCCACTACAACTTAATAATGAAAAATCAACTTGGGTATAGGATGTTCACTGATAAGGGTTGGATGAGTAACTTCACGAGAAGAGTTAAGGGATTACCGGTTTATGTAGGAAACTTCACCTATGTCACCGAATTTGTAATTGTTGAAGATATCCGCCCAATAGTCGATGCATGCTTAACTCAAGTAGTTTTTGGAAAACCATTTGTTGAGGTCTCTAGAATGACTTATGAACCTTCCTTAGGGATAGTTAGATTTAAGGATGAGACCGATGAGGTAAACTACCAAATGCCATATAAAAGTCAAACCGCAAAGTCAAACCGCAGGCACACAATACAAACCGCTTTACTCAAACTGCAGGCACACAAGACAAACCGCATAGTCAAACCGCTGTACCAGAATACCAAACCGCTAAGACCTGAACCGTAGTGAGTCAAACCGCTACACACAAAAGTCAAACTGCTACTGTTAAATGCCAAACCGCAACAGGACAAAGAACACAAACCGCAACTGTAAAGGGACAAGACGTCACTTTCAGTAAGTTTTTTCGTGTTTCCCCTTTTGGTTAAGATCCAAACCGCAAACAGATCAAAAAGCAGTCAACTATTCCCAATGAAACTCAAACCGCAACTAAGAATCCTTCAACGAGATACAAACCGCCACGTAGAAAACTCGTTCGATGGTCAAACCGCTGCCAAGAAAAACTTCAAATCTTCCACTAACTAGCACGAACACAGTTGTATGTTATCAAGGAAGATGTAAAACAATTTTGTGAACATGAAAGTACAATTATTTGACAATTTAAACCACAAGTAAAGCGCAAACAATGATTTTCTTAGCCCTTTTTATACGACCCACAAAAGTGCAACAAAAGTGCCAAAATCACCACACTAATCCGTGAATATGCAATAACTAGAACCTAACCATGGCTCTTGATACCAATTGCAGCATATTCATAACATTTAAACACATAAATCGTGTGGATTTGGCCGAATGAGTTAGAGAGAGAAAGGAACAGTTGGGAACTTAGAGAGAGAAGTGAATGTTGTATTAGTTGAATGTGTAAGAAGTTCCAACCCTCTCCTTAGGTGGAGAGGGGTATTTATACATACTAACATAGGTGCCCCGAGTGGGCTGTAGAGTGAGCTGAAAATGGGTAAAGACCCGACCCACTCCACAAATACTATAATAACTAAACTAATATTACGTTAACTAAACTAATACTAATAAGCCTACGAGCTACATAAATTCAAATAGATACTCGGGGTGACCGAGTCTTCACATGAATATTTATATTCCTAACAATCTCTAACACTAACAAATATAATCAGCCCCAATGCTATGTGATCAAGTATAGCTCGGTTACACTCTAACAGGGATCTACGATCCTTGAGGCTTAACACAAATCCCTAACCCTAGGCGTCTAAACATGAACCATACGCCTAGGTTTACACACACACACACCTTTAATGGAGTTACATCTTTTCTCCTGTACATCATAAAACTCACGCCCCATCTCTTTATAAATTAGAGATTAGGGTTACAAAAACTTTAGAATAATACAATTTAGGTCCTTCATCTTTGTCTTCATAAGTCTCCTTCATCTTTCATCTTTTGTCAATATCAACTCAAATTATAATTCGAACCTTAAAATTTCCATAATTGACCTATTATCTTCACGCCATAATTCATGCATAAAGCAAATCGACCTCAACACAAAAAGTATTCATCATATGGGCTGTACAAAGTGGTATGCATAGGCAGTACAAACATGAAATCGCGAGCAGTACAAACTTAATGTGAAAGAAGTACGAATTATGAAGGCAGTACTAACTCAAAATATCGAGCAGTACTAAAAGAACACAGCAGTACTAACTGATAAGGTTGAGCAGTACAAAGTGAAACCACGTCCAAACAAGCAGTAGTAATCCATACGCAGCAGTACTAATTCGACAATAGCAGTACTGTCATAAAATCATCAGACACACCAGTAACACAACAACTTGAACGCACCATTTTTAGGGTTTTCAAAACCCTAACGTGATCAGTAACTTTTCGTGCATATCAGTAATAATCTTTCATTAAATGTACCAATAACCAGCCTCAAACTTTAACTGAGCATGCAACCAAGAACCAAAAACAAGTATCTGCTACTGATATTGAATTTCATGTGCTAGTATCTAGGGTTTTACATTACTCCATAACCCTAAGTGTATGATCAGTATAACCCTAAACACCCCTCGATCAAATGCAACCTCCATGCGTGTATAATAGTTATCAAGTAACAGATAAATCAAGTTCCATGATGAATTAATAAGAATATAACCAAATTCATAAAGTTGATGCAAGAAAACCCTAAAAAATTCAAAAATCATATACTCCTCTGCAGCAGTTTTCAATAAATTATACCTGGCGATCTAGAGCTCAGATGAAAGATCCCCCGGTGAAACTCTTCCTTGATATGTAGAGAACCTCCAGTAAAAAATTTAGCCCGATCCAACGGCTAACGAATGAGATATCGCCTTTGCAAAACTGCACTGCAGAAAGTTATGAAATTTTTTTCAGATTTGAATTTTTTCTTTTTATTCAAGAAAGCCTTGTAGATCCTAGATCACGAGCCCCTTGGCTCTGATACCACATGTTAAGAATCGTTTATAGCTCAGGTTGTTTAGACCTTTTATCTAGGATAACAATATTAATGATTAAACAGATACAATGCACAGCGGAATAACAAAAGATTCATTATTATTATTGAGAACAAGGTTTCTCGTCATCATCTCTAACACTAACAAATACAATCAGCCCCAATGCTATGTGATGATCTATAGCACGATCCTTGAGGCTTAACACAAATCCCTAACCTTAGGCGTCTAAGTTAACACACACACACACCTTTAATGGAGTTACATCTTTTCTCCTGTACATCATAAAACTCACACCCCATCTCTTTATAAACTAGAGATTAGGGTTACAAAGACTTTAGAATAATACAATTTAGGTCCTTCATCTTTGTCTTCATAAGTCTCCTCCATCTTTCATCTTTTGTCAATATCAACTCAAATTATAATTTCCAACACAATCTAAGTACATCAAAGATATGCTTAAGAAATTTGGTCTTGAAGATTCCAAACCTATGAAAACTCCTATGCCTTCGGAAACTAAACAAACAATGGATGAAGAAGGTGAATCCGTAGATAGCACTAAATATAGAGGAATGATTGGTAGTCTACTCTACCTCACGGCTAGTAGACCCGACATTATGTTTAGTATTTGTCTATGCGTACGCTTTCAAGAAGATCCTAAAACATCCCATCTTGAAGCCGTAAAAAGAATTTTTAGATACATTAAAGGTACTACACACTTAGGATTATGGTATCCCAAAGGAACGGGAATAGAAACCATAGTGTATGCCGACTCAGACCATGGTTCTCCAAGAAACAAACGGCTCTAGCAATCTCAACAACCGAAGCCGAGTACGTGTCTGCAGGAAAAGCATGTCAACAAGCACTCTGGATGAAACAAGCTCTCGTCGACTATGGGATTCAACTCAACGACATCCCCATTCTCTGCGACAACAAAGGAGCTATCGACCTTAGCAAGAATCCAGTTCAACATGCTAGAACCAAACACATAGAGATTCGTCATCACTTTCTACGCGACAATGTTCAAAAAGGAAATATCTCAATTGAGAAAGTATCCTCAGAAGACAACATTGCCGATATCCTCACAAAACCTCTTAAGAGAGAACCTTCTTAGACTTGGTTTAGGATTAATTAAACCTAATGTGTAGCTTGAACCTTAGATTAACCAAACACAATAAAAACCAAAAACCAAAATCTGTTCCCGCGGAACCCTTCGACAACAAGGGCGGATCCCAGTATTTGGTTCCGCCCAATCCATGGGTTCCTGGGCCAGTTTTTAAGTATATTAAACAAACACTCCTTTACTCTTTCTCACATTCCCCAAAAACACACAAGAAACTAGAACTCGACCCATAGCAGAACTTAGGTCATCTTCTTCAACAAATTTGTGTTCTAACTCACTCTGTAAGTATCCCAACTCTATTTACATTCCTGATCTGAGTCTAGGATTTCTATTTCTTGCACAAAACCAAAACTTGGGGATTATGCATATTTTTGATTAATCATGAAGCATATTCACTAAATTACATAACAAATCATGTTTTCCATAGTTAGGAATTGCATCTTATAGGACATTATCATAATTCACTTAAAACCCCATGAGAAATTTTTATAAAAATCTTCTCACTGTTAGGAAAAATGATTTTTGGGTACATTCAATCGAATGCTAAAGATAATACATAACTAATATGTATTTTCGGGTACATTCAATCGAAGCTACATTGAATTAGGAGCGTTTGGGTTATCTCTCATTTTTGTTATAAAATTTGCTAAATGAAATTTTTATGCATTAAAAGGAGTCGAGATAACCGCACCTCCACATTGTCCCCATGTAGGCACACACTAGAACATCATATCTAAACTTTCGTTAATTTTAACTAAAGTATGTAATTTTTTTATTTAGGATCAAACATGCCTCCCGCAACATTCTACGATCACAAGGACACCCTTAAGTATCTCCCAAAACACCATAAGACTAAGGGACTTTCAATTGACCAAGTAAAAATATTTAAGGCCTTAGAAAAGAGATATGTCCACGAGGGTAGAACCATAGACCCTTCCTTTCTTGAAGGAACAAACATTTGCCAAGAACTAGCCGTCATTCAATTTGATTGTCTCTTGGACATTGACGAACAAATATGTCCTAGATTTATACTATAGTTTTATGCTAGTGTTGTTCTTAGCACAAATGATTATGGTCTTATCTCCACTCATTTCAAAGTCAATCAATCCCAATTCAACATTCCCCTAAACCAATTTGCGAAAGTCCTAGGAATTCCGGGTGAAGGTACTTGCCTTTACACCGACAAACGGTCGTTGTCAACCCTAGACTCTATTTTCGATCGTATGCCTCCATACGACACTCCCTTGACACCAAAAGAGATTATACGGGATCATCTCTTCCACCCTAGGACCACCCACACTAGGACCAACCGACAAGGCAATCAGGTCGATCGAGACCCGTTTGGCATGGAGCTAAACGAACTTAGGCCACAATTTAAGAAATGGGAAGAAATTCTTCGGGCAAACGTCTTGTGCACCATAGGGAATAGAGACCACATCAATGCTAGTCTTTGCTACATGCTTTATTGCGTGTCCACACATCAACCTTTCAATCTTGCTTACTATGTGGCCAAGAGGATGGCCGACATACCCTTGTTAGGAACCACCGCTATGTCATACGGGATGCCTCTCACCCGTCTTCTTAGAGCATTTGCACCTATCCCTCCTAATGCTAGAGGTTTCTTACCTGACTGCTCCCTCATTCCTCACACATTTGTACCCTTAAGTGACAAAAGAGTAACCAAGTTGAAAGGAAAACGTCCTCATCCACCAACCTCCTCATCATCATCATCCATGAGCGAGGATGACGGACTACCAAACTATAGAATTCCACCTCCGGAATATATGAACCAACTTCCACCAATTGAACAACAAAGTTAAGAGTTCAAACAATCAAGAGGGATGTTCAAGAACATTGGGCGTTGGCTGATGAAGATCAACAAAAAGCTTGTCAAGCAGTGAGAGGTTAATAAGTGTTTGGTACAATAGGCTTTAAACAATGATGTGTTAAATTTTTAGGATTGTAGGATATTAACTTATCGTTGAACAACTATCTGAACTAACGAGATCATGCAGGGCGATAACACTTTGATGTTATCAATTTTCAACTTTTAAGCCACTGTTTGGCTTAACTTCTATTAATAGTATGTTCATTAGCCTTGATTTGATCTATATGATTACATGTGTTATTACCTGTTTTTTTGTTATTAATCAATCACAACTAATTAATTACACATGTTTTAGGATAATTTTCGAGATTTGAACGGGTTTCGGGCCTTCAAAAATGCCCAATGTCTCAAATTTTTGCTCGGCGGATATGGCGGAACCAAAAATATGGTTCCGTCTGTCCAATATTTTGGTGCCGCCAAAATTCAGCCTACGGATCAGGAGGAACCAAAAACATGGATCCGCCTGTGTAGTCGTTTGGTTCCGCCGTCCAACAGCTATTTTTTTTAATTCTTCGTTTAATCCCGCACTTTAGATAATTGATTCTAGTTCTTAGGATTCCTTTACTGATATTTCATCACATTAGGATCATCTTAGCAACCTTAGACAAATAGCAATACAATTTCCCACCAAAACTTGAAAATTCAAATAATCACTCAAGTTACCTTTCTCCAACAAGCAAGGATCCCTCAAAATGGTTCCTTGCAATGCGTGGATCAATTACATCATTAGATTTCCCACTCATTTCTATGCATTAACTGCATATCTTCTTCATCTTACTCAACTCCATCTCTATGGATTGACTTTGATGATATGACTAGCTTCTTTTCTTCTTCCAAATCATTAGGCACCAACATATTTCTATGGATCAACATCACATCCAAACATACTCTTCCATAAACCTTAGAGTCTATAAATTAGGAGCTTTTGTTTGATCATTTCACACATCTTCACCATCATTTCTAAGCAACATTTCTGCATTTCTAAGCAACCTTCTCCCTCACAATGCCTAAATCAAACAACTCCTCAACATCCAGACCACACTGAAGAACAGCAAGAATGAGTGTTAGACCTTGCTGTTTTGTTAATCTCAACTCTTCATCCGAAGAATCATCACCTTTGAACATCTCATCTCCCATTGCAAATGAGAACTTCCTTACTTTATCAACTCCAACACCACGCCATATCATAATCACCACTCCACCACCCACTAAAACTCCAATGGCTACCACACCACCACCCGCACCATCTCAAGTGACAAGATCAACATCGCCACCTCATTCACCCAAACTCCAACCCATTGAGTTGTTTGCAACTCCACCAACCTCACCACATCCCTATCTATGTTGGGAATTCTGCTAAGGAAGAATTCTGCTGATGGTTACTGCTGAAGCTTTGTGATTCTGCTGAAGAATGTTACTGCGGAAGTATAGATTCTGCGGAATGTGTTTCTGCTGATGGATAGTTTCCGCGTATTTTGATTTTAGTTAGGATATGTATGAGTTTATTTAGAAAGTGATAATGCATATCTTGTTTAGTTTTTAGAATATACGTTTCTTGTGAAACGGTTTAGGGTTTCTAGTGAAATCTAGTTAGGGTTCCTTATCTATAAAAGGAACACGTCTTTATGTATTAGGTACGAGTTTAGAAAAACAATTTTAGTATTAATAAAAAGATCCATAGAGGATCAAATCGTTCTTAGTAATTGTGTTCTTACTTGTGTTTGTTTTCCGCTATAGAATACAAGTAACTTAGACTTTCTTTTAGTGTGTTTGTGATTACATAAACATTACTAACGATCCACGAGCTCACAAAGATCTATCAAGGTCTTTAGGTTCAACAAGTGGTATCAGAGCCTCGTGAGAGTCTCTGTGTTACTAGGAACACCTTCACGTTTACACCCTCTCTCACCCTATAACAATAACAATGCCTGGATCAGACGATGAATCTGAAGTTCACAGCAACAATAACAACAACAACAACCAAAACACCACATCTATGCAACAACTCAATCTCACCAACAGCAATGCAAAGTTTCCTTACCTTAAGAAGGAAGAATATGAATTATGGGCGATGAAGATGCAGAACTGGATCACCAATATTGATTGGAATCTTTGGGAAATTGTCCGTAAAGGAAACAGTTTGAAGAAGCACACCAAAGATGCTGATGGTGTTGTTTCGATTCTTCCTCCTAAATCTGCTGAAGAGGTTCTAGCAGTACAAAGAGAAAATAAAGTGAGAACCATTCTCCTTCAGGCTATTCCAGATGATCACATGGGAGACTTTCACTACATGGAGGAAGCAAAAGATATCTGGATGGAAATCAAGGCTAGGTTCGGTGGGAACGATGAGTCAAGAAGGATGAGGAAGTCAATGTTGAAACAGCAGTTTCAAGAGTTCCAAATAACTGAAGAGGAAGGTATTCACAAGGGGTATGACAGGTTTCATAAAATTTTGAGCCAGATGAATCAGCTGAAGGCTAGACTAGATAATGAGGACTGCAATGCAAAGTTCCTGCGATCCTTACCTCCCTCATGGCTACAAGTGAGCATTGCACTCAAAACAAAAGGAGGTCTTGATATGCTTTCTTTTGATGATCTCTACAACAAACTTAAAACTCTTGAGCCTGATGTTAGAAGCCCCATTCGTTCATCAAACCCTACTTATTCAGCTTTTGCGAGCACCACCTCCAACAAGCAGACTCAGGCTTCAAGTTCAAGCTCCTCAGTAACATCTTCCTACTCTCAACCACAGTCCAGTGGTGTAATGGAGGATGTACTCCACTCTTTTGTTGCTGATTATGAACATCAGCAGCATCTTGCTTTTGAGGATTTTGATCAGGTGGATCCTCTTGATTTGGAAGAGATGAATTTAAAATGGCAGGTGGCCATGCTTACTTTAAATGTCAAGAGGTTTGAAAAGAAGTCTGGAAGAAAGTTCGGGTTTCAGGGACGAGATCCAGCTAGGTTTGATAGAAGGAAGATCAAGTGCTATTCATGTGGTCAGTTGGGTCACTTCTCTAGAGAGTGCAAGGATAGGAAGACTGGTGATGAAGTTCGGTATTCAAGCTATCAGAATGGATTGCTGGCTAGCTGTTCTTCAGAGGATAAGCATAGTCACACTGCCTTTATGGGCATATCTCAGGTACAAAATTGTATATTTGGTTGTAGTGAAAGGTATAATGAACTTAAAAAGGAATATGATGAATTGAAACTTAAATATAATGAATGTTATATAGATGTTAAGGCTTATAAACACTCTTTAAAAACTCTAGAAAGACAAAAAGTTTGGTTTCAGAAGAATGAGGTCGCTTATGATGAAAAGATAGGGGTGTTAGAGAGAGATTTACATTGTGCTAAAATTGATTTAAAGCGTACTGAGAAAGAAAAAGCAGAGGTAGTGTTAGAAAAACAGGAAGTGCAGACTAAACTAGACAATAGCTTGGCTAGGTTTGATAAATGGAAAGATTCATCTAAAAATCTAAACAGGTTAGTTAATAGTTCTATGTCTGTAAAAACTAAGATTGGTTTAGGGTATGGTGACTACATAGGGAAAGATCAATTCTATGACCCTAATGAGTATAGTGTATTTGACCCTGAACCTGTAGACTATCAAGTTCCTGTTAAGTTTGTAAAGGAAAGAGACTTACATGCTGTGCCTGGACCTATTAGGGGAGAACACATGCCATCTAGCACCACCACCTCAGACTTTGATGGATTACACCATCTTTTTGGCAAAAAGTCAAGTGACTTGCCTGACCCTGACTCTAATTCTGCTAACTTTGTCTCTTGTTCTGACAGGGACAAGTACTCTGACCAAGGGTCGACCACCTATACCAGTTGTGATTCAAGTGAAAAGTCAGACCCTACAAAGACCTCTCCCAAGCCTACACCTAAGACACCCTACAAGTCTGTTAGAATTGCTGCTGAGGATGTCAAGTCCAAGACAGTTTCTTCTGAAGACTTGTCTTTTAATTCTTTGCAAAATAATGTTTCTCATTGTGTCAAAAACAATCCTGTTTCTGTTAGTGATTTGAATAATTCTACTTGTAATGGAACATCTTTTTCTTTTAATAAATCTTCTAAAAAGAAGAAATGTTTTGTATGTGGAAGTAAATCTCATCTAATCAAGGATTGTAATTTTCATGAGCAAAGAATGGGTGTTGGTCAGACTAAACCAAGACAAATGTGGACAAATGTTCAGGACATACCACCATATGTTCCACAGGCAACTCATAGGGCCAGCAATTCTGCTGATAGACATTCTCCTGATAGACATTCTGCTGATAGATATTTTCAGTCTGCTAGGAGAAGATATGTTGCTAGACCATTTGTGCAACCCACTAGTTCTTATTTTCCGAATGGTTACTGGCCTGGCTTTATTGACCCAATGTATATGGGTATGGGATATTGGGATACTGCTGTTAAGCCCTCAGCAGGTTGTTTTTGGACTCACAAGGGAACTAATATTCATAAAAGGTCCAAGAACAATGGTGGATCTTATCAATCTACATGGCCTAATTCTTATGATCCACAAGGCAGGCTCAAGTCAGTAATGACTTGAGTCTCCAATGTGTACTAACATTTGTATAATTTTGTTGTATATGTAGGATCATCCTTTGAAAAGTAAAGATGTTGGCATTATAGATAGTGGTTGTTCAAGAAGTATGTTAGGAAACAGGGACATGATGCATGATTTTGTTCCCATTCAAGGAGGAGGCAATGTGACCTTTGGTGGAGGAGATGGCAAAATCACTGGGTATGGAACCATCAGAACACCTCACTTGGACTTTGCAAATGTGCTCTATGTGAAGGAACTGCAACACTTCAACTTGTTCTCAGTATCTCAATTATGTGATACCAAGAACAAGGTCTTCTTCTCAGAGGATGAATGTCTTGTACTCTCTAAAGACTTCAAGCTTCCAGAAGATACCACAATTCTGCTGAGAGTTCCCAGAAGATACAATTTATACACATTCAACTTGAATGAAGTCCAACCTGAAGGTGATCTGACATGCTTGGTGGCTAAAGCATCCCTGGATGAGTCAACTAAGTGGCATAGAAGGATGGCTCATGTTAATTTCAAGACCATTAACAAACTCTCTAAGCTTGGTCTAGTTCATGGGCTTCCCTCCAAAGTCTTCACCAATGAACACAATTGTGGTGCCTGCAACAAGGGGAAGCAACACAGAGCTTCATACAAAGCCATTACAGCTGTGAGCACTATCTCAGAACCTCTTCAGTTGCTGCACATGGATCTTTTTGGTCCAGCTCAATTCAGGAGTATTGATCACAAATCCTTCTGCCTGGTGATCACTGATGACTATAGCAGGTTTTTTTGGGTATTCTTTTTAAGAACTAAAGATGAAACATATCCAATCTTAAAAGAATACATTACCTTTGTTGAAAACCAGCTAAATAAAAAGGTTAAAGGGATTAGGTGTGATAATGGGACAGATTTCAAAAATGCTGTTTTAATAGAACTTTGTCAGTCTAAGGGGATAAAAAGGGACTATAGCACTCCAAGAACCCCACAGCAAAATGGGGTTGCAGAAAGAAAGAATAGGACCTTAATAGAGGCAGCAAGATCCATGCTTGCAGACTCTAAATTACCCACTATGTTCTGGACTGAAGCAGTAAGCACTGCTTGTTATGTTTTGAACAGGGTATCCATTACTAGACCTCATATCAAGACACCTTATGAACTTCTCACTGGGAAAGTTCCTGATATTCATTACCTTAAACCTTTTGGTTGTCAGGTGACCATTTTGAACACTAGTGACCCTCTAGGAAAGTTTGATGAAAAGGCAGATGAGAGGTTTATTGTGGGATATTCAGCTCATAGTAAGGCTTATAGGGTATATAATTTAAGTTCTAAAAAGATAGAGGAGACCCTTAATCTTAGATACATAGAGAATAAGCCTCATGTTCAAGGTCAAGGTCATCCTTGGTATTTTGACCTGGATTACCTAACTGATTACTTGGGCTATACTAGATATGTTGCTGAACAATCTGCAGGTACACAAGAGTCTCCCACTAACAATGCAGGTACCCTGGAAGATGACTCAGGAAGTGAGTCTGAGCATGATGAACATACTATTGTTGTACCTTCTTTTCCTCCTGACCATTTTGAAGGAGATACTTCTGATGAGATTGAAGATGTGTCACAATATGCAGAGGACCTAGCTAGACTCAAGAAGCAAGAGTTTGCAGCCAATCAAGAAGCTGAAAGAATTGATGTGGAGTCAGCACAACCCTTCAGTGGAAACCAGGATTCTGCTGATCCTTCAAATGTTTCTGTTGAAGGTGCCAAATCTGCTGATGTTTCTTCTGAAGGTTCTCCTGTTTCTCCTAGTGTGTCCTCAGACCTTGCAGAGCCATATACACGCTTTCCAAGTCCTTCTGATCTTGGAAATCACTCACCCAAAGCTGGTATCTTCAACTCAGCCTCCTATGACACTGATTTTGGACCAAATGTGACCAATCTTGACACCACAATTGAAGTCAACCCCAATGCAACCAAAAGGATACATACTGCTCATCCTCAATCCAACATTCTTGGTGATCCTCAAGCACCTGTTAGAACTAGAAGTGCTGTGAAAGGTTCTAAGTATGGTCAAGTGGCTTTTCTTTCTTATGTCTCATCTCAGCAAAGGGACAATCACACAGACTTTAAGCATTGTCTGTTTGCTTGTTATCTTTCTCAAGTGGAACCAACAAGTGTTGTTCAAGCTCTTGAAAACTCCAGCTGGCTTGAAGCAATGCAAGAAGAGATGCTACAATTCAAAAATCAGAAGGTTTGGATATTGGTACCACTACCTGAAGGGAAGATTGCCATAGGTACCAAGTGGATTTTGAAGAATAAAATAGATGCCAGGGGTATTGTGGTTAAAAACAAAGCAAGATTGGTGGTACAAGGATTCAGACAAGAGGAGGGCATTGATTATACTGAAGTATTTGCTCCTGTAGCTAGGGTTGAGGCCATCAGAATCTTCTTGGCCTATGCATCTTACATGGGTTTTATGGTCTATCAGATGGATGTCAAAGGTGCTTTTCTTTATGGAGAAATTGATGAGGAGGTTTATGTATCTCAACCCAAAGGTTTTGAAGACCCAGATAATCCAAAGCATGTTTACAGGGTTGTCAAAGCTCTCTATGGCCTACATCAGGCACCAAGAGCTTGGTATGCTAGGCTTTCAGCATTTCTGCTGAAGCATGGATACAGAAGAGGTGCTATAGACAAAACACTCTTCATTAAGAAAAATTCTAGGGACATCATACTTGTACAAGTTTATGTGGATGACATTATCTTTGGCTCCACTAAAGAAGCATGGTGCAGGGAGTTTGAGGAATTAATGAAGGGAGAGTTCCAGATGAGTGCTATGGGGGAGCTAACTTTCTTTTTGGGTCTACAAGTTCAGCAGAAACCAGAGGGTATCTTTATTAGTCAGGACAAGTATGTTAAAGATATGTTGAAGAAGTTTGATATGGAGAATGTCAGACCTGCCACTACACCTTATGAAGCTCCCAAACCTAAGAATAATCTTGAACCAGATCCTGCAGTGAATGTTCACCTATACAGGTCCATGATTGGTTCATTGATGTACTTGACAGCTTCAAGGCCAGACATCACATTTGCTGTGAGTGCTTGTTCTAGACATCAGGTCACACCACTCACTTCTCACCTGAATGCAGTCAAGAAGATCTTTAAGTATCTCAAAGGCCAACCCAAGTTAGGTCTTTGGTACCCAAAAGAGTCTCCTTTCAAGTTGGAAGCCTATAGTGATAGTGATTATGCTGGTGCAAACCTGGATAGGAGATCCACAACTGGAGGTTGCCAATTTCTTGGAAGAAGATTGATTTCTTGGCAATGCAAGAAACAAACCATTGTTGCTACCTCATCTACTGAAGCAGAGTATGTTGCTGCTGCAAATTGTTGTGGACAGGTTCTTTGGATACAAAATCAATTGTTGGATTATGGGTTTAATTTCATGAACACCACAATTTTTATTGATAACCAAAGTACCATATGCATAGTTAAAAATCCAGTTTTTCATAATAGAACTAAGCATATTGAGATAAGGCACCATTTTATAAGAGATGCATATGAAAAACATTTGATTAAGGTGCTTAAAATTCACACAGATGATAATGTGGCAGATTTACTGACTAAATCTTTTGATGGACCTAGGTTTCAACACTTAGTGGTCCATATTGGGATGGTTAACCCTTAAATGCTAAGTTTGAGGGGAGGCATAGGCCTCGGGGGAGGCATATGCCTCAGGGGAGGATTGTGGTTGTAAAGTTTGTAATATTTTGTAGATTATTGATTATTTGTAATATTTTGTAGATTATTGATTATGTTTGCTAACACTCTAATCTCCTAATGTAATTTTAGTTTGTATGGTTTGGTTTGTCTGCTGTTATGTGTCTGTTTTGCAGATTGCCTTGATATTGCTGATACTTAGTTGAGGTTAATCAAGATTAATTAAAAGGGACATGGTCAAGTAAGCTTAAAGAGTGTTTCTGCTGAATGAAAGTACTGAAGCATAGTTCAAGTAATAATCAAAGAAAAGTTGTTCATTCATTCAAAAGAAATTACAACTTACAAACAACTTCAATTTCAACAAGACCAATCCTATACAAGATAACCTACACTAGTTCCTATCATCTACTGATGCACCAGGAAGACTAACAGACATGATGGAAGATGCTGAAGAACCTAGTTTTATATCTTTGGTCCTTGGCAACATCTCATCATCACCTACTCCATTTTACCCTTTCCCTTTCCAGTCACCTCTGCACCCTTGTCCTTTCCTATGTCTCTATGGTATGTAACACCAGTTCTTGGAGCAGGAAGACCAATAACCACCTCCCTTGTCACTGGGAGTGGTGGATTTCGGGTGTGTGGCCTTGGTTGGGATTGTGAAGGTTGGGGAATCTTTTCCCTGGTTGGTGCTGCTTCCCTCTCCTCTTCCTCTCTCACCAATCTATTGAAGATTGGCTCAAGTTGCTCTGTGAAGTCATCAGAGCCCCTAGGTGAATCATTCGGATCCACCACACTGTCATCTTCTGATGAAGGGAGAAAAGGGGACTTCAAAGTGCGCGGCTCATCTTGGTGAGGATATCGAAATAGAGGTCGACTATCCTCAGATGATGATGATGATGGTGGATTGTTGGGTATGCTTGATGAGCCCACATCATGCTTTTTCTTGCGAGCTTGTTCTTTGGTAAGACCATACCTTCTACGGTTAGGTCGTGATGTTGATTGGGATGCTTGGTGTGTTTGTGGTGAATGGGGATTGTTATCTCCTGAATCTGCTGATGATTCAGAAGTTAGATCAATGACTTCTGGTTGGTTATTCATAGTGTTGATAAGTGATTTTGATTGAATGAGGGTTGGATGATAAGTTAGGGTTAATGGATTTGTGCGGATTGTGATTTGGGGTTATTTTATAGGCGAAGTCAAGTGTTAATGCTAATTAATGCGAGTTGGGTGACAAATTAAAACTCAAGATCTTTACTGAAGATATTATTATCTTGAGTTGATTCTGCTGATTGAATTCTCACTTCAGTAGATTGACCATCATTTCTGCTGAAGAGTTACTTTTGAAGATTGAAGTTACTTGCCACGTCAGATCTGGTCAACAAACTTCTCCGATTTTATTGACCAAATTGGGTAACTTCTATTTTTAACCTATTTCACACAATCTTCGCTCAACTTAAACCCATTACTTGTTCTCTCTTTAAACAATTCAAACCCTTTTCACCATTCTTTCGATTATCAATGGAAGAACTTCAATTCAAGAAAGATCATAATAAAGTTGCGTTTCTGGGAAGCGCAAAGGGACATGAGCTTTATGCACCGATGGTGGATTTCTTGAAGAGGTCCAAGATACATTTTGCACTAACTCAGTATCCAAATATAGTGCATGAGTCCCTAGTCAAGCAATTTTGGGCATCTGCTACAAAACGTTCGGACACAGAGATTGTTGCTAAGATTGATGAAGTCGAATATGTGGTGACCGAGTCGCTGATAAGGACAAGGTTACAACTTGATGATGAAGATGGTGTTTATCACACCAATACTACTGAGATTCTTGCTGGGCTAAGGGAAGTTGGTTATCAAAGTACGAATACTGTCATGTGGCTCAAGAACAAGTTTTGCCCAAAGTGGAGATTTTTGGTGCATACTTTGCTTCAGTGCATCAGTAACAAGTCAGGTGGATGGGATCAGTTCTCTACCCAATTGGGTTGTGGTATAGTATGTTTATCAAAGGGTTTATCTTATAATTTTTCTAAGTTTATTTTTGATAATATGGTAGAAAATATACAAAAGAAAAAGCATAAGTTTCTAATGTACCCTAGGTTTCTACAAATTATTTTACCACTAACCACCCAAGATAGAACCCACTATCCCATAGGATACCTTAGTGCTAAGTTGTTTTCTTCAATGAAAACTCATTATGATGGAGCACATTACCCTTTATTACCAGCTATGTTGCCCCATGGCAATGATGATGCTGCTGAGGAAAATGCTGCGAGTGCTCCACCCTCTCCCATTGCTGCTGATGATGGTATTTCATCAATCCCAAGCAATACTGCTGATGGTAATCCATCGGTGGAAAGGGATGAGGGTCCCTCCATGGCTGCTGAAGCATCTAGTGTTTCTCCTGACCCACCAATACCTTTGCATGTACATATTTCACCCAGTCCTATTCCAACACCTTCTCATATTGCTCTTAATGAGCCAGTTACTGAGGTTGCAGAGACAATTCAGTCTCTTGACACTCAAGTACCTACACCATTAGAACATGAGACTACCAGACCACCTACACCCAGTCCTGAAAATGAGCCCATTGATGATAGTTTTCATAATTTTGAATATGCCCATGTTACTCCTGAAAGGTCCAATGAAGCTCCCAATTCCACTGAGAAATCTGCTGGTGGAGCAGAGGACCCCATTACTCTCACTTCTCTGTATAATTTGCTCCACAGGAATGATCAAGAAATTGAGAAGTTGAAGAAGGAGCTTGCAGATACTAAATCCTCACTTGGTGATGAGATTGTGGTGCTGAAAAGAAGGGTTCAAGAATTAGAAGATCAACTTGGGCAGAAAAAGAAAAGGAAGTTTGTGTTTGCATCTGATGATGAGTAGGAGGATAGTTATTGGGATCATCTTGATTTATTGGCTGAGGCTGCTCAGCAGACTTCTACCTCTTCACCTAAAGCTGATGAATCATTAAAATCAAAGGAGCCTATTCAGTTTTCTAGACAGAGAAGGAGGAGACAATACTTGAGCAAGAATGTAGCTGGGACTTCTGAGAAGTTAAGTATGAATGTTGATCAAGCTAACATTGATGATGATAACATTCAAGCTAATGTTCCAACACCTGCTGCATTGTTTGTTGCTGGAAGAACTTTTATCTTGAATCCTGATGCAGAGAGTTCTCCTAATGCAGCTGAAGGCTCTTCTCACAATCTTACTGCTGATAATTCTTCTGAGATTCCTTTGGAGGATGTTGCCACAGTTCCAACTGTTAATATTCCTCATGGTGTTTCTATTAATGATCCTGCTCCTCATGTTCCTACTGAAGTTTCTGCTAGTTATGAGAAAGAAGGTTTGGATGATGCTGATCTAGGTCCAGATCTTGTGACAGATCAAGAAAGGAAGGAGCAAACTAAAATATGGAAACAATATGAAGATATGATGAAAAGTCAAGCTTTGGCAAGAAAGATGGAAGCCCAATTCACCTCCAATTTATCAGCTAAAAGACAAATGGAATTGGATGCTCAATCAGTTCTTTTCACTGATGAACAATGGGATTCTTACACTCTCCAAGCAGCTTCAAATCCTACTTTGGCTCAAAGCATTCTGGGAGCTAACTTTGATAGTGACACATTTGCTGCACAGATGATGGCTCTGGGTCAACAGAGAAAGCAAGCTGCAGCTGAAAAGAGGAAGGCTATTGCTGCTCAGAAAGCAAAAGCTAAGAGAGATAGACCCAAGACTCAGGCACAAAAGAGGACATATAAGAGGAATGTGGTCTATAATCAGTATACTTCTGTGTATAGCTATGGTTTGTCAAAGAAGCAAGTTTGGGCTCTGTCTGATTCTGATTTGAATAGAATTTATGATCAGATTATGAAGTCTATTCACTCTTCTACTACTCAACTTAAGAGGACTGCTGATAGTATGGATGCACCAAGTGCCAAAAGACTCAAGCAAGTGGAGATCGGTACTTCATCTACTGTTATTGCTGAAGATTCTCCTGCAGTCACACAATCTGCTGAGCCTATTGTTGCTCCTACCATTTCTGCTGATGAAACTTCTGAGCGACAATCATCTGGGATTCCTGTTTCTTCTGAAGCTCCACCCAATTCTGCTGAACCTTTTGATACAACATCTGCTGACCATGAAGATTCATCATTGTCAAACTATAATGCAGAACAGGTTAAACAAGCTGAACAGGCAGCTGCTCAGAGTAGACAAGCCAGGGAAAAGGCTGAGAGATTACATGTAGCAGGGGGTTTTGTTCCAAGTTCTTCTATTCCAATTTCTTCTCTTCCTGCTGAAGATACTTCTTCTATTGCTACTGAAGATGTTTCTATGGGGATTTACATACCTGGAAGGAGGAAGAAGAGGATGGCACATATAAGCAAACATGTTGCAAGAAGAAGATCAGTCAGATTGGCTAAGCAAGTCCTCAGAGCACACAAGGGTAGTTCTTCTGAGCATGTGAATCTAGAAGCTACTGATGATACATTTATTCAAGAGGGTTCTTCTGAAACTTTTCCTGAAGGTTCATACAATGTGTTGATCAGATGGACTATAACAGATGGCCAAATTAACACTATCTATAGACAAGATCAATCCTATAAGAATTTCACTTTCTTGCAAGAAATTCTTCATTTGGTGGATAGGTAAGATTTGCAGACTCTTCACAGATTGGTCACTGAGTATTATGCTACACATACACCACAAGGTGCTGGCTTATATCTATTGGGAGATCTTCAAGTTCTCTTTGACTCTCAAACTCCACATGGGAAAGGATATTCCATTTGGAAGAATTCCCATAGGTGGAAAGTTGATGCTTGGAGATTTTACCCCATTCCCTCTGTCCATGTGGTGGAGACTGAGTCTGGGATAAGAGTGTGTATGTTTTCTGATCAACATTATCCATTGTCCATGACACTGATGAATCGTATGCTTCAAAGGAAATTGGAAATTCCTCCAAATCCAGTTGCTAATGACAGGACACATGCTGCACAATTGGTTGGGTTCATCAAGGCTAAGCTTCTACAACATAAAGCTTCTTCTTGATTCTGGTATATTGTATTATTCTTGTAGTTTGAAGTTATTTTCTTTATTTCATTTATTTCTTAGTAAAAAAAAAAAAAAAAAAAAAAAATCTTGTATATTTGTGTACTAACTTTTCTGCAGGTTTGTTGTCTAACTCTGTTGATGGTTATCAACTCACCAGATGTGACTTGTGTCCATCAAAGAGTTGGCTAGTCCAAAGGGTACAGCTTTGGTAAAGACACATCAAATCTGTTGATAGCTATAATAGCTTGCTCAAAGCTATAGGGTACTCAACTCACCTATGCTTCATTGCTGAGAGTTGAAATGGTCATCAATTCACCATGGATGTAACCCTTTTTGGGATCCAAAGAATTGGCTAGTCCACAAAAGTATGGTTTGTGGTAAAGACATTTGGTATCCACATTTGGTATTCAATTCACCAAGGTTCAGTTGAAACCAAGAATTGGCTAGTCCTGAGCAAACGGCTACAGGTAAAGACATCTCAAATCCGTTTATAGTTGCTGATTTGCTAATAAATCAGATGGTTATCAGTGTACCATAGTTTTCGAACTAAAACATTTGGCTACTCCAGTAGTGATGGCTATTGGTAAAGAGACATCAAATCCATTATTTTCAATGATTCACCTCTCACAGGAGTTTACACACCTGGATGTGATGAGAATAGTCTGAAACTAAATTGTTTTGATGTACATTATGTCATTTTTTGCTGCAAAGACCTGAAGTTTAAAGTTTTGCCATTCATAGAGATGTGGTTCATATGGTTCATTGCTGCTGATGTTCGAAATTCAATCCTCATGTTCTGAAGTGTTAAAGATCTATCAAGAATCTTGAACTTAACCATGTCAAATTCAAGATTAGGGGAGGATTGTTGGGAATTCTGCTAAGGAAGAATTCTGCTGATGGTTACTGCTGATGGTTACTGCTGAAGCTTTGTGATTCTGCTGAAGAATGTTACTGCGGAAGTATAGATTCTGCGGAATGTGTTTCTGCTGATGGATAGTTTCCGCGTATTTTGATTTTAGTTAGGATATGTATGAGTTTATTTAGAAAGTGATAATGCATATCTTGTTTAGTTTTTAGAATATACGTTTCTTGTGAAACGGTTTAGGGTTTCTAGTGAAATCTAGTTAGGGTTCCTTATCTATAAAAGGAACACGTCTTTATGTATTAGGTACGAGTTTAGAAAAACAATTTTAGTATTAATAAAAAGATCCATAGAGGATCAAATCGTTCTTAGTAATTGTGTTCTTACTTGTGTTTGTTTTCCGCTATAGAATACAAGTAACTTAGACTTTCTTTTAGTGTGTTTGTGATTACATAAACATTACTAACGATCCACGAGCTCACAAAGATCTATCAAGGTCTTTAGGTTCAACCTCACCACATCCCAATCTAGAAACCTTGGAAGACCTTTCACCTAGGTCCACCAATCCACCACCAATGCCTTTTGAGGCTCAAACTTCACAACAAGAACCACTACTTTTCCATCCCATCTATAGGGACATTCACGGTCCTCTTTACCGTGATCAAGCTCAACCACAACAACCTCAACCTCAACCTTTCTCACCAACTTCCACCCTTCAAGCCATTGATGAGTCAATGTGGATTAACCAACCACAAACTCAAGGCGATATTAATGAGAAACTTGATCGCCTCTACGCCTTTTCAAACATGGTGGACTCCCACCTCAATGAAGCAATGGATCTTGAATCCACATTGCATGATTCCATCATGATTCCACCAAACCCAAACCAACAATCAACTCATGCTCCACCACCTCCACCATCACCACCACCAACTATTGAACGAAACCTTCCACCCAACTTCCCTCGACATGGTTGTTCCATGTGTGAGCGAACCGCCCACCTCACTCAACGAACCACCATTTTGGTTCATGAGTTACAAAATGAAATGAGGTTCATCTTGAACCATATCCTAGAGCGCCTCAATGCTCTTTCACAATAGATGCTAGGAGTTTCTTCATCTTAGGATTGTTTTTTCTTTTATAGAATTTTTAGGACTCCTCTTTTTATTTCTAGGTTATTTTCCATTTCATTTACTTTGTAACATCTTCATTTGTGGTATTTGTCACAAATAATTTTCAAATTGAAAGGTGTTTGTTGTTGTTCATGTGTTGATTGTGATCACTAATTGTGCATTATATGGTTGGTTTCAACTACTATACTTGGTTTGAACAATTGTGTTTGGTTTGGACTATTATACTTGGGTCGACCTATTATACTTGGTTGAATGGGTTGAACTATTATTCTTGGTTGAACCTTTGTAGATCTCATTACTCATGCATCATATTACTTGGTTAGCTTATCTACAACTAACTTTTGTTTTGTAGCATTTTTCATCCTTGCATCATATACGTTGGTACCCTAGCAACGGGGAGTATAGATCAAGGGGGAGTTACTCATGAACTAAAATTTATTTTTGTAGCATCATTCATCATTGAATCATATACTTTGGCACCCTAACAAGGGGGAGTATTGATCAAGGGGGAGGTTATCAAGCACTAACCTTTGTTTTTGTAGATTTCTTCATTCAAGCATCATAAACTTGGCACTGCAATTAGGGGGAGTATTGTCCAAGGGGGAGCTATTAAGCACTCAAAATCCATGTCTCATCATACTTGGCACTCCAATTAGGGGGAGTAATAACCAAGGGTCATTCACTACATTTCGCTATGCATTTCCTCTTTTTGTTTCGACAAAAAGGGGGAGATTATATTAAAGTCATACATCATACATTTCATATAATTTATAATGGAAAAATTGATCTTTACTTACATTGAAAAAAAAAATCTATATTTTTAAAAGACTTGCACTTTATTTACTTCATTGCTTAAAAATAAACTTTATGTTTTGTCATCAACAAAAAGGGGGATATTGTCAATACAAATATCATCTGAAAAACGTTATTTATATTTTACGATCTTTGCTATATTTTGTTAATGACAATTATAAATTTTATCTTTAGCAAAGCATAAATATAAGTTAAGTCTTTTACATATATAGTTATAAGCTATTAAAACTCATAACATGCTACATACATGATCACTAGTTCATACATGGTACATAAATATTACATACATTTTCCTTTACATATTACATTTTATTTCTTAAAATAGAATATGTACAATGACATCATTGCATACATCATGTTGATATCTTTAGGATATTTTGAAGATCTTAAGAATATCATGGTTAGATCTTCACACAAAGAATTGGATATGGTAATATCTTGGCAAGATTTGGGAAGATTTTGGAAGATTTGCTGTCAGGACCCGCGGATCCAAAATACATAAGGGACGAATCCCTGAAATTGGATCCGCCAAATCCGTGGGTTGTTATCTCAGTTTGCCTATAAATAGCAAGCTGCTCATTCTTGTTTACTCATCACTTTTAGCATAAACAACATTCATTCATTCTTTCATTCATTACTAACCCATTCATATTACATATTTCATTCTTAGTGATCTTTCTTTTGTAGCAAGGAGATCAAAGCATCACGAGCTTCAACTGAATGTTGCAAGTCTTGTTAGATTAGACATAGTGTGAATTTGTTGTTTTTCACACATCATTGTTGTACCAATCATTCATATACCTCAGTAGAGTCCGGTTAGTATTTTAGTCCTTAAAATACATAGAGTGTCGGGAGTGGTTGTGCCCTTGTAAAAGAACTCGGTATCTAGCTTTGTACCAGAAAAAGTGTAAGCGACATGTATAAAGGTTTTCTCCGCCGAGAAGGGAGCTTGTTTCTTAGTGAAGAAAAACTCTCGAGTTAGAGGCTCGAGGAGTGGAGTAGGGCAAGGAAGAGAGTCCTTGTAGACCGAACCACTATAAACATCCGTGTTATGGTTTGATTGTTTCTTTCTCTACATACTTGTTATATATTGCTTATTGTTTGCATATCTTGAAATCACGTTAAGTATTCAAAGCAAAAGAATTTTAAAATGGTAAAACTATTCAACCCCCCATTCTAGTTTTCCATAGGAATCTTATTTGTCTTCGAAATTTTTATTGTCATCCACTTATGCACTTCCAAGAGCCAATACCTACAATACTTAGAAAACTGTTTTTAAACTTAATTGCTGCCACACAAGCAACAATAACATAAACACTTTAAAACTTTTGAATAAGATTTCGTGGAGTCTTATACGTAGTCTGTGAACTAAAACATGCCTTACTAATTTAGGTTGCGTGTTGGTGCCGTACACTCTCTGATTCACTGCATTCACTGTTTACTCTATTGAGGTGAGTTTATAGCCCCACTTTACTTATACTTGTTTTACAACTATGGGGTGAGAAACATGCAAAACATTTTATGGACCACACTATTGTTTATTTCCTCATAACTATTGCGTAGTTAGCCTAAGCCCTTGAACCCACTGTTATGCCCACCTTCATGAACCGTTAGTTCCCATTAGGAAGCGCGATTTTTATAAATAGATCTGTTGGGGTGACTCCCCCGTTCGGTTGACCTGACGGGTCAATGTGAGCGTATACCAAGTCGGACTACGAGTATATTGGGTTAAACACTCGCTATGGGCCCCTGACTATTATTTATGTTCTATATAGTAGCGCACTGAACTGTCGAGCCTCGGTTGCATGAACTTAGTGCTAGCATGATAGACTATTTTGTATGGCATTATATGCGTTGTAATGTTCGTACACAAAACTATTGGTCCAAACTTATTGTTTACTGCTTTAATTTAAACCTATGAACTCACCAGCTTTTTGCTGACTTTTAGCATGTTTTTCTTAGGTGCTTAATTTGACTGATTATGCAAGGTATTGGCAAGGCAAGGGACATAGCTTATTCCCCGAAGTGTTGGCACACATAACTATGACTTGTTTTGTATGGGACCACTAAAACAAATGGGCCTTAATTTTCTGAATTTGAAATTCTTTTGTAAACTCTATTATTCTTGAATTAATATATTTAAATGGAGTATGTATTCCGTTATGTATTACCTTGTGTTGTGATTTCCAATTCCCGTAGCACCCCCATGACCCGTATGCTTCCGCAATTATTAAATTTGGGGGTGTTACAGATTGGCATCAGAGCCTAGGTTATAGAGAACTAGGTACATATAAACCCTAAACTATAACCGCTTTTTACAAAAACAAGTCCCTATGACCGCCACTTGCCTAGCTTGCCACTTTACTTGCTGTTTACTTGTCTTAACTATATGTTACGCCTTATTATTTGTTGATTCTACATAACTACATGTATTATAATTATTCTATGTATACTTGTATATACTTAACTTACACTATTTACTACGAGTATTTTCGATAACTTACACACATATACCATTTTTGTCATAGACTATGTCTTCCCACAACATCTCTCCAATCTCGCCGGGCTCAGATGACCCTTACATGCAGGTGCTACCGGCTTACCATGCACCAGACCCCGACCTCATTGAGCCCACATCTATCTCAGCACTACCTACATCCACACCCATTACTGATCATATTCCTGCCCAGCTTACCTCTATTACCGATCCTACCATACAGCCTACCCCATATGTTCATACTCTCCCTGTTCGTCGCACCACCCACATGCGCGTCCCAGGACGTCGACTGCGGTACTCAGACCTACCATCCTCACCGCATAAGAGGACCCAAGCCATTTACATGGGTACCTCTACCACTCCCCTATCCCTTTCACCTGCTACATCTCCTGATCAGTCACTACTCCATCAGAGGCTCAGGAGGGCCGATGACTCATATTCAGCTGGGGATGAGGAAGAGTCGGAGGACGATCCAGAGGAAGAGTCATAGGAGGATCCAGAAGAAGAGCCAGTAGCAGATCCTACACCTGAGGAGACTTTACCAGCTGAGCCGCGACATGGGAAGGCAATTATGGAGGAGGTGCCGAGTACTTTTGAGATAGGGCAGAGTTCTAGGGCTGCTCAGATGTTAGGTGGAGATATGGATACACCTCTTGGGTTAGGACAGAGAGCTGCCATGTTATGGGCTAGAGAAGAGCTTTGGATGTTCCTACTACTTGTGAGATCAATGGTAAAAAATATGGAGAGACATCGAGTGCATTCACAACACCCAACCTCATGCTAGCAGTCCTATGTATGAGCCATCCTCACCATTTTTTATGCCGCCATCTCCATTAATACCAGCTTCCCCTCCACCCGCTGTCTCACCAATGGCGGAGGAGGAAGAGGATGATGTTATGAGGTTCTTGATCCAGTTGGGAGCACAGGCGAGCCTGCTAGATGTTCACTCAGACCAGCTGGAGAGACTTGGGAGACATGATTAGCGAGTTGGTAGAGAGCTTGCAGGTGTACATCAGAGGATGGATAAAATTGGGAGGGATTAGGCGAGAGCTTGGGATGCGGAGTGGACTAATTGGCACATGATGCACGAGTTGAAGTCAGTAATTGTCGGGGTTATGAGGTCAGAACAGGAGAATCGTAGGAAGATTTTGGCGTCAAGGAGACGCATTGCACAGTTGGAGTCTACTGTAGCACGGATGGCAGCATAGTTGGAGTAGCTACGCCTTGGGCGTGATTGATTTTGGTTTCTAGTAGTCATGATATATTCCCACTAAACTGAGTAGTCATCAGTTAGTGGCAGTTCTATTCTTTCGTCTGTATTCACAACTTGTACTTTTCTCTTACATATTTTAAGCTTGTAATTTTGTGAACACGTATTCACTCCTAATCTATAACAAGCTTGGTTGATTACTCTATTGTGCCATTCTCTCTGTGATTGATCTTATTCATGCACCTTACCTATGGTGATTATACACTTGTGCGATAACAAACTCTCCAAATCTTAATTGTCTCTATCTTTTTGTTGTGATGCAGCAAAATGCCTCCTAAGAGAAAAATAAACAGAACCACTCGTGCGCAACCCGCTAACCCAGGCCCAGCCAGGGCTACTGTAGCAGCTCCACCTGTGAACCAAACAATGCTTGATCAACTAGTAGAGGAACGGGTGGCAGCAGCATTGGCTGCAGCAAGCAACTCAACAACTTATGTTGGGAATTCAAGACCAACAAACAACAACACTCGTGGTTGCACTTACCAAGACTTCTGGAAGATCATGACTGGAGGTTTTGGAGGAACCGAGGGGGAAGTTGTTTTAGTCTGATGGATTGAAAGGTTGGAGACCGTATTCCGAATATGTAGTTGTTCGGAAGAAGACAGGGTTAAGTTCGCATCATTTACTTTCCTGGATGCTGCCTTAACCTAGTGGAACAATTATTTGAAATCGGCTGGCTATGACACTGCTTACGCAATTTCATGGGAAAACTTCAAGGAGATGGTACTCAAGAAGTATTGCCCTCGCAATAAAGTGAAGAAGTTGGAGGTTGAATTTTGGAACCTCAAAGTGCAGGGTACCAATATGGCTGTGTATAATCAATGTTTCCAAGAGCTTGCTTTACTATGCCCCGATATGGTCCAGACTGAAACCCGTCTACTGGAAAGGTACATTGGCAGATTACCCCCATCCATCAAGGGTAATGTCACTACTTACAAGGCTGTTGATCTCCATGAAACCATGGAAGTAGCCAACAAATTAATGGACCAAGTTATCAAGGATTCAGCTGAAACGGGTGTGACTAACAAGAGGAAATGGGATGATCACTACCGAAACAACAACCACCACCCAAACAAAAGACATGAGGTTGCTAAAGTGTATGCCACGGGACCAACAAAGAAGAAGGTCTACGCAGGGAACTTACCACTGTGTAATCACTGCACAAGTTGCACCAACAAACAACCCGAAGGCTGAAATAACATGTTTTGGTTGTGGTGAGAAAGGGCATTACCGAAGTGAATGCCAAAAACCCAAGAATCAGGGTAATGGTGGAAACAGAGGTTACCAGGGTAATCAGGGTAACCAAAGGAATCAAGGAGCCGGCGGAAACCAAGGAGCTGTTGTGTCGCAAGGAAATCGAGGAAATGATGGAGGAGCCCGCGGGAGGGTCTATGCAGTGGGCAAGGTGGAAGCCCAAGAAGACCCGAATGACGTAACGGGTACGTTCCTTATAAATAACCACTATGCATCCATATTGTTTGTTACGGGAGCAGATAGGAGTTTTGTTTCAACTGCATTTAGCCCACTACTTGGTATTGCCACGACCACTCTAGACAACGTATATAATGTGGAGTTAGCTAATGGGAAAGCAGAAAGGGTAGACACTATCGTAAGAGGCTGCACTTTAAATCTGTTAAATCACCCATTCAACATCGATCTCATGCCGGTGAAATTAGGTAGTTTTGATGTTATTATCGGCATGGATTGGTTGCCGAAATATCATGCCACCATCATCTGCGACGAGAAAATCGTTCGACTGCCTTATGGGAATGAAGTTCTAATCGTCGAAGGCGACAGAAGAAACGCATTGAGACTAAACGTCATCTCTTGCACGAAGGTCCAGAAATACCTCGAGAAAGGATGCTATCTCTTTCTAGCACAAGTCACCGAAAAGAAAGAGAAGGAGCCTGAGGAAAAACGTTTGGAAGATGTACCAATCGTGAGAGACTTTTCGGAGGTCTTCCCTGAAGACTTACCTGGACTCCCGCCAACCCGACAGGTCGAATTTCGAATCGACCTAGTGCCTGGTGCCGCACCCATGGCACGAGCACCCTATCGATTAGCTCCGACGGAACTATAGGAGCTACCAGACCAATTGTCGAAACGCTCCGAGAAAGGATTCATCAGACCAAGTTCCTCACCTTGGGGAGCTCCAGTTCTATTTGTCAAAAAGAAATATGGATCTTTCAGAATGTGCATCGACTACCGGGAACTAAACAAACTAACCATCAAAAACCGATACCCACTCCCGAGAATCGATGACCTATTCGATTAACTCTAAGGTTTGTGCGTTTACTCAAAAATCGACTTATGATCAGGATACCACCAACTTAGAGTTCGGGAAGAGGATATCCCGAAAACGGCATTCAGAACTCGTTACGGTCACTACGAGTTCCAAGTTATGCCTTTTGGCTTAACCAACGCACCCGCAATATTCATGGATCTTATGAATCGGGTGTGCAAGCCGTACTTAGACAAATTCGTGATCGACTTTATCGATGACATCCTGATATACTCTAAGAGCGAGAAGGAGCACGAGGAACACCTTAGGCTAATCCTAGAACTACTAAAGAAAGAGGAGTTGTATGCTAAGTTTTCCAAGTGCGAGTTTTGGATACCAACTGTTCAATTTCTAGGTCACGTGATTGATAGTCAAGGCATTCATGTAGATCCTGCAAAGATCGAGTCAATAAAGGATTGGGCGACACCCACAACACCCACCAAAATATGCCAATTCATAGGACTTGCAGGGTACTACAGGAGGTTTATTGAGGGGTTCTCAAAGATAACAAAGCCTTTGACTAAGCTAACCCAGAAGAATGTAAGATTTGACTGGGGAGATAAAGCGGAGGAAGCCTTCCAACTCTTTAAGGATAAGTTGTGCAGCGCACCTATCTTAACCCTACCTGAAGGCAGTGAAGACTTTGTAGTTTACTGCGACGCCTCTCACAAAAGGGTTAGGAGCTGTCTTGATGCAACGAGAGAAGGTGATAGCCTATGCCTCTCACAACTGAAAACCCACGAAAAGAACTATACTACACACGACTTGGAACTGGGATCAGTAGTGTTCGCACTTAGAATCTAGAGACATTATCTCTATGGCACCAAGTGTGTAGTTTACAACGACCACAAAAGCTTGCAACATATCCTTGACCAAAAGGAACTCAATATGAGACAACGCCATTGGTTAGAATTGCTCAGCGATTATGACTGCGAAATTCGATACCACCTAGGCAAAGAAAATGTGGTAGCAGATGCTCTTAGCCAAAAAGAATGACCAAAACCCCTGAGAGTACGATCGTTGGGTATGAAAATCGTCTCACCTCTCCCATCAAAAATTCTTAAGGCTCAGGCTGAGGCACTCATGGAAGAAAACAGACCCAACGAGAAGATTTATGGAATGCCCGAGAGTGAGAACGGGTTCGTGAAAAGAACAGATGGGACAATATGTTTCAAGAACAGAAGTTGGGTCCCATTTTATCAAGGGAAAACAGACCTCATCATGCACGAATCTCAAAAGTCTAAATACTCTATCCACCCAGGAGCCGACAAGATGTATCTCGATCTGAAGAAACTATATTGGTGGCCCAATATGAAGGCTGACATTGCAACGTATGTCAGCCATTGTTTAACATGTTCAAAGGTCAAAGCTGAACATCAGAGGCCATCAGGTTTACTCGTACAACCTGAAATTCCCAAGTGGAAGTGGGAACGCATAACGATGGACATTATTACCAAACTGCCAAGGACATCAAGCGGTTACGACACCATTTGGGTAATCATTGATCGTCTCACCAAGTCTGCCCACTTTCTGCCGATCAAAGAAAACGACATCATGGATAAACTTGCACGACTATACGTAAAGAAGATAGTTACATGACATGGAGTCCCGATTTCTATCATCTCCGACAGAGATAGTCTTTTTGCGTCGAAATTTTGGAGATCACTACAAGATGCTTTGGGAGCTGATCTTGATATGAGCACCGCGTACCATCCTCAAACAGATGGTCAAAGTGAGAGGACCATTCAAACCTTAGAAGACATGCTGCGAGCGTGTGTGATAGACTTTGGAAATGGTTGGGATAGGCATCTGCCGTTAGCCGAGTTCTCTTACAATAATAGCTATCACACTAGCATCAAAGCTGCACCCTATGAGGCACTCTATGGTAGAAAGTAAAGATCACCAATATGTTGGGCTGAATTCGGAGAAAGTCAACTCACTGGTCCCGAACTGGTACAAGAAACTATTGAAAAGATTGTGCAAATCAAGGGCCGGATGCAAGCGGCTCGAGACTGTCAGAAAAGCTACGCAGACAAGAGACGAAAACTGTGAGGATCTAAACACACTCCTTGTGTTAGAGATACTTTGAGTTAATACTAACTAGCACGCGGAATTTACTAGCTAATACTTAGAAGATATTGTGTGTATATGAATGAATGGAACAGTAATATGTATGAACAATGAAGACAATGTTTAACCAAAATGATTCAATATTATTATCAATAATACGAGTGATCTTGATTTATCACTAGGGTTACACAACCTTGAATCTCTATGAATTAATCGTATATAAACTCTAACCTAGGATCTCCTTTTATAGAACAAGGATTCCTGTACAAGATAACTATAATATCCGTATAACTCTAACTAAATAGGATATTCACTAAATCTTTTCTATACTTATCCTATTACACGTTATCAGAACATAAGCAGTACAAAGTATTTGTACTGGCAGTTAGTACTGCTTGTGTTATTCTCCAACAGTTGAAACATTTAGCCTGGCAGTACTAACTGTTGGTTTAATTCCCAACAATCCTCCCCTAAACTTATGATTTCTCTTCAAATCACTAAGTTTCTTCGAATTAAACTTTGTAGATGATGGGGGGATTCTTCCAAACACTTCATCTTCTATTCTTTCTCAATACTTATGTCTCTTCCTCTCATACTGATAAAATATCTTCTAAAGCATATCTTTAACCACTTCTGAATGTTCTTCACATTTAAGTTTTAAAGAAACCATCACAGCTAACACTTCATAACTTAGTGGATATTCCAATTCAGCTAACATGAAGATATCTACTCCACTCTGTGTTGACAAATGATGCACATTGCATGAACTATAAAACTCCCATGAAGTAGTCATATCATAATAAGGAAAATTCCAATACACATCTGTAGGATCTGGGTCATATAGTCTCTTGAATTCAACCCATAGTTCTTGTTCCTTCACATTTGTCTTCTTCTTAGTCTTGAGCTTTTCTTGTACTAACCTCCACAGAGTATCCAAATCTTCTCTATCATAGATTCTTAGCAAATTTCCAAAATTCTTGAAGACTGTTGTCTCTCCACCAACTCTTGTAATCTTCCAAGCTTTTCCAAATTTATCTCTGTAGATCTCCCAATCCATTATAGGATGTCTTGCTTGAAGAGGGTCAACATGAAGAATTTTTGGAACAGTTATTATCATCTTGCTCATCTGATCTTGTGATAATTCCACTTTCTCTGCTTGAGCTTCTTCTTTCTCAGTTTATTCTTTCTGAGCAGTCTTAATCTTCTTTGAAGGTCTTCCTTCTAAGTCCATAGGAAATTTAATTTGAGCTCTTCTGAATGCATTGTAATACAGTAACTCAATTTCTTCATTAGATTTTCCCTTCTATTGATCTACCTTCCAACCAGCTTGATTCTTCAGATACATCTTCATCACACCTTTAATATGAGCCTTTGTAGGTTTTCTTCTCCTCTTCTGACTAGATCTAATACTTTCCATGATGTCATCCAAAGCCACTTCTTCATTCCTAGAGTAAATGAAATCTGCAAGTATAGCTGATCTTGCTTGAATACTTAGACTCTCATCTGCAATTAACTCTAAGGCTCTTTGTCTCACAACTGGATCAGTATTAATCTGATGTTGTATCTGCTCTTCAAGTGATTCTTGTGCAATAATAGCATCAGAAGCCATTCTTTCTTTTTCCATTCTTTTATCCTCCATAAACTTAGCTACTTCTTCTTCATAAACCTTTGTTGCTACTTCTTCATCAAAATCTATCTGCATTTGAGTTCTGGGCTTGATCTTCTTAGGTTGTGGCTCATCTTCAACCATAATAAACTTTCCCTTATCCTTAGCAGTTTGTACTGCTTCTCCAACTCCAGCAGTACCTTCTTGTTTCTGATCAGTACCACTTTGCTCACTTTGCTCACTTTGCTCACCCATATCCATATCATTACCACCACCACCAGTACCTTCTTGTTCTTCACCATTACCACCAGTACCTTCTTCAAAATCCAAATTCCTCCCCTAAGTTTCTGACCCTGATTTCCTCTGAGTATCTTTCCCTAATTTCCTCATTTTCCTCCCCTGTTTGGGAGAATCATCATCATCATCAGAATCAGAATCTGAACTTGAAGAACTGGTAGACACCACCATCTTTGACTTTTTACCCTTAGACTTCTTAACTTGATCCTCCAATATCTTTACTCTTGTAACTAATTTGGTGTAGAACAGGGCAAAATTTCTTATATGACTCTTCAGTTCATCCTCCAGAGATACCACCTTTTTGGACAAATTTGTACAAAGAACCATCAATTCATTTAGTGTATAGTTGCCCTCATCACTTCTAGCTGTGTTACCTGCTAGGAGAGGTGAATCAATGGGCAAAGACTCAGTTTCTACCCTAGTTTGACTAGGAGGTACTCCTGAACCACCCAAATTTTCCATTTGGCCTGGGATTTCATCACCTGTGACAAATCTTTGAGGACTTGGCACATTAGATGTTGCCATGGTAGGGGTCTTAGTTATGTTTACACTGGCCTGCCCAGCTACTAAGCTAGAAGCAGTAGTGTAAGCCCCACCCATACTATCATGAAAGATAGCCTCATCTGCTACAATTGGTTGAGTAGGAGGACTAGGCTGAGGACCCATAGTCTCCTTTCAGGTTCTTCTCCTATAGGTTGTGGTTATCGGGGGTGTATGAGTTATTTCTGGAACCTCAATGGGTGTGTGTTGGGGCTCAGTTGGGTTGACTGACCCTTCACCCTGATTAATCAGTAGCATCTCAGGAAAAAGAGGTATTACTACCCCATAAAAAAGTCTACTTGCCATAGCCATGTTTTGAAAAAGTTTTTGCTGCAGGCAAGGTGTTGGAAAAGTTTCTTTATGTTTCTTTAGCATATTCTTTTTCTTATTCAAAAAAGTTTGCACAAATCTTGGATACATTAGAAACTTAGTTTTACTTTTCACATTATTAACCATACTCTCAAATATGAATTTTGAAAAGTTAAAAACTTTGTTTGTTGATAAACATATAAGAGCAATAGCAATATTTCTACTGAATTGCTCCAATGATGTTCTTTTGGGACTCAAACAATGCAAGAGAGTATGGATAAGAAATCTCCATTGTGGGGAGAAACATCCCTTTTGAAAAGTCAATTTGTGGTTGGATGTATCATACCCCATTCTAGCAATTTCTTGCCAAATTTCTGTGTTAGGCAAGTCATTGATACCATCTGAATCTTCTAACTTAAGATGTCTCCTAATAGTAGATTTAGTAACAATGAATGATATGCCATCCACTTTAGAATGAATTTCTATGTCTAAATATTCACTAGTTATGACAATAGCAGTTTGCCAAAACTGTGTGATTTGAGAGACAAAAAGTGTAGGGCTAATAGTTAAAGCATACCTTATATGAGATGCATTCAAAAAGTCTACAATCTCATAAAATAGAGGTCCATCACCCTGCTCTGTTTTCTCTAAATAGGCAACCTGGTTGTGAGTCTTAACAAACTCCAAAACAGCCATGAGTATGTTTACAAAATATATCAGAAAGATGATCGTATGAGGATTAATTGATGATGTGCAAGGCCAATTGGGTTTTTTATAAAGATACTGTTAGGGTTTGAGAATTTTGCGTAAGGGATCATTATTATCTTTAGAAAGACTTAGAGTGAAATATGGAAAGAAAATAATTATCCAAACAAAAACCCTATATATATGGTAAATAACAGTTTTTACCCAACGGCTAGTTAAAAAATCTGTTACTGACACAACAGTTCCAACGGCTAGTTCAGCAGTACAAAGTTTACACTAGCAGTACTAATTTTTAAGAAAAATTTTAATGAGCAGTATAAACTCAATATTGATTTAAAAACAATACTGCCCACATATAGTTTTTAGCAAACTACCAGCTATCAATGGATTTGATGTGTCTTTACCAATAGCCGTTTGCTTTGGACTAGCCAACTCTTCACAGTAAGATATGGTGAGTTGATAACCATATAGTTTTTAGTAAACTATCAACCATTACCAGAAACCGTTTGCTCTGGACTAGTTGATTCTTGATGTGAGTTAGACATGGTGAACCAATTACCATTTGTTGTGTTCACAGATCACACACTTGAAATTCCAAAGCACCTCACCGTCCAAAACATAAAGCATTCAATTAACAAACTCAAATCAACATGCAATTGTTAGTCCAAAAACAAGAAAACAAAGTGCAAAGCACTTGTCTCATAACATTATAAGCATATGACTAACATTGCACATAAACAAGGAAATTAGTTTCCTTGTGGTACCCAAGCCATTACTGACTTAGGTTTTCCTCTTGCATCAATATTATTAAACCCTTTTAGAACAGTTGGTGCACCATTGGATTGAAGTGGTCTCCAAACCCATGATGTTGATGCATTAATACCATTGCCCTTCTTTCCCTTAGCAGTGTTTTTAAAACTACCAGTATTAACTGCTTGCCTAGCAGTATGAACTGCTGGGTTTACAATTTTAACCTTAGGTTTCCAAATTTGGTTCTTTACCACTGCTTTGTTATGAAATGGCCTTCTAGCAGTTGATGGTGCAGATTTGAAAAATGCTTTTGCACTTTGAACTGCTTGACTTGGGTAGAAAGTCTTATTTGGTCTGGCAGTATGAACTGCTGGTCTAGCAGTATGAATTGGTCTTGGGCCAGACTTTAAAAGAACTGCTCTAGGTGTCATTCTAGCAAGGTTAAAGTGATTTTGAGGTCTTTCTAAGTTCACTCTATGGTTTGAATACCCGGTACCCTTTTCTTGTAATAAGCTGCAAGATGGTCAAACTCTCTACAACTAAGACAAGTTTTCCTATAAAAGACAAAGTCATCACCTAGTTGGTGAGACTTGAGGTTGTTTCAATTCCTTTGGTTACATATGGGCTTGTGTGTGGTTCTATACATTTCACTATATCTTACTGGTTGCCTAACATGTTTATCATTGTTTTTAGGCCTAACAGTATTAACCTTGACCACCTTAGGAACTCTTGTTCCTTCTACCTTAACATTATCAGGTTTAACCTTAACCTGGTCATCCTTATCATCATCAAAAGTCCAATTCTCTATGGTTGGAGCATCTGAATCCCTAGCAGAGGACACCTTGTCCTGAGAGAGTGATTTAACACTTGCACTCCCAAATCTTTCACTTACTTCTATAGGCTTTTCAACTACTTCTTTTTCTGTTGGCTTATGACCATATTCCATCTTGGGTAGTTGAAATTCATCCAAACCTGTATGTTCTAGGTCAATACCTGGAGGTACAGGTATTCCTCTATGAGGAGGTGGAACAGACTTATAACCTAGACCTGATTTAGCCTTGTTGATTATTTGACATTCAATTAATTTTTGAACTCCTTTTGATGTGTATTCAAGAGTGTCAACACTTAATTGAATGTTTTCTTTATCATGTTTAAGTCTATCAACCTCAGCTTTTAACATGCTAATTTCAGCATCTCTAAAAAATATGTCCCTTTTAAGCACAACTACAGTATCAGAAAAACTAGACTCATTGCTTTTATAATGAACAATTTGCTCTTCTAAGATAGCTAAAACCCTCTTATGATTTGCCAAATTAAAACTGGTCATGTTTAGCTCTATTCTCTATTCATCATAATGTTTCCTAAGAGTTTCTAGTTCTTTTAAAGCATCACATGATTTAGAACTTTTAGCAACTTGTACCTCAGAATCAGAGAAAGCCATGAGTGCCATCTCAGTAGGTGCTGCTTCCTCTTCTTCCATAAAGCTCCAGTCAAATCCTAAACCATCAATGGCTACCATAGCCTTTGAGCTTGAGTCAGTGATCTCTACTTCCTTGTCTTGCTTCCATAGCTTCTGTTCTTGCCATCTTGTTGTCTTGGCCTTCTGCACTCCCTTGAAAAATGACCCATCTTACGGCAATTATAGCATTCAATCTTTGACTTATCATAACCAGCAGTATCATTGCTGTTTATGGTAATCTTCTTCCCTGTTCTCAGATGGAATTTCCTATCCCTCATGCTAAGAAGAGATATTTGCCATTTAATATCCATCTCCTCCAGATCATCATCATTGATCTCTTGAAGATCTTCATATGTCAACATGGATCCATTATGCTGGGTTGTAAGGAATGCACAGCAAGTTGTCTCATCCATAACGCCTTTAGTACTGCTTAATGTGCTATATTCCCAGTACTTGAGCTTGTTCCAGCAACCTTCTTCACATCTTGCTCCACTATCTTGAAGTTGCTATACAAATCCATCAGACTCATAGAATCAATGTCTGGCTTGTTCTTCCAGACAATAACATGCATAGCCCATTCTGATGGTAAACTTCTCAGGAATTTGGAATTTAAATCTTCTTGTGGTATTTCAATTCCAAGAACTGCAAGTTGGCTCACAAGCTTCTGTAACCTGTTGAACATATGATCCAGTGATTCATTGCTAGTTGCTAAGAAGCTCTCAAATTGTTGCTTGAGAAGTGTTTTCTGAGTCTTTTTGGTGGCTTCATTCCCACCATGTCTAGCAATAATAGCTTCAAACAACTGCTTGGCATCCTTGAACTTGCTGAAGTTCAATAGTTGATCGTTTGGAATGGTCATCAGCAATATGCTTCTTGCCTTGAGATCATTCTTCATCTGAATCTTCTCCTCTGTAGTAATAGGCTTTGTCTGCACAACAGTCTCTGTCTTACCCTCAACAGTTGATGTAGTAGTTGTAGGCTTGAATGAGTTCCCTTCTTCTATGATTTCCCAGAGTGCATAATCTTGCACCTGGAAGTATTGCTCTATCCTTAACCTCCACATATCGAATTCATTAGGCTTAAGGATTGGCAACTTTGCAGCAACATTGGTTTGGGTTGTCTCCATGTCCATCTTCCTTGTTGAAAGAGTTCTTCTGGATCTTCTAATTCAAAGTATCATAAGTTGGCTCTTACACCACTTGTGAGGATCTAAACACACTCCTTGTGTTATAGATACTTTAAGTAAATATTAACTAGCACGCGGAATTTACTAGCTAATACTTAGAAGATATTGTGTGTATATGAATGAATGGAATAGTAATATGTATGAACAATGAAGACAATGTTTAACCAAAATGATTCAATATTATTATCAATAATACGAGTGATCTTGACTTATCACTAGGGTTACACAACCTTGAATCTCTATGAATTAATCGTACATAAACTCTAACCTAGGATCTCCTTTTATAGAACAAGGATTCCGGTACAAGATAACTATAATATCCATATAACTCTAACTAAATAGGATATTCACTAAAGCTTTTCTATACTTATCCTATTACATGTTATCAGAACATAAGCAGTACAAACTATTTGTACTGGCAGTTAGTACTGCTTGTGTTATTCTCCAACAGTTGAAACATTTAGCTTGGCAGTACTAACTGTTGGTTTAATTCCCAACAAAAACCACTTGAGTTCCAAGTTGGGGATCGTGTTATGTTGAAAGTATTGCCATGGAAAGGCGTGATTCACTTTGGAAAGCGTGGGAAACTAAATCCCCGATACATTGGACCTTTCAAAATTCTCACCAGAATTGGGCCGGTAACCTACCGACTCTAATTACCACAAGAACTCAGCTCTGTGTACAATGTATTTCACGTGAGCAACCTGAAGAAATGTCTCCCAGAAGAAACACTTGCCATCCCTCTAGAAGAAATCCAGGTTGACGAGAGACTAAATTTCATTGAAGAACCTGTCGAGATAATGGATCGAGAAATCAAAAGGCTTAAGCAAAGCCGTATTCCTATTGTTAAAGTTTGTTGGAACTCTCGAAGAGGTCCTGAATACACGTGGGAGCGTGAGGACGAGATTAAGCGTAAATAGCCGCATCTTTTCTCAAATCCATCGGGTAACTTTAAGTGAAAACCGATGACGGTTTTCTTTCTAAGGCGGGAAGGATGTGATAAATGGTAATTTTACCACTAATATTTTAATAATAAATGTTAATTTATTATTACTTAACTGTTAAACTAAGCATTAATGTGCTTACATAACTATTACGGGAAGCAAACCTGCACGCTGTAGTGTACAGTAACTCACCAAAACTATTTAATCTCACCAGAAACAGTGAATTTTCCACTTTCTCACATTTACAGACTGTAACATAATAAAAGCGAGAGGTTATCTCACTTTTCCTGAAAAACGATACCACACGCGTACCGACACCACTTTTGATGCGTGGTTTTGCGACCTTACAACAGGTTTTACCTCTCGAGGGATCTCAAGAGGCTTACAACCCCACCAGGCAGTGTACCTGACCGATGTAGTATAGTGTAGTGGTAAGTACGGGGGATTGATCGTTCTCCACAGGGAATAGTGTTCGTTAGGTATGAAAAACTACTCTAATTAGGTCTAAGGGTGAGGGAAGATTCTTTTTGTATTTTTATATTTTATGTAAAGCAAGTAAAATCTTGGGTTTGAAGGAGTGGGCGGAATTAGTTGCTAGTCAACTAACCCAAATTACTACAAATGCAAATAAAATAAAATAACTGAAAATGAAAAGGTTGTGAAACTTATGTGGAGAGAAATGTGTTTACTTAGATTTCCTTACTCCCTAACTATCTTTTACCGGTTGATTAGTGTGTATTAATTGCGTGGATGACGGGTGTATTCCTTAATACCAATCGTGGGGTGGCGTACGTACTTCCCCAACTCTACAAGCTCCTACTTCACTCCTATGTCGAGCCGGCTAAGAAGCTCCTAACATGGGATCACTAGAATTCGCTCATGCATTAAATACAACCATAAAAACCTAGTACGCATTGGTTCATGTTTCTTAAAACGTTCAAGCAAGTTACCGTATAGGAAGTTAGCCAGTTTTCTTAAGCCTAACATCGATAAACAATCATCCAATACAATTAATAACACACTAACAACTAATAATCAATAGTTAGGTTTCATTAGATCTAAGCAAACACAAGATAAATCTAGCCTAGCATGTTAATCAAAAGACAAGAACAAGATATAATCAAACAACACATAGACATATTGATTGATTAGGTGATTACTTATCTTCAATTAAACATGGGAGATCCAAGGGTATGAAAACCCTTAAAAAATGGCAGAAATTCGTCTTAGGTATTCTCCTCACAAAGTTGCACACTAATGACAAAAAATTGCAAAACTATATATAGAACTTAGTGGCTGACGGCGTCACGTTGTAGATCTTGACGCCGTCACCTCGCCGTGTCTAGGGTTCCCGGATGGCCTTCTTGACGCCGTCCCTCTTTAGTGCTCCAAAATCCGCTCTGGCTTATCAAAGGTTGACGCCGTCAGAAATGGGCTTGACGCCGTCTCTCTTTAACTTAAACCGTGATGGCCTTGATCACCTTAAAGGGTGACGCCGTCAGACTTCCTTTGTAAAAACTCCCTGGCTTATCATGTGTATTTTTCATATCCACCTTTTTTGCCAAGCCATGACGCCGTTTAGAACAATCCCTGACGCCGTCAAAGGTACTTTTCCAGCCGATTTTGAGACTTTGTCGTTTTCTTCACTTTTATGCTCCAAAAACGTCCAAAATGCTTCCTTTTCCAGATTTCTTCTCCAAAGTACCTAAAATGACAAAAGGAACGATTTAGGGCAATATTTGATCAAATAAATACGATTTAGGGCTTAAATGACCCCCTAAAAGCGGTACACTTTTTGCTTCATCAAATACCCTTACACTTAAGATTTGCTTGTCCTCAAGCAAATGCGCTTTTATTCTAATCAAAATACAAGTTAGGGGTCATTTAACGCTAATATAAAAGTAATTACAATAAATAGTCTGTCCACTTTAATCATAATAAGCACGGAGATTACAAACTAGCACCTCTCAAGTAGTGTTTAGATACTCACATCTCTCAGATGTCATCAAATTAAATCTCATAAATGAAAACGGATAATATCTCTCACTACCTGTCATAGCAAATAGATTACCATAGGCTTGGGAAAGGATCGAAAACCTCCTCCACTAGGCGTAAGCACCTAAGATAAACTATCAAAGAGGGCTTTTAAACGGGTTATAACGTTAGGTGTAGGGATATGATAAACACGGTTTTGTTGGATAAAGGATATTTTACTGGTGGCGAGTTAAAGATCTTTGTTAATTACATGTACAATATGGCGTTGCTAAGCCAAGACTAGACTCGAATTAAGCTAAAAACAAAATAACAAAAACATAAAATAAACATAAAATGAAACGGGATGGTAGTCCGTATGTTTTTTCTACTTTTCTTTTTCTCATTTTTTTTTTCTTGATATTTTTTTTTTCATACACTCTTGCCCTACCATCCAAAATAATACATCATAGGGGCGTTGCATTCCCCTTACACTTGAACTTTTACATAACTTTACAAATAACTATTCTAATGACTCGAATTAAGATAATCGAAACACTTGGAGTAGTTTTAAAATATTTAGCACATATGGGGGTAATAATGTTATTCTTCCCCATTACTCCATTACACTAGTACTTTACCCATGAGTCCCAATCGTCCCAAAACAATACGTACAAGGATATGACTCGACTTAGCAACCATGTAATCAATTAGATAATTAACTAAGGGTTTAAACAAATGTTGTAACAATAATGCACTTAAAATGAGTGCATACAAGGTAGGCTAAGGCGATTTGGGTGTACATTTAAGTGGGGTGTAACAAATTCTTCCTTTAAGTAAAATGCTTAAAGGTCGAAACGAAAAGATAGGCTCTGAGGGGTGTACTAGGGGTATCGTGTACTAAAAATTAGTACAACGCAAAGGGTGTGGGAGAATTACTTGACCAATGTAGCCAATGTAATTATAACAAAAACACAGGTGTAAAACAATGGGTTAATCCTAATGCCTCTTATCATGTAGTAAATCTAACTACACGAATGTAGTCTCACTTGTGGCCTCGGAATGGTCCTAACACAATTTCTAGAATCTAAGTGCTACCGGTACACACATCATAGCATAAATTCTTTTCCTACCAATTCTAGGGGCGAACCTCACATATTTGGGGGTGGAAAATTTTTTAGTGGTACGGTTTTGTGCTAGTCATATAACTCCTATCCATGAGACGCTCATTAAGACCAAAGTTTCACTCCTATATGTTGTAAAAAAATTAAAATTTGGCACTAAAATTGCCCTAACAGGTATTTATCTCAGTTTTATTACACATCTACCATCAAACAAACAAAAATCAAGCGTAATAGCATTCTCTAAAGTATCGTATTTTTACCCCCCCCCCTTACACTTAAGATGAACATTGTCCCCAATGTTCAAATAACAAGATGTAAAAGTAAATAAGGTAAAAGAATGAAATCAAATACTCCCCTGATTCGCTCGGTGGATAATGTGGTAACATGGTTAGATCTTCTTCCAAGACAATGTAGAAGCTCCAAGACTAATGCATCGCCATAAGCTTGATTCCACAAACATCTCCTTGTCCAAAATAACCTGTTAAACCTGAGAAAACAAACACGAAAACCTGCATAACATCGGCGGGATAAATTCTATATAAGGATATAATGCTTGTGGAATGAGTATTTTGCAGATTCCTGGAGTTTATAAGTTAGAGATTTAATAAAAACTTTTTATGAAAACAAAAATTTCAGAAAATTAATACCTGACGCCGTCAGGTTGTAAATCCTGACGCCGTCAGAAATAATCTGACAGAATTCTCATGTTAAGTTTCCGGAAAATTTCTGGAAAAACCTATACCTTACTTCCTGGAATTCCTGCAAAATATCATTATGACTCGATACAAGCATTTGACTCAAACAAATACTAATATGTATGTTAATTTATTATTATTACGATTCATGTTCATTTGTGTTCTAATAAACCGATTTGGATTTCCCTTACACTTAACTTTTGCAAAATACCTTTATATGTAGTTAAGACGAAGTTAAAAACAAGATAAAACATTTTCGCAATTTAGTTTTGAACATGAATCAATAATAATAAAAATTTAAACATACATACGGAAGCAAATAAAATCAAACAAACAAACAAATAAACACACAAAGCAAATAAAGCTTGGGTTGCCTCCCAAGAAGCGCTTTTCTTTATTAACGAGTCTTGTAGCTAGACTCAAAGTCCTGGGTTCTACGTTTTTCCGTTTTGCTTCTCAATTGCTCCTCTAATCATCCTAACAACCTCCATATCAACTTTGTATTTAGGTCCTAGGTTCAAGCAATCTTTATAATAAAGGCTTCTCTTATTCCAAACATAGTCCATGCCTTTCTCTTTATCCTCATCATTGATGTCCTCAATCGCACCAATGTTGTCCTTGTCAAATCAAGGCACAAAAAGAAATTCATTTACCCGATAAGGCATCCTATATGTGATCCTATCTATGTGATTAGAAAACTGAACCGTGCCTCTTAAACGATCATACTTTAAATTGGATGCTTCAATAAACGGCTTACCTAACACCACGTGAGATAGGCGGCAGTCAACAACACTTGCCAAATCTTCTAAGATCATGAAGTCGGTGACAAAGGTAAAATTCCCAACAAGGATATGCATGTCCTTAACCCTTCCAACGAAGTTGCAAACTCCGCCGGGGCACTGGGGGTCTTTCCTAGGCTCAAGTGGTGTGTTTATGATCTGGCTATAAAGGACTGAGGACATCACGTTGGTTGGGGATTCACAGTCAATGTAAGCATGCTCAACGTATAGGTACCCAATCATGCACGGTATCTTCACATTCCTGGGATCACCCCTCTTAATCTTTGGGTCAATTCTAACAAAAGGTGGTCGAGGGTTATCAACTAGGTTGTTATAGTAAGCAATCTCCTCCTTAGTGGGGTATTCATTGAAATAATCATCCAACCTAGGATCTACCTTCACTTCATCAATTTTCTCAATCAACTTCTCAACCGTAAGATTATTACGTTCTAAGTAATTATCTGAGTATATGGCGGTCTCTAAGTTGTTCAAGGCATAATCAAGCTCTATATCAATCATTCTATTGAGCTCTCTGAGCTCACTAATCTCATTCTCAAGTTGGCTACGCAACAAAGCCACTTCGCCAGGTGTAAGGGGTGGATTCGCGTTTTCCATAATGGCAAACTGAATAGTCAATGAAAATCTTATACGAACAAAAACACGAAGAAAATAGATAGACTAAAGAAAAACCTAGAAAAATAAAATAAAAATCTCACTAGAAAGGAATCTAGTGAGTAGACCTAATAAAATAAAAATTCAACCTAAACAATAACTATTCCCCGGCAGCGGCGCCAAAAACTTGGTGCGTGGTTTTGCGACCTTACAACAGGTTTTACCTCTCGAGGGATCTCAAGAGGCTTACAACCCCACCAGGCAGTGTACCTGACCGATGTAGTATAGTGTAGTGGTAAGTACGGGGGATTGATCGTTCTCCACAGGGAATAGTGTTCGTTAGGTATGAAAAACTACTCTAATTAGGTTTAAGGGTGAGGGAAGATTCTTTTTGTATTTTTATATTTTATGTAAAGCAAGTAAAATCTCAGGTTTGAAGGAGTGGGCGGAATTAGTTGCTAGTCAACTAACCCAAATTACTACAAATGCAAATAAAATAAAATAACTGAAAATGAAAAGGTTGTGAAACTTATGTGGAGAGAAATGTGTTTACTTAGATTTCCTTACTCCCTAACTATCTTTTACCGGTTGATTAGTGTGTATTAATTGCATGGATGACGGGTGTATTCCTTAATACCAATCGTGGGGTGGTGTACGTACTTCCCCAACTCTACAAGCTCCTACTTCACTCCTATGTCGAGCCGGCTAAGAAGCTCCTAACATGGGATCACTAGAATTCGCTCATGCATTAAATACAACCATAAAAACCTAGTACGCATTGGTTCATGTTTCTTAAAACGTTCAAGCAAGTTACCGTATAGGAAGTTAGCCAGTTTTCTTAAGCCTAACATCGATAAACAATCATCCAATACAATTAATAACATACTAACAACTAATAATCAATAGTTAGGTTTCATTAGATCTAAGCAAACACAAGATAAATCTAGCCTAGCATGTTAATCAAAAGACAAGAACAAGATATAATCAAACAACACATAGACATATTGATTGATTAGGTGATTACTTATCTTCAATTAAACATGGGAGATCCAAGGGTATGAAAACCCTTAAAAAATGGCAGAAATTCGTCTTAGGGTTTCTCCTCACAAAGTTGCACACTAATGACAAAAAATTGCAAAACTATATATAGAACTTAGTGGCTGACGGCGTCACGTTGTAGATCTTGACGCCGTCACCTCGCCGTGTCTAGGGTTCCCGGATGGCCTTCTTGACGCCGTCCCTCTTTAGTGCTCTAAAATCCGCTCTGGCTTATCAAAGGTTGACGCCGTCAGAAATGGGCTTGACGCCGTCTCTCTTTAACTTAAACCGTGATGGCCTTGATCACCTTAAAGGGTGACGCCGTCAGACTTCCTTTGTAAAAACTCCCTGGCTTATCATGTGTATTTTTCATATCCACCTTTTTTGCCAAGCCATGACGCCGTCTAGAACAATCCCTGACGCCGTCAAAGGTACTTTTCCAGCCGATTTTGAGACTTTGTCGTTTTCTTCACTTTTATGCTCCAAAAACGTCCAAAATGCTTCCTTTTCCAGATTTCTTCTCCAAAGTACCTAAAATGACAAAAGGAACGATTTAGGGCAATATTTGATCAAATAAATACGATTTACGGCTTAAATGACCCCCTAAAAGCTGTACACTTTTCGCTTCATTAGTACCGACACCACTTTAGAAACAATTAAATCTCGTGAATTATTTTCTGAGTCAATAAATTCTATTTTTATGCCAGTTTTATAAAAACGTCTCCGAGATTTTATTTTTCCACGTTTATATCAAACTGGGGAAACACGATTCACCCCAGCTCAGCGGGACACGGGGTACACCACTACACTTAACCTAATAAAACAAAACCTATAATATTTCTTCTTATCCTTTCTTTTCTCTGTATTGCCACCCCTCTCACACACCTTCCTATCATTTTTAACGTCTTCTTCTATTTTGGATTCAACTCCAATCTCCCAGAAATCGAACCATCACCATCTACCATGGACTTATATACTTTCTCCTTTCCCGAAGTTCCCCCGTCACTCTCACAAACCCTTCCCCAAGAGTCAAGGAGTATAGACAAGAGGAGGTGATGAGGAATAAGGACGACCGTAGCTTCAAACGGAAGTTTTTCAACCCCCAGATTCGAAAGGATGCCAAAGGCTTTCCATAGGTTCACCTTTTTAATGGCTAATCGAAGACAGTTGATCCACACCATCTAACTCACTCATTCAAATTCTTATCGAGATTTAAGGGTTCGAAAGGAGGACTAACTTCATTTGGAGGTGTGGATTGACTGGGGTTCGGATTGGATTGCTTGATTTGGATTTGGGTCTGTTCGATTTGTGTTCGGGTTCTAAGTTCTTGATTCCCCTTCTTGTATCCGTCATTGTTGTAAGGGTATAATCCTCTTTTCATTATAAACATCTTCACTGGATTTATTGGTATTCGAATGTGTTGAATTGGTTCATGTTAATTTTAAAGTCGCGGTGTGTTATTGTTTTAAGTGGTCGAATAGAAAACCTGTCAGAATGTTATGTTGTTAGTGTTGTTATTATGGCTCGTAAAAACATAACCGAAATCTAAGTATTGGCTCGTAAAATTGGAAGTGTCCTATGGATAGTTGTCTTTGTCCGATTTCCTTATTTGCTCAAGTCGAATTGATATGGTTAGAGGTCTTTTAGAGTGTTAACTCATAAGTGGTGGAAAATATATATTACAATACAAAACACTATATATATACCTACGATTATAAACTTTTTATACATTTGCAACTTATAAACTCTGGTCAAAATAAAACTTGTAAATAGTTAACGTATTTATGTCGGTTATTAAAATTGTAAACACTAAAACGGTATTTTGGAAAATCTACTCAAGTTTTATAACAATTATAAAATGACTATTACATGAACATATATTTTTGTAACATATAACTACCTCGAGAAACCAACACAAATGCACGGGTCATGCCCGACTTCTATCAAATAAATGTACATATTATGTTCTTATTAAAACTAGACAAACAAAACATTTTATATACAACCTTTATACGTTAGTTTTCAAATTACAATCGTTTAAATGAAACCATCACTTACACATAATTTTTCCTACACTTCAAAATATATAACTATTTATATATTTTTATAAAGACTATTTTTACATATCTTTAACAATGATGTCCCAATATTCCGACAACATCTAGAATTGTTCATAATCACTTTTCGTTCATCGTCTTTCGGTTACTGTCAAATCGGAATCTTATTCGTCTTCGATATTTTTATTGTCATCCACTTATGCACTTTCAAGAGCCAATACTTACAATACTTAGAAAACTGTTTTTAAAATTAATTGCTGCCACACAAGCAACAATAACATAAACACTTTAAAACCTTTGAATAAGATTTCGTGGAGTCTTATACGTAGTCTGTGAACTAAAACATGCCTTACTAATTTAGGTTGCGTGTTGGTGCCGTACACTCTCCGATTCACTGCATTCACTGTTTACTCTATTGAGGTGAGTTTATAGCCCCACTTTACTTATACTTGTTTTACAACTATGGGGTGAGAAACATGCAAAACATTTTATGGACCACACTACTGTTTCTTTACTCAAAACTATTGCGTAGTTAGCCTAAGCCCTTGAAACCACTGTTATGCCCACCTTCATGAACCGTTAGTTCCCATTGGGAAGCGAGATTGTAATAAATAGATCTATTGGGGTGACTCCCCCGTTCGGTTGACCAGACGGGTCAATGCGAGCGTATACCAAATCGGACTACGAGTGTATTGGGTTAAACACTCGCTGTGGGCCCCTAATTATTATTTATGTGCTATATAGTAGCGCACTGAACTGTCGAGCCTCGGTTGCATGAACTTAGTGCTAGCATGATAGACTATTTTGTATGGCATTATATGCGTTGTAATGTTCGTACACAAAACTATTGGTCCAAACTTATTGTTTACTGCTTTAATTTAAACCTATGAACTCACCAGCTTTTTGCTGACTTTTAGCATGTTTTTCTCAGGTGCTTAATTTGACTGATTATGGCAAGGTATTGGCAAGGCAAGGGACATAGCTTATTCCCCGAAGTGTTGGCACACATAACTATGATTTGTTTTGTATGGGACCACTAAAACAAATGGGCCTTAATTTTCTGAATTTGAAACTCTTTTGTTAACTCTATTAGTCTTGAATTAATATATTTAAACGGAGTATGTATTCCGTTCTCTATTACCTTGTGTTGTGATTTTCAATTCCTGTAGCACCCCCATGACCTGTATGCTTCCGCGATTATTAAATTTGGGGGTGTTACAAACTAAAATACAAAATAGTATCACTTCTAACCCTTCTTTTAATTTTATTACTAATGATCTTGCTAGTATTCCTATACAGGTTGCTAAAACTATCAATGACGAGGTGCAACCCATAACCTCACAAGCCATACACATCACACCTCCCGATGATGGTTATGTAGCACCAGCTACCGAACCACTTTTGGTTGAGCCTGCGAAGGAAATAGTAGATGAAATCTTGAAGACTACCGTGGCATGGAGGCCAATAATTCAACCACAACACGGAGTATTCAAATCATCCAAGGCATCAACCAATTCGGGTAAGGTAAGGAAGGAAATGACATCTCCTTTAAGGTATGACTATAAATCATCATTTCCCTATTCCATAGCAAATTCACACCCTCACGGTGTTTATTTCTATTTTCACCCACACTTGATTTCAAGTGAGGGGATGAACACCCTTTTACTTAGTAAATAAGGGTGGAGTCAAGCTCGTGACTCGAACAAAAACAAGCATTTCGTGGGACGTACCCCATGCCTATCTTTTTATTTTTATTTTCATTTTAGCTTTAGATTTATAGGATTTTATGCTTGGTATGTTTGTGCATCATTTTTGCAGGTTTCTATAATGAAGAAATGCAGGAAAAGTACTGGAAGGACCGCTTAATCATCTTAAGAATTCGTGTTTTCCAGAATTTTCATCAGAAAGTTTCTACGGTGTAACTGCATCTTTGTGGTTACGCCGTAACTATTTTCCAGCACGCGCTAATTGTCAGGTCACTTGACTAACGGCGAAACTCAGTCGATGACGTTACGCCGTAACTTCTCCATGTAGCAAACCATTTTCAAAAACAATTACCAAGTTTGAATATTTTTAGTAGTAAATGAACTTTGTGGGTGTGTTCCCTGTAAACCTCACGAGACTACACTCGTCCACTCGGGACACCGAGTGGTTTAAAAGGCTTTTTGCATACGCTAAATGCAATCGTGATTCCTACGAAAGTGAGTTAGCTTTTTATTTGTTTTTTCTTTTTATTTTTAGATTTATGCTTGTTGATAGTGACGTGCTTTCAGGGAATTGAAGTTTGCTCATGAAGGCGAAATAAAGGCACGCCTTTTCAACGTGATCCTTCTAAATATTTGGAGCAAATTTCATGGGAGTTCTCGTTCCAATTCTACTTTTCTCCTTTTTATTATTACATATTTACGTACAAAAGGGACTTTGTACATTTCAAGTGGGGGGACGGGAGTAGAATTATAACTTGAATTTTATTTGCCCATTTTTCTAGTTTATTTTGAAAAATTATGCCACTTTAAAAACTTTTGACATGTTTTTTTTTAACCGAACTAGAATAGACCTTAGCCGAGCACACTATAACCTTTGATTTCCTTGGTGAGTTTTAGCCTTTCATTTTCCCCATATTCCTCAAATCTACCAAATTATGAGTGTGCCGGTAGTATTATAAACTTTAAAACTTGGCTTTTACATCATTTCGAGACCATAGACGAGTAGTGTGTCGAGTTAGCTTGATACATTTGGGGGGATAATTTGAGAAAGCAATGTTTTAGGATTTACACCAAATAACCCATATGTGTTTAACTGTGTGATCGATTAGTCACCTCGACTTTTCGACCCTCGTGTTTAAACCTTTTTGTTGCACTCACCTTTAGTGCAAGATACCCCTAGTTACACCCTTTAGAGCCATTCTTTTCATTTCTTCACCCATATAATGTATTGTTTCATTACACCTATTCGGCCTTAGCCTACCATGTTGTTGGAGTATGCTCGTGTCATAATTACTAATTATATGGCTAGACATATGTGAGCCTATGGGGTCACACACATATACACTGAGGTGCCACTTTATATATCGTGTTTATTGTATTTACGATATATAAATAAGCGTACGTAACTAGGAACCACTATTGGGCTTCTAATGATTAAGTAATGGACTTAATCTATTGGACTTGAACAATCAAATGGAGAGCCCATTTGAGCCCAATAGAGGGCCGGCCATAAGGGCTTGGAAGAGGCCTTTTGGGTTTTTATTTTTTGGTCAATTATATCTTCCAAGATCTCCTTATATTGGAGATATCTTTTACCAAAAATCTCTCTGTCCCTCTCCCAAATACACTCACGGCATCAACAATAAAAACCTAGGGTTTTTATTTTTTCATCTTTCACCTTTGAATCTTGCTCATTCAAGGGTGTTTGATCGGTTACGGGTTGAAGGACTAGCATCCATTGGCATACGGTGAAGTGTAGTGTGGACACATCATAGAGGTGATCTACTTTGGTCACTTGTGGTTCTTATTCCATTCGATCCATAAGCATTGGTGGTGACTCCCGGATCACGCTACAAAGTTATAACTTGTTTGTTTAATTTATTTGATTGATCATATGGCTATATGGATCCTTGTTGGTGATGTATTCCGCTGTGCTTATTTATTTGATATGTTATTTATTGTTACATCAACTATAGTGGTATCACGAGCCATCATATGATGTCATATGATCATCAAGTATGCATAAAAATGGCTAAAAACGCATGTTTTTAATGGATTTAAAGGTATATCTTTAAAACAGCCCCTAGGGCTCATATTTTCTGAATATGTTGACCTATTTAAGGTCTTAAGATCTGGACTTTTTCATCCCATGGTCATTGGTTATGCATACATCAATTGTTTACTTGTTCGGTACCCGTAAAATGGCCTAAAAACGCGTTTTTTTGATAGATTTATAACCCGATTTTCAATCAGCCCATGAGGCTTAATGTTCTGTGGTAAAATGATGTTAAGAAGATCCTAATATCAGTGGGTTTTGAGTCTATGGCCATTTGACACGCGTACCATTCGGGGTTTTAATTCTTGTTAATTAATTTCTTCGATTCGTTGGCTAACAATTTAATTCTTGTTATTTATTTTGTTGTCCATGGCAAATACATGCATGTTTGTCCATGGAGTTAGCCAACACCTTGTAATGATCATAATTTTAATTTATTATTATGTGTATATGCAAAGCCGATGAAAACCTAGACCACTTGTGCGTTGTGATTGTGATTGTTGGTTGATTTTCTTGTTTTTGGGGTTTGCCATTGTTTCGGCACTTTTGCAATGTATTTCATTTTGGTTTTGCCATTGTTTGGGCATTTTTACAGTAGATACAAAGTAGATTAGATGTGCTTTACTTTATATATCATGTAATCGAAAGCTTGGAAGCAAATGGCAAAAGAATGAAGTATTTTGGACCAAAAGTAGCTGCTGGACACCTGATGGGAAAATGCGATTTCCAGAAGATTGGTAAGGTATTTTTGGCTAAATTTTTTCGTTCAGGTTCACAAGACATGGGCCTACAACTCTCTAGTTTGGGCCGAAGCAAGAGGAGGACTCCTTTTAGGCCGTTTGGGCCTCGCAAGACAGAAAATCTTGGCTGACAGAATCAACTTTTCAAGTGCATAATGGACTTTTACTTGCCCATGATTGTCTTGGGGCAAGTGGGAGTCCTCCGTGTGGTTGTGGTTTATGTCCCTAGTTGACTCTTGGTTCTTGTGATGGCTCACAAGACCAAGCATATGATTTTCATCAGTTGAGGCTTTGCATATTGTGGTTGTATGTTTGTTTGGTTGTTTTATGTATGTTGTGACTACATGAAAATCGAAAATTGTTTTCTTAAAACTTAAAACGAAACATAAACCATTTTGGACTAAGTCTTATGATTTAGTTTAACTACGTTTAAATATGATTTGAAACTTAAATCATTGTTTTATAAACAACACTTAAACCAGTTAAGATTGTTTGTTTATTTATTTATTTGTATTGTCCAAACTAAATAATAATCCACTTAGGATATATATTAGTCTTGAAAATGGACAACTTGACACACATAAATTAAAACAATGATTAGACTTAAGTTAAGAAAAGTTTTTAACTTGTGCTACGAAGAATGAATGCATGCTTCTTTCGTACACGTTTTTTATCCACATCAAAACTCTTTACCCGTCAAAATTTAAGTCATGCCGTCCAGTTATGAGAACACTTGCAATTACCTTTTGGCTATGGTCAGACCTAGGCTGAATTGTAACCCAGGGTGACTATTCTCCATGCGCCAGACCTAGGATTATTCTCACAGTTTTCAAATTGGATGACTTAATCGTGTTTAGCGGTCTGACCCTGACATGAGGCAAAGATGGGACTAAACATGCCAGCTTGACACTAGTTGCTTGTTCACTAGTGCCATGAGTCCCATAAAGATCTAAGAGTTGCACATGTAATGCAATTGGTCGACGTTACCTACCTATTGAATCCACCATTTCTAGTAGATAGTCTACTGTGATGGTCGAACCTCAATGAGGATCTTAGCCTTTTCGTAAAATTAATTGTTTTAATATGCTTAAACTTGGGTAGTTAATTTTAAAAAGGATTAATTATCGAAAATACTAAAATTGAACTTTGTAAATTCAATTAATGCAACGCAAGCCGTAAACAATAGTTTGTTCTTTTCTTGTTAAAAGAACGAACTAAGTCGATCTTTCCTTGTAAGAAAGAGACTTATTCCTATCCTTTTTCTTTATGAGGAAAAGCCATAATAGGAATATTTGAATTTTCCTAATTCTAATCAAACTCAAGGAAAACCTACTCTAGAAATCGTGATGTCCTGTAAAAGTCAAAACGGTTAAGTATGGTTACACATCTTATTCTTTAAAGATTGTTTCATAACCCTAGTTTCGGTTTTTAAAACCTCTAAGAATATAAGATATTTGGATAACTAGAGAACACGTGCATTTGACTTGACCTCTTTGGTCAGACCTTAGGGCCATTTCAACCCATGGCGAATTTTGCTCATTGGTCAGACCTTTGGCGATATTTGCATGTTCTTGCTTGGTCGACCTTTTTCGTACTAGCTACCATTCTAAAATGAGTTCAAATAATTAGAAGACGGAAATATCAATAAACCACAAAGTGGTAAAGGCAATTACTAGCATGATTACCTAGCAGTTTGTCATAACCCAATAAACCCACTATGGTCCTACATACCCTTGTGGTGAAGTAGACCAATTATGGAGGAAATGCATGCCTATTTTCAAGTTAAAATAGCAATGATGGCTAGCCCATCATCTATATGTTAGAACTTGATGCACTTTCTTGAATACCTAAGTACATGTTTACTAGTCAAAGTGACTCACATTAGCAATAATGTGTAGATATTCAACGAAAGATGGAAAGTATCCAATCGTAACTCACTCTCCACTGGTGACGTAACACATTAAAATGTTGTCTAATCCAGTGGGAGCTACGTGATTATATTACTGGTGACGAAACACATGTAATGTTGTCTAATCCAGTGGGAGTTGTAAGCTTTAATACCTTACAACTTGCCCATCTTATTTCCAGATTGTCTTGAAATAATAAATTACTTTCCACATGTTAATCATCATAGTTTATATAAGAACCATTGCATAAATTTTATAAGATAACTTGTCGCGTTCCTGATGTTGCTTCCTGAAATGTTATCTATAAAATTGTTATGCATGATTCATTATTAAAACAATAAAGTTCTACATATCTATATTTTGATTTTGACTAAAAATCATATGTTATCTTAGACATTGTCATATTGCTCTCATGATGTTGTGCCATGCACAAGTGGGAGAAATCTTAATTGTGTGCAAGGTACAACATATAACAATATGACTAATAGCTTTTCTTGACTGAAAGGTAAGAAACCAAAATTCTACTAGGACTTCTACACATAAAATGTAGGTTGCCCTAATTAGAACAAATATCAAGATAACATGAAAAGCTACTTCAACATATTCACTGAATTGTTTAGTAAATATGATTATGTCTTCTTGTAAAGTCATAATCATGATGTATGAAATTAACTTGAAATTACTATTGAGGCCAAGTGTCGGCGCTCGTAATTACTTTAGTTGAATATGTTTAGGTCTCTTGTAAAGACACAAACATCGATTCAGTTAATTGTTGAAAGACAAATAACGTAAAGTAAGACGTTGATTTGTTATGTCTTCTTGTTAAGACATGCACACTTACGACGTATAATATTAAATGTTTGTGTTTTCTAGTCAAAACATACACATGAAGTAAAGTATGCAATAGGCTAAAATTACTATTGATGTCATCTGGTTTGACCTGGTTGGCAGATTTGTAAGCCACAAGTATAAGTTCATCTAATGAGTTGTGTGATAGTCTCACAACATCGGTCCTCATGGAATACCACAACTTTATGGTATGTCCATCATGGAAAATCAAACACTATTGATATTGTTTGATCCTTGATGACTTAAACTGTTTTACCTCCAAAGCTATCAAGGTTAGAAAATTGGATGCGCCATGTGTACACTCAATATGATTCCAACCCAGAAGGAATTTAAGACACCATTGTATTATGGCATGGGATGAATCTCATTATGTCTTGATTGAAGTTCTGAATTTGTTAACTACCTAAGAGTAAGTAATTAACAAACTAGAGTCAAGAACTAACAATGTATTTTAGATGTCCCACTTGAAAACAATTCATTGTTACTCAAGATGCTGAGTATCTAGAGATTAGTCTCTACATACAAAAGCAAGTGGGAGCACCTTTAGATCTTGAAGTTATTCAAGAGCAACCTTCTGAGTACACTTGCTAATGTCATACTAAGGTTGAACATGCATATGTTAAACCATAGATTGATATCTCTCATTCATAAATCCGCAAGGATTCCTTTTGCACCTGAATGATATAGTTTTTATATCAATGCTAAGGGACAAAAGTTAGAGGATCATAGTGAGCCTGCTAACTACTGAGATGCATTATCAGATATTGTATTTGATGAGTAGCTCAAAACTATGAATGTTAAGATGCAGTCCTAGAAAGATAATCACTCATGGAGTTTGATTGGTCTCTTACCAATCAGTTAGACTGTGAGGTTCAGAATGAGTTTCTTGATGAGAAGACTCAAAAGGACAATCTTGTACACACATTTAATGCACGCGTAGTAAAAGGAGTTTACTCGTACTCAAGTAATTGACTATGATTAACTTTTCCTATCTACAAACATTAAATGTATAAAGATGATTAAAATTGTCATACCTGTCTTCATGGAAATGAAATATGACAATAGGAGTTCGAAACACCTTTCTTGTTGATTACCTTTGCGAGGACGATGAGTAATCAAAAGGGTTTATGAATCCATATAATCTTTTTTATGTATACAAGATACAAGGATCCAAGTGTGGATTAGATCATGCATCTAGGAGCTGAGATCTTAAGTTAATTATAAAATCATTAATTTGATTTTTATTAAGATTACTCCTGAGTACACTGAGAGCAAGTAGGAGAACTGTATTTATTTTCTTAAATCTCATATGTCGTTAACATATTAGAAACAATATTCCATCTAAGCTAGACTTTAATCCTTAGTTTGGAATGAAGTTTCTCTTAAGGGATTTAGAAAATAAAACATACAACCTTGTTAAAATATGTTTATTAGAATAAACATAAGCGGTTATTAAGTCTAACACAATATGACACGTTATTGAGGGGAGTCTCAATGATCAGTCTCACTTGATGAGATTGAACACATGAATGGAAATCTTAAGTTCGACTAAAGGATTCATCATGTAAGTCATATTACTAGAGGTGGCGATTTGTGCCCAAAATCAAAAAAATGGGCTAAATGGGCAAATTTTTAAAAGATTTGGGCACATTTGGGCCCCCCTTTTTTTTGAAATGGGCATATATTGCCCATTTAGAAGTTAAATGGGCATAATGGGCACATGTTTTTCTCTCAATTGGTGAACATTAAATTATTTTTAATGAAAAACTTATGGATATAGTATTTTTAATTACTTAAATATAAATGAGGTGTTACGTTTGAGGAATTTTTTTTGTTGTTTTAGGTCTTTTCTAAAGCGATTCGTATAACATGCGCCCGTTTGGCCCGCGCCCGTTTAGCCCGCGCCCGTTTAGCCCGTACCCGTTTAGCCCATAGCCCGTTTAGCCCGTAGCTCGTGCCCGCCTCGCCCGCCCGTTTTGCCACCTCTAAAGGATTCATCATGTAAGTCATATTACGCATTGGACTATATCACTACTAGAAAAAAGGCCTTTAATGACGCCGATTTGGTGTCATTAAAGGGGTCAGATGACACGCCTTTTGGTGTCATTGATCGACCCGTCATAAAGCAATATGACACGCCCTGGGAGAGTTATGAATTTATGACACGCGTTTATGACTTCCTTTTACGACAAACATTTTATGACCCTCTTTTACGACAACTCCTTTTACGGCAAACATGACCCCTGTTTTGCGTGTCAAATTCAAAATTTTAAAAAAATATATTTTTTATAAAATTATTAATATCCAGACATTAAATAAAAGTAATGTCATAACACAAAAAAATACACAAATAGCAAAAAAAACGCATTTCATATATATCAAAACAATGCGTTTCATACAACTACAATTCTAAAATTGTCATAAACCGCTAAATCATCCAAATCTAAAATTAACCGTAATTAAAACCGCTAAATTACATAGTTATCAATCCCGAAAAATGAAGTTTGCCACATAATTTGCCCATTCTTCACGAATTTCATCCAAATCATCATCCGTGTATTCTTTTTTACCTTCCCCGATCTGACAAATACAATACATGATTAAAAAGGAGACATATATATATATATATATATATATATATATATATATATATATATATATATATATATATATATATATATATATATATATATATATATATATATACACAAATACAAAGGCTGGAATAATGAAAGGAATAATGAACGGAATTCCCACTGCATATATATTTTAAAAAAAACCAAAGGCTGGAATAATGAAAGGAATTCCCACTGATTGGCCTGGGATGCTATATAGACTTACATTGTCATATTCAAGTACTTGAACTCCTTTCTCAACTATCTCCTTCATAAACTTTAACATATAATAACCACATTCAGTGGATCCGGGCTGGGACGGACACTACACAAGAAAACACGAAATTGGGGTTGAAAAACTAAACTTTTATTTGTTGACATAGAGCTTCATCATAGTCTGCAGCTCATATATCAAGACAAAAGACCGATTGTATCAAAATGAAGCTAGACATATCAGTTTGTATGGTGCTTACCTTAGAGTTGACCCATTTGAGTTTAGTCTTCTTGTGGAAAACTAGAAGGGGGGTTGAATAGTTTTACGTCTTTTTAATTTTATTATGAAAACTTTGTTTCTTTTTAAAACCTTAGATTTGAGTTTATATGAAAAATGATACTTGAACAATATCATTAATTATATGTGTATCCTTTTAGATTTGTTATAAAAGTTTTCTTTTTATGAATGGAGTTTTAAATTGATCTTTATGTGAAATCAACTTCTACTTAATACTAATAGTTATATATGCCTATATGTATGAAAGTAAAGACGATATAAAGAAATAAGTAAGAGATGGAAAGATCAAACCGAGACACGAGGGATTTATAGTGGTTCGGCTACAAGGACACCTTCTTTGCCCTACTCCACTCCCCGAGCACACCTTGCTCGAGAGTTTTCTTCACAACTTCAATAAGCTCCCTTATGGCGGAGAAAACCGTACACAGCTTTGGCTTACACGGGTTTAACGACACAAAGCTAAATGTCGATGATGCTTGCGTGCGAGTGCTCTAATTAATACCCACGGTATGTCGTTGTGGTTTTAGCAGTATTCAAGTTTTAAATTTATATTTAGCCGACTTATCAATAACACACACACTTTAACGAGCAGTGTACCCGGTCAGTATGTATATAATGGTAAGTAGAGTGTCGATCACTAAGAGTGGAACGTATTATCTAGTTATTTTAATCAGTATTTTAATATCTTAAGTTAGCTATACAACCTATTCTAACGCAAGGGGGTTCAGCCTGAGAGACTGGCACGATTTGGTTGCAATTAAATAATAAACTAAACTAATAGGCACGAATCAGCGAATAGCACACACGTACACAGATAAATACTCGAGACAATAAGAAGGCCTGTCCTGATAGATAAGTAGCTTGTCACTTGTTTTATTGCTAGTTTTATATGAAGTGTATAGTTTGATGCAACGCACCGAGATTAAGTCCTTTCTCGTTGGTTCTAATCTTATCGGCGAGTAAATCCTTAATGATTACTTATGACTATCCTATTTATCTTTCTTCCTACTTTTCTACAGACGATAGAATGCATAGGCGATCTAATAAATAGGCGAGGGCAGAGGCATGGCGACCCGATCAACGCTCAGCTAGACACAGAGGTTATCAATGCACTAATAAAAGTCACCAAAGACATCAACATATAAACTTTAATTGATGGGAAAGCAATATTAAAGGGAGTGCAACCTTTCCGTTGTCACATTACACAAGCCACCAATCCTGATGAATTAAAGTTTACTAACACAATAAAACAAAACTACTTAATGAATTAAATACATGCAGGACCTTCTTACAGCTCTTGTATCTTCGTTCAAGGTGTGTCTTGTGCTGCCACTTCGACTGAATTCGTCCTAGGGTTTCTGTACTTCGGTCTTCTAAAACTGTCGAACTCTTTCTCTCATCTGACTTTGGGGTATTTATAGTTTCTGTCTGAGGGTAAGATGCGGCGCATCTAATAAGTAGATGCGGCGCATTGACTTAACTTCGCGTGGGGTCCAAGATTAATATATTCAGGAATATTCGTACACCGCCTTGAGATGCGGCGTATCTTCATTAATAGATGCGGCGCATATCCTCTTATATCTTGGATCGAAACTGGTGAAATCTTGATAGTGATACGCCGTATGTAATAAGCAAGATGCGGCGTATCTGGAGCAGAATGTCTTGATCTTGTACATTTCAGTAGACTCTTAACTTCATGCATGTTTTGCTCCATAATTAGTCCAAAATCGCTTAGTTTCACCAAATACTTGTTTTTACCTGAGAATTACAAAAGTAAACATTAACGTATCAATTCTCACAGATAATATAATAAAACAAGTCAAATAAATAGGATAAATGATGGTAATAAAATGTACTTATTTGAGTTCATCAAATATCCCCCCACTTGAACTTTACTTGTCCCCAAGTAAACCTTAGAATTAATCTTATGAAAATGTATCCTAAAAGATATTAGGATTTATTTTTATATTTAAGCATGTATTCATTTTTGTCATAATCACACAACCAAACACTTAACGAATTAGAAGTAAAATAAAATATTTCGATAAAAGCAAATCTAATCGTTTAACTGTCCAGTCGTGACGACTAAAGCCAAGGAATAACAAGTCTAAAGCGGTAAAAAGGGTTTGTAGGCTTAAGGGTTAATCATTCTCCTTAATCTCTATCGATCTCAAATTCCAGAAAAGGCGACAAAATCACAAATACATGATCGAATCCACGAACACGATACTTGCAATTGCTCAAATCCTTAACTCGAATAGGCTAAAGATAGGACCAAGTAATCTTCACCAATAATATTATATCAAAAAGGGCGACAAAATCATAAATACATAGCCGAATCCACGACTACGATACTTAAGATTGCTCAAATCCCTAATCTCAATAAATCAAAGGTTTGGATAAAGAATAATATAGGGTATGGATAATATTTGGGATATAAATTGGTGTAAAAATGAAAAATAAACAAAACAGATAAATTAAAATCCTAAGTGTGGTTAATCACTATCCCAACCATCCCATGAATAAGACTCATATCATAGAATAACTCACGCTTTAACACTTGAAACACACGCTTTAGGTAGACACGAATTATACTCAACAAGATCTCAATCAAAGAATATCCATTAGTTGTCGTTCCCATAACGTTCAACTCCCATTCAATCCATAGATATAATATACAACAAATAGTGGTGATATCGACCACTTAATACAAAACTTTACATAAGTTGGTAAAAACAAACTTCCAACTTTTCCTTTTTTTCTTTTTCTTTTCTCATTTTTTCGATTTTTTTTTTTTTTTTTTTTTTTTTTTTTTTTTTTAAAAACTTGAAACATAAACATAGATGTGTAAAATTTCACCACATCACTATAATGATAACTCTGGATAATTTTTCCATACTTTTCATGACTTCAGAAATAATGGTAATAGTGAAAGTAGTAAACACACGAAAAATAAACTCAAAGATATACAATATTTACTTTCACTCCAATTGCATTGTGCAATTTCCCGACCTAACCAAAGATAATGAATTACGCACGCGAACACAGGTAATGTAAGGAAACACACTTTGCCTAAAGCAATTAACCAACCACGGATTTTAATCTACAGGGTAGGCTAAGGTGTAAGGGTGTAACGAAACATTTTAACAAAGGTGTAAGAAACGAAAGAAATGGCTCTGAGTGTTTTTCTAGGGGTATCTTACTCTAAAAGTGAGAGTAACAAAAGGGTTTATACGGGGGTTAACTAACCAGTGTAGTTAGCTAATATCACATAACATATAAAGGCTATTTGGGTGTAATCCTAGAAATTTACCAATTTAGACAGGTCATTCCAATTATATAAAATAATACTTATTATGGTGGTCTCAAATAGTATACAAGCCAAGTTCTAAAGTTTACAAGTCACCGGCACACTCATAGATTTGTGAATTTTGAAAAATCACAATTTTTGAAAATAACGTCATGTGTGCAGCTATGCAACTTAGATCTTAAACAAAAACATGCTAAAAAATTTTAAATTTTGATCCGTCGCGGATACACTTATAAATAAATGCAGACAGTGGATACGCGTGAATAAATACAAATTACCCCTTTGTGAAAAAGGATACTTGCAAAAACTCACGTTCGTGTGTAGTGTGAAGACAGGTAAGTAATTACCCGAATCGTTTCCCAACGAGGTGTGAATGGGCAAACTGTGAAAAGCTTTGGATTAGAGTGATTGATGAATAGATATTTGGATTTTGCTTGTTTAATAATTCTAAATAACAAATTAAAACAGATATACACAAGAAAATTAAACGCGAATTAATAAACCTAAAAACGCGTAACGGGAAATCTAAAATGGGACAAAAACTGAAATTTACAAAATTAAAACCTATAAATGTAAAATTACTTAAAACTTATTTAAAAATTAAAATTATATTTTTTTATACTTTTTATCTAATTATTATTATTTATTTATTATTTAATAATTATTTAAAACTAATTTAATTTATAATAAATACTAAATAAACAAAGAAAAATCTAAAACTTTTTCTATAAATATTATTAAGTAAATAGAAGCTAAGAAAATTATAAAAATGAAACTTGCTTAATTAAAATTTAAAAAGATAAATTCTATTAAATAGAAGCTATCACTATTTTTCTATTTTTGGTTTTTCTTAAGGTCTAAAAATATAATTATATTTTTCCTAGATTAAAAATGACAAAAGAAAATTATGAAAATTAGATTTATATTTTTCTGATTATTATTTTATTTATTATGATTTAATTACTATTAGAAACTAATTAAAAAGATTAAAAATATCAAATGACTTTAGAAAAATCTGAAAAATTCAGGATAAGTCTAAAATATTATTTAAAAGATAGGAAAATTAAAATCAAAAGTTTAATAAGCCCTGATAAGCAGTTGGGCAGATAAGCAGTTGGGCTAATAAGCTAAAAATAAGCTAATAAGCTCAAAACTCAACCAAATGCTCAGAACAAGTTTAATACACTACTATAAGCTTAAAACAACTTAATTCAAACAGATAATCCCACAAATAAGCAAATTCAACACCAAATCAGTTGGCACAATTTAGACAGAAATTCAGAAATCAGGCCAAATTGCAGGGTAGATTAAGCAGTTTAAATAAGCAGCTAAGTTGAATAATATGGGGGCAAAAGTGAGCTAGTACTATGGGCTATTGAAAAACACAAAAAGCTAGGCCTGAGCTAATCTAGATAAGCCACAAATTGGGTGAGTTCAGCTGCTCAGGCAACTCAGTATACACTGAGTTGCTGTGTGCAGAGTTATGCAGATGAGCACAAGCCAAAGGGCTTCAATCCAACTCTTTTGGCTACTCTAATTGGTTCACAAAGGACTCAGAAAAGTCAAGAAAAAGGCCAAGAAGAGCTTGTAGCTTATTATGGCTTAAATGGACTTTTCCTAGGCTTAAATTCCCACAGGGTATGCAAATCTACCAAATCTATCTAAATGACCTATTATAACTTGTAAACAGCTTATATTAGTCAAAATAAGCTAGGTTGAAGTTGGGATAATGGTCAATCAACAGTAACACTGGGTTTGACCAGTTGACTGCACAAAACCAAACACCCCTTAATATGTGACTGTGGTGACTTTTTCAAAGGAAACAAGCTATGAACTATGATTTTTTGGTTATTAACTGATTTACTGACTTATATTAACTATATTTGACAACTTTTAAAACAAAAATAAGCAGTATGCTAAACTATGCTACTTATGGCTATTTTTTGGCTTTTTGAGTGATTTTTAAGTAAATATGAATTACAGGCTGATTTTAACTAAGATTATAAATGAAATATGATTATAAACTAATATTAAGCTGAGAAGTCTAATAATAAGCTAATATTAAGCAGTTGTACAGTAGACTAGGAACTTTTGCAAAATTAGAAAAAAAGCTTACAAATGAAAAGTGGCTATTGGGATAGCAGGACTAGAACAGACCACAACTAGCTTGTCAATGACAAGCTAGAAACCCAGAAAAGCCTTCCAAATTTAGCTTATACCACCCAGAGTAGCTTATGAGATCCCAGGTTGACTTTTGTTGACCATCTTCATTTCTTGAATTTTATAGCTACTGATCACTAAATAAGCTTACAAAAAGCTATTATTAGCTTATATAAGCTTATAGAAAGGGTGTGGAAGCTTATGACTATGTTTAAACAGGTTATGAGATTACTTAGCTTAACAGGAAACTTGAAATCTTAGCATACTTAAAATTTAGAACATAAGTGATTAAAACAAAGTTTCTTTGATTGATTATAACATAGATTACAACTGAGAATGGGAAATTACAAGCTATAGCTACTGAATATTAAAGTACGATTACACTAAAAATTAACTACTGGTTTCCAGTCTATTACATTATTCTATATATACAAAGATAAAGTGGGAATGCCTTCATAACTCCCTCTGAACACATCTTGACCTTTGAATTATCTTCAATTGATCTGAGCCTTCGATTCTTGTTTTTGGCGCCAAAATTGAGTGAGTGGGAAATGGGTCAGAGGCGAGTGGGGAAAAAGCATTAATTGAGTTTGGCATGTTAGGTGAAGTATAGAGGAAGGAAGAGGGGGGTGGGTGTGTCAGAAGGGCGGTGGAGATGGTGGTATTGGAGGGTGGTTTTTGGCGGGGGTGGTATTGCAGAGATGAGTTTGACCGAAGTCAAACTCATGTTTAAATAAAAGGGATTGGGTCGGGTAATTGTTTGGGCTTGTGGTCTGGGTTTAGAGATTGGGTTGGGTTGGGTTTAATAAGTGGAATGGGTTTTTATTAATAAAAGGGGTCCGGTTGGTTTGTTTTAGCACAAGGACCATTCTAGTAATTTCTGAAAATTGAAGGGCTGAAGTTGTACATCTTCTAAAATAAACCAAGGGTGATTCCTGCCATGTTCCAATAATCCAGGGACCATAGATGATATTTCCAACAATAATATTTCCCAGGGACCATTTTTGCAAATTCTGAATGTGCAGGGACCAAACTTGTAAATTATTGAAACTTTTCACCAAAGGACTAAATATGACAACCTATGATTTCAAAAGGACCTTTGGTGACTTTTCTTACAAAACAAATGCCTAGGGACTAATTTTGACAAGTTTTGAAAGTTGAGGGACTGAAACTGCCAATTTTGCAAACTTTGTTCGTTTTTCAACTGTTTTTAAACATTTTGCATTTGAAACATATAAAACACAATCCCTAGGATATTTTCAGTATTTTAATGCATTTCTGAGTGTTTTTAGATGTTTTGGCAGTTCAGATACGACAAAAATGATGAGTATTTAGACACTCATCAATCCCCCACACTAAACTATTGCTAGTCCCTAGCAATCTTTTATGAAGTTTTATGGATTTTTCTCTTTACCAAAAGCCATTAATTCTGGAGTAGCCAATGTTTTAGTATGTGATACTTTGGTACAATGATAACCAAATGATTTTGAGCAAATCATCAGCTGTCAACGGTTTTGATTTGTCTTTACCAAAAGCCGTTTGCTTCTGGACTAGCCAACTCTTAGATAAATTACAACTATTATCTTTGGTGAGCTGATTACCAATCATGGTTTTTCACTTGCCTTAACCACAAGCCATAACCTTGCGGGCTAGCCAACTCTTCACTTATAAGGATATGGTGAGTTGAATACCATACAATTTTTGGCAAATTGTAAGCCATAAACGGATTTGATTTATCTTTACCAAGAGCCGTTTGCTCCTGGATTAGCCAATCCTTATGTGGGTTAGACATGGCGGACTGATAACCATTTATTGAGTTCTAAGTGAGAAAAAATTTTAAAATTTTGGCTAAAAATGGGGGTACTAGATGGTACATTTGATCAAATTCGCTAGAATTCCCCCCCACACTTAGAACTGAATATTGCCCTCAATATTCAAAGAACCGGTTGTTAAACCAACACTTAGAACGTGAAAGGGAAATACTACTAGCCATTATTTTGATATATACTTTTTTTTTTTTTTTTTTTTTTTTTTTTTTGAAATATATACATATATACAATATGTGGGGCATCTCCCCCACACTAGGTGGTAGAACAGAGAAAGAAAACAGAGACACGGGTGAAAACCCATGTTTTTCTAATGTTTTTGATCACCGAGTCACTAGCTTGACTCGACCCCGCATTCATTGGTTCATGGGGAAAGTTTGGAGATCCGGGACAACCATTGGTGGTATGTCCTCTCCAAAGTAGTGTTTTAAACGATGACCATTCACTTTGAAATTTGGACCGTCATTTTGAGATAACTCAACGGTACCATATGGATAAACCTTTGTGATAGTGAATGGACCAGACCATCGGGATTTTAGTTTGCCTAAGAAGATCTTTAATCTTGAATTGAAAAGAAGGACTCGATCACCAACGTTGAAAACGCGGTTCTTGATTTTAGAGTCATGAATCTTCTTTGTCTTTTCTTTATAGATCAAAGAGTTCTCGTAGGCTTGATCACGCAGTTCATTTAATTCATTCATTTGAACTTTACGGTGATCACCCGCAGTTTGGAGGTCAAAGTTAGCATGTTTCAAGGCCCAGTAGGCTTTGTGCTCTAATTCGATCGGAAAATGACATGCCTTTCCGTACACAAGCTTGTAAGGTGTACACCCGATGGGTGTTTTGTAAGCTGTACGAAAGGCCCATAGTGCATCATCCAATTTATCCGACCAGGATGTACGATTTTCTCCTACAGTCCTTTCCAAGATTCTTTTAATACCACGATTTGAAACTTCCACTTGTCCACTTGTTTGTGGGTGGTACGCAGTACAAAGACGGTGAGTTACACCATATTTTTGCATGACTTTATCAAATTTTTCATTGCAAAAATGCGTACCACGATCACTGATTATAGCACGTGGAGTTCCAAAACGGGCAAACAGAGCTTTCAGGAATTTTACAACCACTCGGGCATCATTAGTGGGTAAAGCTTTTGCTTCAACCCATTTTGACAAATAGTCAACAGCCATGAGAATGTATTTATTTCCTCGAGATGATGGAAATGGCCCCATAAAGTCAATGCCCCAGACATCAAAGATTTCACAAACTTGAATAGCATTTTGTGGCATTTCATTTCGTTGTGAAATATTTCTGTGACGCTGACAAGCTTCACAAGTTTTGATGAGATCTTGGGCATCCTTATAGATTGTGGGCCAATAAAACCCGGAATCAAACACCTTTTTAGCGGTGTAGTTTGGACTATGATGGCCCCCAGTGGGTCCAGCATGGCAAGCTTTGAGAATGTCAATAGCTTCCTGTCCGTAAACACACCGTCGGATGACTTGATCCGCGCAGATTTTGAACAAGTAGGGGTCGTCTCAGAAGTAATGTTTAACATCCTTGAAGAATTTATTCTTCTGTTGGGTCGACATCCCTTTCACTATGAAGTTACCCGCATGGTAATTTGCGAAGTCAGCAAACCATGGGGTAGTAGAATCTCCACGAAAAGCAACCGCATTGAGTGTCTCGAGAGGAAATGTTTCATTTATTTCCTTTTTCTCGAAAACATCTTGGTGTGGGTTCTCTAATCGGGATAGATGATCAGCAGCTAGGTTCTCAGCTCCTTTTTTATCACGTATTGTGATATCAAATTCTTGTAGGAGGAGAACCCAACGGAGCAATCTCGGCTTTGCATCTTGTTTTGCAAAGAGATATTTGAGAGCCGAGTGATCCGTATACACTACACATTTTGTCAAGATTAAATACGGCCGAAATTTCTCAAAGGCATACACCACAGCCAATAATTCTTTTTCTGTAGTGGTGTAATGAGTTTGAGCTTCAGTCATTGTTTTACTTGCGTAGTGGATAGGCTGAAAATGTTTGGCTTTTCGTTGCCCCAGGACTGCACCGATAGCAAAATCACTTGCATCGCACATGAGCTCAAAGGGAAAATCCCAGTCGGGGGCAACTATAATGGGTGCTTCAGTAAGCTTTTTCTTTAATGTTTCAAAAGCTTTGATGCACTCGGGTGAGAAGATAAAAGGAGCATCCTTTTCAAGGAGATGAGTCATAGGCCGGGCGATTTTTGAAAAGTCTTGTATGAATCTACGATAGAAACCGGCATGACCCAGAAAACTCCTAATACCTTTGACGGTAGTGGGATGAGGTAATTTAGCAATGACATCCACTTTAGATCTGTCAACCTCAATCCCATTCTTTGATATCTTATGGCCGAGGACAATGCCCTCTTTGACCATAAAGTGACTCTTCTCCCAATTTAGACAAAGATTGGTGTCTTCACACCGTTTCAACATGTTTTCTAAATGGGAGAGACATGTTTCGAATGAATCCCCAATGACTGAGAAGTCATCCATAAAGACCTCCATTGTTTTCCCGATCATATCGGTAAATATGGCCATCATACACCTCTGGAACGTGCCTGGAGCATTACATAAGCCGAAAGGCATACGTTTATAAGCAAAGGTTCCATAAGGGCACGTGAAAGTAGTCTTTTCTTGATCTTGTGGATCAATGGGGATTTGAATGTAACCCGAGAAACCATCAAGGAAACAATAATACTCGTTTCCCGCTAATCTCTCGAGCATCTGATCCATGAAGGGTAGAGGAAAATGGTCTTTTCGGGTGGCATCATTTAACTTACGATAGTCAATGCAAACACGCCACCCCGTAACCAATCTAGTTGGAATCAACTCATTCTCCTCATTTGTGACAACAGTTATGCCACCCTTTTTTGGAACACAGTGAATGGGACTAACCCAAGGACTATCAGAGATGGGATAAATCAATCCGGCATCAAGAAGTTTGAGAACCTCTTGTTTGATAACATCGTGGATTTTAGGATTCACCCTTCTTTGATGTTGGACTGCTGGTTTAAAGTCATCCTCCATTAAAATCTTGTGAGTACAAAATTCAGGGTCGATACCCTTTATGTCGGAGAGTTTCCAAGCAATGGCTTGCTTGTGTGACTTCAAGACCTTTATTAGAGCAGTCTTTTCCTCATCACTTAAGTCTTTAGCAATAATGACGGGTAATTTATCATCACCCTCCAAAAATGCGTACTCAAGATGAGGCGGTAAGTCTTTGAGTTCGACCTCAGGAAATTCATCATTTTTCTCAACTGATTTTATTTCCTCATTATGAAGTTCAACGGGAGGGAGTGGAGGAGAATTGTCCTGGTTCAACAATTTCTCAAGAAGAAGAATATCTCCCTCCAGATCAATCTCAGCGTCATCAATTCCTTCCAGAAATGAATCATACTTGAGAAAAGCCTCGATCTCTTCCAAATTGAAATCACTTCCCTCAAACAGAGTGAGAGAAGGGGAAGAGTCGGAAATGATAGGCAGAGAAGATGTGGTGGGATTCCCACTCACAGAATTATGAGAATAACCAAGAAACTCTTGACAGTACTCCTCTGAAGCAACATCAATGACATCGATTCGGTTAACCGATTCAGAATCATAATTTGAGGAGTACCTCGAAGTTTGATCGAGGTTAAAGGTGACAGCTTCAGTACCCACACGTAATGTGATTTCATGCTCAAATACATCAATGAGAGCATGGCCCGTTCTTAGGAATCCTCTTCCAAGAATGAGAGGAACCTTTTGATCTGCGTCGAATTCAACAACCACAAAGTCAGCTGGAAAATGGAACTTCCCTACTTTCACAAACACATCCTCGGCAATGCCGCATGGATGAGATATGGTTCGATCTGCAAGCTCAAGAGTCATGCATGTAGGAGTAAGAGCCGGAAGAGAAAGTTTCTTCCATACTGAATGAGGCATCAGGTTGATGCTTGCACCAAGATCGGCCAAGGCATAGCATTCAACCATTCCCGGAAATACACAAGGTATTAGAAACTTTCCAGGATCTCCAAGCTTCTCCGGAAGCTTTTTCAAGATAACCGCTGAGCAGTTCTCATTTAATGGAGTTTTAGCCATTTCAAACAGTTTTTCCTTGTTGCTTAACAAATGTTTGATTGTGGACGCAAATTTAGGCATCAGAATGATAGCATCCGCAAAGCTTATGTCAAAGTGTAATTCTTTAAAGATTTGAAAGAATTTATCCATTTGTTGACTAGCCTTTTCGCGGAGCTTTTGCTCATGTAGACGTGATGGGTAAGGAATAGAAGGTTTGGATTTTGGTTTTTCAACAGGGATTTCATGCGATTCAAAAACAACTCCTGGTTTGGGTTTTGGTTTCGGGACAACTTGAGGTTGGACGTTGTCGGTACCTCCGTTATTAGTAGGAAGTTCCTTGTCCTTGGTCACCTCAGGTTCACTTTCCACTACCTTGGGGAGAGGAGAAGAAGTGGTAGTAGGAATAGTGGGTCCATCATAAGCTTTACCACTGCGTGTGGTGACAGCTTTGAGTTCACCCTTTGGGTTTGGAATAGTATTACCAAGGAGACCTCCCGAGGTAGAAGGTGGATTGATATGGTTCATGAGACTGGCAAGTATATTCTTAACCTCGCTGTGAGAGTGATCAATTTTGTTTGAAAGCTCATTCTTTAGCTCATTTCCTTGTTTGTATATTGAAGATTGAAATTCATTCTTCAAACCAGAGATCTGATTTTGTATTGCCTTTATTTTGGTCTCATTAAACTTGATGTAGTTATCAAGTTCATTTGGGAGAGGTCCCTGGTAATTAGGAGCTGAATACCCTTGATTACCCCTCTGGGGTGGGTATTGATTGTTTGGGGCATGAAATTGATTTTGCATGTTTTGCCCTCTTTGTTGATTAGGATTAATCCTATTTGGATTGTTGGGAGGAGGAAATCCGGGTGGTCCAAATTGGTTGCTAGCACGGTGGTTTGGGTCCACTTGAGGACGGTATTGATTACCTCCTTGATTGGATGTTCTGGCTATAGCATTAACATCAAATGTATTGCCATCGGTGGCAGTACAATTATAGTAAGCGTGAGGACCACCACAAGTAACACAAACTTCTATTTTTTTGACTTCAGCAGTGTGAGAAGTTTGCGGAGCGGACTCTTTCTTTTGTGTGGAGAAAACCAAAGCTTGAATAGCCTTCGTGAGTTCAGCAAGCTAAGTATCAGTGTTAGAAGAACTCACGGGAGATGAAGTGGAAGGACCAGCACTAGCCTGGGAATTATATGGCCTGTTTCGTGCAGTGCGGACCTTAGACTTATTTTCAATGAGTGCAATGGCTTCCTTAGTGGATTTGCTCAGAAAATTACCTCCAGCTGAGGCATTGAGAGAATCTTGGTCAGATGGGTTTAACCCACTGTAGAAAGTGTCCATCTGCATCAAATCGGTGAAACCGTGATGAGGACATTTGCGGAGCAATTCTTTGAAATGATCCCATGCCTCTCCAAATGGTTCATCAAACCTTTGAGAGAATTTCATGATTTCATTTTTAAGATACGTGGTTTTAGAAGGAGGAAAGAATTCATTTACGAACTTTTGAACCAAATCTTCCCATGTTCTAATTGATCGAGGGGGTTGTTTGTCAAGCCAAATCCGGGCTGCCCCATCGATGGAAAATGGGAAAAGAAGAAGTTTGATTGATTCCTCCGGGACATTTTTACATTTGATGGTGGATGTGATTTTATTGAACCATCGAACGTGATCTTGAGGATCGTCCCTTTCAAAACCATACAATTGACGCGATGTTAAAAGGTTTATCAATCCGGTTTTAAGCACAAAATTCTCAGCCACGATGGCTGGAACAATAATGGCATCTCCATAACCCTCTGTGGGAGCTTGGAGAAGCTCATTCATAGGACGGTCTTCTGCCATGATGACAGTGGTTATGGGATCAGTACGTATCTCGGGTACGACTGATGGAGCAGAACGTCTACGACGTCTTCGAGGTATGTTTCCAAGCTCACGAAAAGGGCTTGATGACCTAGAAGAACGAGTGCGCATGCACTTTTAGCAAAATTTTCCAATTAAAATCAAGATCGAGAAAAACACAAGCGAACTTAAACCAATAATCAACAAGCGTACGGTAGCTCTCTAAAAGATAAACGCACAGAGTGGCGGAGAAGCAAAGGTGGGCAATTAATGCTCCTTAAAAACCCGCTTCTTTCAGTCCGAAAATTTAATGTCAAACTATCCTTAAACCTCCGTTATAGTTTGTTTATCAATTAAAGGTGAGCTGATATTCGCAAGTGATACAAAGGCAAGTTTTAAATCTGATGTTTGGGAACTTATTATGGTCGTACCCCCAGTTAGGTAGTACTCTGTCTTGGTTCTCGATGGTAAATTTTATTATTGTTATTATTATTAAAGAAAACGGAAAATATTTTTGGTGTTTTTATTTTTTATATGATAATATATATATAGAAAAGAAAAGAAAAATATTTTTATATTTTATATTGTTTATGGGAAATAGGAACTTCTGGAAGAAGGATCTCGAATCACTAATCGCTTAAATTCTACACAATTGTCGCACACACTTCCCCGGCAGCGGCGCCAAAATTTGATCCGTCGCGGATACACTTATAAATAAATGCAGACAGCGGATACGCGTGAATAAATACAAATTACCCCTTTGTGAAAAAGGATACTTGCAAAAACTCACGTTCGTGTGTAGTGTGAAGACAGGTAAGTAATTACCCGAATCGTTTCCCAACGAGGTGTGAATGGGCAAACTGTGAAAAGCTTTGGATTAGAGTGATTGATGAATAGATATTTGGATTTTGCTTGTTTAATAATTCTAAATAACAAATTAAAACATATATACACAAGAAAATTAAACGCGAATTAATAAACCTAAAAACGCGTAACGGGAAATCTAAAATGGGACAAAAACTGAAATTTACAAAATTAAAACCTAAAAATGTAAAATTACTTAAAACTTATTTAAAAATTAAAATTATATTTTTTTATACTTTTTATCTAATTATTATTATTTATTTATTATTTAATAATTATTTAAAACTAATTTAATTTATAATAAATACTAAATAAACAAAGAAAAATCTAAAACTTTTTCTATAAATATTATTAAGTAAATAGAAGCTAATAAAATTATAAAAATGAAACTTTCTTAATTAAAATTTAAAAAGATAAATTCTATTAAATAGAAGCTATCACTATTTTTCTATTTTTGGTTTTTCTTAATGTCTAAAAATATAATTATATTTTTCCTAGATTAAAAATGACAAAATAAAATTATGAAAATTAGATTTATATTTTTCTGATTATTATTTTATTTATTATGATTTAATTACTATTATAAATTAATTAAAAAGATTAAAAATATCAAATGATTATAGAAAAATCTGAAAAATTCAGGATAAGTCTAAAATATTATTTAAAAGATAGGAAAATTAAAATCAAAAGTCTAATAAGCCCTGATAAGCAGTTGGGCAGATAAGCAGTTGGGCTAATAAGCTAAAAATAAGCTAATAAGCTCAAAAATCAACCAAATGCTCAGAACAAGTTTAATACACTACTATAAGCTTAAAAAAACTTAATTCAAACAGATAATCCCACAAATAAGCAAATTCAACACCAAATCAGTTGGCACAATTTAGACAGAAATTCAGAAATCAGGCCAAATTGCAGGGTAGATTAAGCAGTTTAAATAAGCAGCTAAGTTGAATAATATGGGGGCAAAAGTGAGCTAGTACTATGGGCTATTGAAAAACACAAAAAGCTAGGCCTGAGCTAATCTAGATAAGCCACAAATTGGGTGAGTTCAGCTGCTCAGGCAACTCAGTATACACTGAGTTGCTGTGTGCAGAGTTATGCAGATGAGCACAAGCCAAAGGGCTTCAATCCAACTCTTTTGGCTACTCTAATTGGTTCACAAAGGACTCAGAAAAGTCAATAAAAAGGCCAAGAAGAGATTGTAGCTTATTATGGCTTAAATGGACTTTTCCTAGGCTTAAATTCCCACAGGGTATGCAAATCTACCAAATCTATCTAAATGACCTATTATAACTTGTAAACAGCTTATATTAGTCAAAATAAGCTAGGTTGAAGTTGGGATAATGGTCAATCAACAGTAACACTGGGTTTGACCAGTTGACTGCACAAAACCAAACACCCCTTAATATGTGACTGTGGTGACTTTTTCAAAGGAAACAAGCTATGAACTATGATTTTTTGGTTATTAACTGATTTACTGACTTATATTAACTATATTTGACAACTTTTAAAACAAAAATAAGCAGTATGCTAAACTATGCTACTTATGGCTATTTTTTGGCTTTTTGAGTTATTTTTAAGTAAATATGAATTACAGGCTGATTTTAACTAAGATTATAAATGAAATATGATTATAAACTAATATTAAGCTGAGAAGTCTAATAATAAGCTAATACTAAGCAGTTGTACAGTAGACTAGGAACTTTTGCAAAATTAGAAAAAAGCTTACAAATGAAAAGTGGCTATTGGGATAGCAGGACTAGAACAGACCACAACTAGCTTGTCAATGACAAGCTAGAAACCCAGAAAAGCCTTCCAAATTTAGCTTATACCACCCAGAGTAGCTTATGAGATCCCAGGTTGACTTTTGTTGACCATCTTCATTTCTTGAATTTTATAGCTACTGATCACTAAATAAGCTTACAAAGAGCTATTATTAGCTTATATAAGCTTATAGAAAGGGTGTGGAAGCTTATGACTATGTTTAAACAGGTTATGAGATTACTTAGCTTAACAGGAAACTTGAAATCTTAGCATACTTAAAATTTAGAACATAAGTGATTAAAACAAAGTTTCTTTGATTGATTATAACATAGATTACAACTGAGAATGGGAAATTACAAGCTATAGCTACTGAATATTAAAGTACGATTACACTAAAAATTAACTACTGGTTTCCAGTCTATTACATTGTTCTATATATACAAAGATAAAGTGGGAATGCCTTCATAACTCCCTCTGAACACATCTTGACCTTTGAATTATCTTCAATTGATCTGAGCCTTCGATTCTTGTTTTTGGCGCCAAAATTGAGTGAGTGGGAAATGGGTCAAAGGTGAGTGGGGAAGAAGCATTAATTGAGTTTGGCATGTTAGGTGAAGTATAGAGGAAGGAAGAGGGGGGTGGGTGTGTCAGAAGGGCGGTGGAGATGGTGGTATTGGAGGGTGGTTTTTGGCGGGGGTGGTATTGCAGAGATGAGTTTGACCGAAGTCAAACTCATGTTTAAATAAAAGGGATTGGGTCGGGTAATTGTTTGGGCTTGTGGTCTGGGTTTAGAGATTGGGTTGGGTTGGGTTTAATAAGTGGGATGGGTTTTTATTAATAAAAGGGGTCCGGTTGGTTTGTTTTAGCACAAGGACCATTCTAGTAATTTCTGAAAATTGAAGGGCTGAAGTTGTACATCTTCTAAAATAAACCAAGGGTGATTCCTGCCATGTTCCAATAATCCAGGGACCATACATGATATTTCCAACAATAATATTTCCCAGGGACCATTTTTGCAAATTCTGAAAGTGCAGGGACCAAACTTGTAAATTATTGAAACTTTTCACCAAAGGACTAAATATGGCAACCTATGATTTCAAAAGGACCTTTTGTGACTTTTCTTACAAAACAAATGCCTAGGGACTAATTTTGACAAGTTTTAAAAGTTGAGGGACTGAAACTGCCAATTTTGCAAACTTTGTTCGTTTTTCAACTGTTTTTAAACATTTTGCATTTGAAACATATAAAACACAATCCCTGGGATATTTTCAGTATTTTAATGCATTTCTGAGTGTTTTTGGATGTTTTGGCAGTTCAGATACGACAAAAATGATGAGTATTTAGACACTCATCAAAAAACATGCTAAAAATTTTAAATTTTGATATATTAAGCACATTTTAAGCATATTTGAAAAGTTTAGGACAAGTAAGTGTTAAGTGTTCTAATTCTCCAATCCCCCCACTTAAGTTAAACAACGTCCTCGTTGTTTGTATAAAAGGTTAAAAACTGGAAAATAAAAGAATTAGAACAGAAAACTCCCCTGAGATTTGCTCGGTATGATCCTCCATTAGTATAAGAGCAAAAATCAACTTCTTGTGGATGAGAACGTTTAATCTTCATAATTGATGTATCCACAGGAAATGCAGGAATCTAAAATACCACCAAGACTTTAAACACACCTAAGTTAAGAAAGGTTCAAACTTGCATAATACATTAGTAGTTAGTAAAAATAAAACATAAAAATTAAAATGAAAATCATCAGGTCAGTCGATGCGCCGTATCTTATGGAAGAAGATACGCCGTATCGAGCCTGGAATAATTACGAATCAGAATAGAAGATGCGCCGCATCCTTAACCAGGGATGCGCCGCATTAAAATAAACTGACAAAAAGTTTTTAAAGTCGAAAGTAAAAATGCAGAAAAATAAAGTAAGATATGACCAGTGCAGGAGATGCGTCGCATCTCAGGATTGAGATGCGCCGTATCCGCTGCGGGCCTGACTGACTCGACACAAAATCAGAAAATAAAATAAAAGATAAGCATGGGTTGCCTCCCACGAAGCGCTTGTTTTTGTTCGAGTCCCGAGCCTGACTCCACCCTTATTTACTGTGTAATAGGGTGTTGTTCCCCCCACTTGGGATCAAGTGCGGGTGATAGTAGCAATAAACACGAAAAGAGTGTAAATTTGCTAGTAAAGATGGAAGAAATAAATAAAGATCATACCTTGGCAATATATGTACATCTTTCCTATTCATACCCGGTTTAGTTGATAAATTGGACGACTTGACCATTCCATCCGAAAGAGTAGTGTGTTGAGGAAAAATGAGTGTCCTTTCTTCTTGGTTAGTCTCTTTGGTAGTAAGGCGTCCCTTGACTTCCGCAGAAGATGAGAAAGGGTCTTTGGCAAGTAAAAGTTCGAGTTCCTTTATAACCTTCATAGGGTCGAAATCATCATCTTCATCAATCATAGCGATGTTTAAGAGCTCATCACCAAATTCTTCCTCGAGCTCCACCAAATACGGGTTGATCACAGGTGCTTCAATAGGTAGTGTAATAAATTTCACCTCATCATCTTTTTGTTTTGCAACCTGTTTAGGAAAACTAGCAAGATTATTAGTAACGGTATTAATAATATTAAATAAATTTGTACCACTTTGTGTTGTAAGTGACTCCAATTCATCTTGTGAATCTCCATCTTCAACTAGTGGTCTTGCAATTTCAGTATCGTCCCGAATTTCATTTTTAAACAAGTCATCCCAGATTTCTTCAAAAACCCTCGTTGGGTCAAAATCTGGTTGAGGTATGTCATCATAAACTATGGCGTCAAATGGTTCGAAATCAAAATTAGAATACTTTTCATCTTCATCCGATGGATTGTTTAATGGTGGTAATACGATTGCAGAATATTCTTCAACGTAAGGTTCCGTATACACGTCATCTTGTGCAATCTCCGGAGAAAAAGTACTATCAAGAACAATTGCCGGAATTGGTTTCACGGTATATGAATCTTCTTCATCTTCATTTGACATACACCAAGTGTGTTGAAATGGCAATTTGTTTCTTTCTTTCCTTGATTCTTCTTGTCCTAAAATCAAGTATTCTTCCATAGTGATATCTTTCGTCTCAATAACTTGTGCCCCATATCTTGCTCTTTCCCAATCGTAAATCCCATTATTGCTCAAGGCTCTTTCCTCTTCAAGTCTGATATATTCTTCCATTGTAATATCCGGATCGTCCATCTTCCTGAAATAAAGCTTACTCGTGCAAAAGAAGAGTGAAACAATCAAAGTAAAATAAAAGTTGCTGATATCAGCTGACGATGCGCCGTATCCTATAAATGGGATACGCCGCATCTTATTTCGTTAAAATTTTATCAGACTTTATTCAGAAAATAGATACGCCGCTTATAAATTTAGAATGCGCCGTATCAGTTTTAATTATCAAAAATCGTTATTTATTTAAAATTAAATGCGTCGTATTAACAAAAGTTAATGCGCCGTATTTTCGTTACGTTTCAAAATATAAGATTTTTGATTCAGAAGATACGCCGTATCGACAGAAATCGATGCGTCGTATCTGTTTAATAATTCGAAAACTGTTTTTAATTAAAATAATAGATACGCCGTATCTGTAAAAACAGATGCGTCGTATGGCGTTATCGTTTAGAGAAAAAAAAATTATTTAAAAACAGATACGCCGTATCTTGGGGAAAGATGCGTTGTATCGAATTAATTAAACGCGTTGTATTTTATAAAAATTAAACGCAATACGCCGTATCTATGAAAATAGATGCGCCGTATCGTTTATTTTAGCTCAGTACAACGATAGCAGAATACAGAAAATACGAAAATAAAAACAAATAAAAACAAACGAAAATAAACACAAATAAAAAAAACACACAAAAACAGAAAATATGCAAAATAATACAATGAATGCAAATTAACCTAATATACAACAGAGTTAGCGGTTAGAATAAAAATTAAAAAGAAAAACCTAATTAAAATACTAATCAAATTAACAGATAATAACAATTCACTCCCCGGCAGCGGCGCCAAAAACTTGATGCGTGCGTGCGAGTGCTCTAATTAATACCCACGGTATGTCGTTGTGGTTTTAGCAGTATTCAAGTTTTAAATTTATATTTAGCCGACTTATCAATAACACACACACTTTAACGAGCAGTGTACCCGGTCAGTATGTATATAATGGTAAGTAGAGTGTCGATCACTAAGAGTGGAACGTATTATCTAGTTATTCTAATCAGTATTTTAATATCTTAAGTTAGCTATACAACCTATTCTAACGCAAGGGGGTTCAGCCTGAGAGACTGGCACGATTTGGTTGCAATTAAATAATAAACTAAACTAATAGGCAAGAATCAGCGAATAGCACACACGTACACAGATAAATACTCGAGACAATAAGAAGGCCTGTCCTGATAGATAAGTAGCTTGTCACTTGTTTTATTGCTAGTTTTATATGAAGTGTATAGTTCGATGCAACGCACCGAGATTAAGTCCTTTCTCGTTGGTTCTAATCTTATCGGCGAGTAAACCCTTAATGATTACTTATGACTATCCTATTTATCTTTCTTCCTACTTTTCTACAGACGATAGAATGCATAGGCGATCTAATAAATAGGCGAGGGCAGAGGCATGGCGACCCGATCAACGCTCAGCTAGACACAGAGGTTATCAATGCACTAATAAAAGTCACCAAAGACATCAACATATAAACTTTAATTGATGGGAAAGCAATATTAAAGGGAGTGCAACCTTTCCGTTGTCACATTACACAAGCCACCAATCCTGATGAATTAAAGTTTACTAACACAATAAAACAAAACTACTTAATGAATTAAATACATGCAGGACCTTCTTACAGCTCTTGTATCTTCGTTCAAGGTGTGTCTTGTGCTGCTACTTCGACTGAATTCGTCCTAGGGTTTCTGTACTTCGGTCTTCTAAAACTGTCGAACTCTTTCTCTCGTCTGACTTTGGGGTATTTATAGTTTCTGTCTGAGGGTAAGATGCGGCGCATTGACTTAACTTCGCGTGGGGTCCAAGATTAATATATTCAGGAATATTCGTACACCGCCTTGAGATGCGGCGTATCTCCATTAATAGATGCGGCGCATGTCCTCTTGTATCTTGGATCGAAACTGGTGAAATCTTGATAGTGATGCGCCGTATGTAATAAGCAAGATGCGGCGTATCTGGAGCAGAATGTCTTGATCTTGTACATTTCGGTAGACTCTTAACTTCTTGCTTGTTTTGCTCCATAATTAGTCCAAAATCGCCAAGTTTCACCAAATGCTTGTTTTTACCTGAGAATTACAAAAGTAAACATTAACGTATCAATTCTCACAGATAATATAATAAAACAAGTCAAATAAATAGGATAAATGATAGTAATAAAATGTACTTATTTGAGTTCATCAGTCGAGTTCTAATCGTAGCTAGAACCAATCTCACAACTTCACAACACAACTTCTTCACAACTTATTCACGACTACTTCACAACGGCTTCTCGACTGCTTCACGACTTCTTCACGACTTCAACACGACCGTTACACAACCTCTATGATGCGGCTTCACGACTTCAACACTATGTCTTCATGACTAAGACCTCACGACTTCAACATGACCGCTACACAACCTCTATGCTACGGCTTCACGACTTCAACACTAGGACTTCACGACTAGGACTTCACGGCTTCAACACGACCGCTTCACAACTTCTATGCTACAGCTTCACGACTTCAACACTAGGACTTCACGACTAGGACTTCATTGCTTCAACACGACCGCTACACAGCTTCTATGCTATGGCTTCATGACTTCAACACAAGAACTTCACGACTAGGACTTCACAACTTTAACACGACCGCTTCACAGCTTCTATGCTACGGCTTCACAACTTCTACACCACGGGTTCACGACTTCTACACAACGGCTTCACGACTTCTACACTTTGACCTCACAACTTCTATACCACAACTACTTATACAACATCTTCACTACTTACACACAACACTAATCTACAACACACACCTTACATACAAATGAATGAATGATTTACAAACTTTGTTAAACACACAACTTAAGTAACAAGATTATACTAAGTTGTAATACTTCTAATCTTAATTGATAGAAGTATTCTTCTTTTGCACTTGGATGGTGGAAGCTTGGATCACTTGGAAACCAATGCTTAAGATTACATGATCAAAGGTTTTTTAAGATATGAAATGAGATCTACAACAGAAAGTTTTAGTGCAAAAGGGTGAGTAAAAATACAGGAGAAGGCTGGTATTTATAGGAGAAAAACTGGACAGCTGGAGGCCTACTGGATCGGGGGCGGTCCCCTTAATTATTAAGGGGGCCGCCTAGCAAAATTAAGGGGGTCGCCCCTACTGAATGTTGGCCAATTTTGTCCTTTTGTGGGGAAGGTTTTTTTGGAACATTTTAACTGATTTTGATTAAAAATTTGAGTTCATATTTTTATAAAAGATTAAACATTTTTATTTAATGCCAAAAATGTTTTTCAAAAATATATAAAATATTTTTGATATTTTATAAAAAATCTAGTTATTAAGAAAATGTTCCTTTGATCATATAATGCATTAAGCATTAGTTCATTCATACCTTAAGTGATTTTAGTTGTAGAAGTGAATATTTACAACTAAGTACTTGTTTAATTTATAATTTTATGTTTTAATGAGTTTACATTTTGTGATCATCAAAACATAGAGATATGAATAAATATTGATAATGTTTTTAGGCATTTATTTATGTCAACAATCTCCCCCTTTTTGATGATTACAAAACCTAAACTCATTAAATCCAAAAAGTTATTTTTGGACAAGTATTTAGTGAGTTTATATTCACTTCTCCCCCTTTTTGTAGAATCAAAAAGGTTATGCCGACAAGTTTTTGAGACAAAATTTGTCGGGACGAGAACTCCCCCTTGATGTGTGCTCCCCCTCGTTTGAGGGCACCAAGGAATCGATATATGGAATACTTGCAAGAAAAATATTAGAAGCACAAGCATATATATAGCAAAAATAAGCATGCATATAAAGACATTCATTAAAAATGTTGTGTATAAATACACAACCATCCAAGATTATATTCAATCCTACATTAGCTAGTAAGTAATGCAATCTACATAATCATTCTAGGAGTACATGATCTTCCATGGGGCTTGCACACAAAATGGTTTGAAAAATTATTTTTGATTAAGCATTGCATATGCTTAATTTGGTGAGAATGAAGGTGGTGGTAGTGTAGTGGGTGAAAATGATGGAGGTTGTGGTGGAGGTTGGTTGTTAAGCATGTGTTCAAGGGATGAAAACATGTAGTGTATCTCATCTCTAAGACCAAAGATGATGGTTCGGTTGTGGATGTGGTGGTATTGGTGATGATGAGAAATGAGCATCAAGAGGTGTTATTGGTGATATGGAAATGACAAGTTGGGTGAATGAAGGTTCTTGAGTAGGAGGTGGAGTTGATGCTCTTGATGGTGGTGATGAAAGGTGTGAGTTGATGTAGTTATTGATGGATGAAGTGGAAGGTATGGATGAAGATGATGTGCCATGAGTGAAGGGTGTTTTTGATGGTGCATTTGGTGCACTTGGGGATTAACATTGAGGTGGTGGTGATGGAGTTTTGGTGTCTTAGAGATGATTTTGGTGATAGCATGGTGAATGAAAATGGGTGTTTGATGGAGGTGATGGTTGATTTAGGTAAGGTTTGGGCTAGATAAAAGGGGTCGCAAGATGCAAAAGAAAACAGTAAATTTTACTGCCCAGATGGCCGGTCCCCTTAATTGTAGGCCGGCCCCCTTAAAATAAAGGGGACCGCCTAGGGAATTAAGGGGGCCGCCCATCTGGTGTTTTCCCAAGCGACCAAATTTGAAAAATTTCCAGAAAAGGGTCATTTTTAGGGTGTTTTTGCAGCAAGCTCCATTTGAATCATGTACATCAAGAATGATTAAATAGTGGCATAACCATGTTAAATACGCATGCATACATTTAAAACATATTATGGAATAAATATGTTATTAATCATCAAGCATGTATATATATATCATGATATCAAGTATACAAGCAATAAGCATAACAATCATATATTAAAGACAAGAAATAAAGCATTCATTAGTTGAAAATAATTATGTTAAAAACATAATTATTGATACAACACATATTTTGCTTATAGCATACAATAAGTAGAAAATTTTAAATTGCCTAAGAGATCCATTTGACTTGCTGGAGACATGAAAAGCTTGAATTATTTTGGATGGATGATGGTAAAGAGGGGGTAAAAAAAATTGGATTAATGGGGTTGTAAGTTTGGGTGTATGGATGTTGGAGAGAGTGTTGATGGAGGAATTGGAGGTGGAGAGCTTGGACTTGACCATGTTGAATGAGGGTTTTGATGCTGTTCAAGTGGTGGTGTTGGATTAGATCTAGTGAGAAGATACTCAATCCAAGTGAGACGCTCATTTAAGGTGATGGTTTGATTTTGGAGAAAGATGCAACAAGGACTATTGTTGACATGTTTCTCAATTTGACTCAAGTGATGTGGTGATGATGGTAATGATGGTGAGATGGATGGTGATGATGGTAATGATGGTTTGATTTTGGAGAAAGATGCAACAAGGACAATTGTTGACATGTTTCTCAATTTGACTCAAGTGATGTGGTGATGATGGTAATGATGGTGATATGGATGGTGATGGGTTTAAGTTGCTTTGAGCAAGGTGCAAAGCAAGGAGAGCATTAAGCTCATGGGCTTCCTTGAGTTCTTCAATGAACTTCAAGTGTTGAGTGGAAGGTGATGATGATGGAGAGTGGTTGTTATTTGGTGGAAGTGGTGGTGACACTTTTGGTGGTGGAGACATTTGTGAACTTGGGTAATTATGAGTGAATGAAGGTGGACATATGGATGATTGGTTATGTGTGTGAAAGGGTTCATTAGGATGAGGTTTAGTTTCAAGCAAGTCCAACTTCTTTTGAGGCAATTTAGGATTTAATAACTTATGTATGCTAAGCATATTCATTAGACATTATTATCTAGCATGCAAACAACTCATTTAGCATGTAACATATATATGTTAGACAAGAAAACACTACATAGCACCAAGTAATTCATAGTATCATATTTAGGAAGATTAATAAGCTAGTTAAATAATCCTAATGAATATCTATGTGCATGGGAATGTAGAGTTGTGATAGCATGGACTTCTAGACTTGTACCAAGTGAGGTCTTAGTGAATAAATTATGGTTATTTTCAAATTTAGTTCACTTATAAATGTCACATACATAAATATAGATGACAGATATGAGATCACCATGCATGATTTAAAGAAATGTTTTTGGCATTATTCAACAATGTTTGAAAGTGGGTTTTTATGTGGATGTGAAAAATATTTTAATGAAATAGTTTTGGTTTTATTTCAAAATGTTTTTATGAGGAAAGAAAACATATTTTTTCAATCTTTGGTTTTGATAAACACGTAATTATGGACACAAGTTCGGAAGAAAGGTAGGATGGTGAAATATGTAAAATAGAAATGTGTCATAATCTTTTGAAAAATTATTTTTCCAAAATGTGAAGTTTTTGCAAATTTAAAAATAAGTCCCATTAATTATAGGTTTAAAAAATAATGGTTTATAAAAGATCTCATGCTCAAGTCTATTGTCACATGCTACCTCTTTCTACATATCCTATGACATTTACGCATGTATTATGACTAAATACAAAAATACATCATGTCAGAGTAGTTAGAGAAAAACAAAAACTATTATAATGACAATGCATTCAACTAAACAAATAATTACGAAGGCATGCAGTCAAATCACATAGGAGCAAGTAAACATCTAGAAATTTTATATATGCAGGATGACATACATCTAGGAATGAAAAGCTCTAGTGAAAAGCAAGGTTCATAACAGTAAACTATCGTTAGGTATATTTAGGAAGAATAATGTATTCAAGTTGGAGAATGAGTATGAGACTATTACTAGTGGTGCTCAATTCAGGCTAAACATGATCGTTTTTACGGGTTACACACACCCAACTTCTCACATAGAAGCAATTCAACCGTTAGGTCAAATTGAGTTTCTAGTCAATAGATTCTCCAGTAGTCATTCTTTTTTAGAAGAAATTAAGTTCCTAAATTTACCTATCGAAGAGTACCAAATATGAAGATTGCTTGGTTTACTAATACTTAGGGGGGCTAACTAAAGAGTTTCTAGTTCATTAAGCCACAGAACGAATATAACTAAAGTGTAAAGGCAAAGCAACCTATTAGACTAAGCGTATCCTAGGGCATTAATAAGATTATATGCATGAAGTAGTTAGTTATGAAATTTAAAAAGAGAACTTACCTCACGTCCTTGCTTTTCTTCGTAATATCTCAGATGATGATCGACGTGTGAATGATAGGTGAGTCGGATAATGATCTTCTCCTTCGTCTGTGTCACTCCATGATCTTGGATTGAGTTCACTTTGGAGTTGATTCATGTAGTCTTCGTCGCTAACACCTTCATTAACAACATTTGAACTAGTAGCACATGTATCTATTTTATCTAAATGTTTATCTATTAAATTTTCCAAGATAACTAATTCATGTACAAGATCAAAATCCTCATCTTTGGCTTGACATTTTTCTTGATGAAAGTTTAAGAAATTTTTCCAAATATCATTTGCCGTTTTACAGAAGAATATTCTTTCATATTCAACTTTTGGCAAGGTTTTATAAATAATTATTTTAGCTTTATTATTTATTTCATTCTTTGTTTTCAAATAATCAATTTGACTTTCAAAATCCGTTTTTGTTTGATTTTCAAAATCAGTTTTTGTTTAACTTTCAAAATATGTTTTTGTTTGACTTTCAAAATCACCAATCGAAATGACATGCCAAAGATCTAGATCAATTGATTTCACATAAGTTTCAAATTTATTTTTCCATTCAAGAAAAGTATAGTTTTCAAATAGTGGTGGTTTTAGCAAAGATTCCCCTTCTAGATATTTTTCGAATTCCATAGATCGATTCAAGTTTTAAAATACAGTATATTTTAAAGATCTTGATTGACCTGGCTCTTGATACCAATTGTGGAAAACTAGAAGGGGGTTGAATAGTTTTACGTCTTTTTAATTTTATTATGAAAACTTTGTTTCTTTTTAAAACCTTAGATTTGAGTTTATATGAAAAATGATACTTGAACAATATTATTAATTATATGTGTATCCTTTTAGATTTGTTATAAAAGTTTTCTTTTTATGAATGGAGTTTTAAATTGATCTTTATGTGAAATCAACTTCTACTTAATACTAATAGTTATATATGCCTATATGTATGAAAGTAAAGACGATATAAAGAAATAAGTAAGAGATGGAAAGATCAAACCGAGACACGAGGGATTTATAGTGGTTCGGCTACAAGGACACCTTCCTTGCCCTACTCCACTCCCCGAGCACACCTTGCTTGAGAGTTTTCTTCACAACTTCAATAAGCTCCCTTATGGCGGAGAAAACCGTACACAACTTTGGCCTACACGGGTTTAACGACACAAAGCTAAATGTCGAGTTCTAATCGTAGCTAGAACCAATCTCACAACTTCACAACACAACTTCTTCACAACTTATTCACGACTACTTCACAACGGCTTCACGACTTCTTCACGACTTCTTCACGACTTCAACACGACCGCTACACAACCTCTATGATGCGGCTTCATGACTTCAACACTATGTCTTCATGACTAAGACTTCACGACTTCAACATGACCGCTACACAACCTCTATGCTACGGCTTCACGACTTCAACACTAGGACTTCACGACTAGGACTTCACGGCTTCAACACGACCGCTACACAACTTCTATGCTACCGCTTCACGACTTCAACACTAGGACTTCGCGACTAGGACTTCATTGCTTCAACACGACCGCTACACAGCTTCTATGCTATGGCTTCACGACTTCAACACAAGAACTTCACGACTAGGACTTCACAACTTTAACACGACCGCTTCACAGCTTCTACGCTACGGCTTCACAACTTCTACACCACGGGTTCACGACTTCTACACAACGGCTTCACGACTTCTACACTTTGACCTCACAACTTCTATACCACAACTACTTATACAACATCTTCACTACTTACACACAACACTAATCTACAACACACACCTTACATACAAATGAATGAATGATTTACAAACTTTGTTAAACACACAACTTAAGTAACAAGATGATACTAAGTTGTAATACTTCTAATCTTGATTGATAGAAGTATTCTTCTTTTGCACTTGGATGGTGGAAGCTTGGATCACTTGGAAACCAATGCTTAAGATTACATGATCAAAGGTTTTTTAAGATATGAAATGAGATCTACAATAGAAAGTTTTAGTGCAAAAGGGTGAGTAAAAATCCAGGAGAAGGCTGGTATTTATAGGTGAAAAACTGGACAGCTGGAGGCCTACTGGAGCGGGGGCGGTCCCCTTAAATAGGGGGCGGTCCCCTTAATTATTAAGGGGGCCGCCTAGCAAAATTAAGGGGGCTGCCCCTACTGAACGTTGGCCAATTTTGTCCTTTTGTGGGGAAGGTTTTTCTGGAACATTTTAACTGATTTTGGTTAAAAATTTAAATTCATATTTTTATAAAAGATTAAACATTTTTATTTAATGCCAAAAATGTTTTTCAAAAATATATAAAATGTTTTTGATATTTTATAAAAAATCTAGTTATTAAGAAAATGTTCCTTTGATCATATAATGCATTAAGCATTAGTTCATTCATACCTTAAGTGATTTTAGTTGTAGAAGTGAATATTTACAACTAAGTACTTGTTTAATTTATAAGTTTATGTTTTAATGAGTTTACATTTTGTGATCATCAAAACATAGAGATATGAATAAATATTGATAATGTTTTTAGGCATTTATTTATGTCAACAGTCTTCTTCTTGAATCCACTTTGTACATCATATAATCTAATTGCCCTACAAAAAAAAAGATGATAGCAAGTATTTACGGATATAAGATGCTTAAATATAAGATAAATTTATTACTTACGCATCAACTATTTGCTTAAACTGCAAGTTGACGCTGCTAGTCTTTAGGGAATCAAGGTAATAGCAAGTAGATGTTTTCATGTTTAGCACGCCCAACACCCAATGTCTTCTGCAATAAAGCAAAAACCAAACTATGTCAAACAACTTATATAGGGTTGTTCTAGTAGTTAATTCTCTTTTTTTTCATTTTTTTTTATTTAAAAGCTGGTGGAAAATCAAACCCGGGATTGTAGGGCAATAAGACGATGTCATTGCCCTTTCTTGAAGATAATCGTTCTGCAATGGATCTACTTGAATCATCGATATTTTTGACCTTCGACTTAACATCACTTTGCATGGTTGCAGTCGGGCTCATAAAACAAATTCCATGATCTATGTTTGGTCCATTCTTGATTTGCTCAAACAAGTACCTGTTAACATACAATTTTAATGCATTGAACAATCATACTATGTTATATGCAATCAGATTTTTTGCCTTCTCAACGAATAAGTGTATAAACTGGAAAAAAGATAATTTAAAATTAATCACTTACATGGTATAAGAAGTAACAACAGCACCGCTCATCTCATCCATTGAAAAAACTCTGTCAAAATCATCAAAGGTTAAATATGTGAAACTCACGTGCCCATATAGAGAGTCCTCGCACTGCACTTTTATTGGATCGACCTTTGAAACTTGTGCATCAACCATCATTGCAACCAATCTCAAAGGTTTTCTTTTTTCCAATCTCACCCTTGTCTTTCGCTGAGCGCTAGCTCTTGTCATCTTTCTTGGCATAATAAGCTCTTTTTCATTCACTGTCCTTTTCTTTTTCTTTTTCTCATTCATGGCGTCCTCGGTTATAAATGTAGACTCATAATTCCCATCCTCACCGGGTTCTCTTTGTCGTTTTTTTTCCCGTCTCCTTTTCTTTTTCCATTCTCTTTTTAGTGATGCTGTTCTCATCCTTCTTCTCCACATCCTTCCTCCACTTAAGCTTCTTTGCATTTCTGTCCGCATCCTTCTTCTCTACATCCTTCTTTGCGTTTTTGGCCACGATTTTGTTCTGCATTATTATAATCATGTAATATATTTTACAACCATTGCCCAGTATGCCCTGAAACAATTCTGTTTGTCATTTTTTGTCAAACAGACCTGTTTGACTTTTTCATGTCAAACATACCCTATTTTTATGTCAAAAAGACATGTTTGACTTTTTCATGTCAAAACTAAACCCTTCTTAAAGTCAAACAGACTTAAATGGATCTGCTCTTTTTCTTTCATATTTAAGGGTCTATGTAAATAATCTTACCAAATCAGAGCATTGAATGACTAGGTGTTTCGGCCAACGTAGTATGTACCCAAGGGCATCTTTGACTTTCTCAACGAACTCCTCTTCAAGTGGAAATGGTAGTAAAGCTTCTCCTTGAAGACATATTTCCACCATAACTTCAACATTCCCATCTATTATATGAAGGAAACAAGTAAGATCCAAATTTCTTATAAAAAATGTAAGAATAAAAATATTAAATAAGTAATATAAGGCAAATATTTTTCATAATACCCGAGAAACTATTATTCATTACGCTTCCTTTGGCGACTATATTTGAGGGAACGTCAACCGCAAGATAACATGATTTATCCTACAAATATAGTATGTTAGTAACCAAGACTTGCAATGAATTTTAAAAAATAAACACTTAACTTGCACCCATGCCAAGACTTACATCTGGTTCGTCTGGTTCTTCGTCTTCAACATTTTCATCGTGTCCCACTTGGCAACTTGCACCTTCCGAAACAGTATTATAATGAGAACCTCTTTTCAGTCTCGCTAGCTCATCTTCAACTCCTTTTAACCGTAGACTCATCTTTTTAGTCTGATTGTCCATGTAGTGCTTAACAGTCTTGGGTAAGAAAAAATATTGGTGTGGTCTTACAAATTTACCCATCCCGCGTACACGCCCACGTTGTTCTTCAGTACCCAGGGCCTGCGTAAGCACATCATCTTTCCCACATGGATCCTCTCCAAAATTCTCGTCTTTCTGTAGCTCCTCCTGAGCATAAACATGCATATCAGTTTAGTAAACCCGCTCTTTACCAAAAAACCTGCTGCAAATATTTATTATTGAAGACATGTGGTAAAAACTTACAATTTTATCAACAATCTTTTGGACATTTGGGTGAAATTCTCCTTTTTTGTTTTGTCTTCCTCGTTTCCATAATTCTACCCTATCAATCTCCTCTTCCTCCTTGCCGGTTTCTTCCATCTAAATCATCAAGAATAACAAAAGTGAATTAACATAAACAAATACAAGTAAACTATTTGATTAATTAAATTCATACTATCTCAGAAATGAGTCCGGAATATCCCTTTCTGCTCAAACGATGGTTGTATTCATTACATGCACGGACATCTCTAGCTTTCTGACTTTTATCCTGCATTAGAAACATTAAACAATGTATGTTCTAAAAAACTTAATGAATACTGAATGTAAATGATGTCGAAAAGTTTAACGAACCTCCCACTTTTTCGAATTCCTTTTTGATACAAAAAGTTTCCAGTCCTTTTTTAAGTGCGGATACGTAGCAGGAGGAGTGTTTAGTTCAGCCGAAGGAAGATCTTTTCGTCCCTTAATGAATTTTTTGTAAAGACGGTGTTTGAAGTTTTTCCACTTTGTGTCGATTGATTGGAGAGTGTTCTTCTGACTCTTTGGGTCAACTATAAAATGTGACTAAAACATAAAAATCGATACTGTGATATATGTCCAAATTATCAAAATAAATTATTAAGCCAAAATATCACAAACAATATGAGTAAAAACTAAAGTATATGATGTGACTTACCAAAACATATTGCCAACAAGCTTCCTTTGTTTCCTTATCAACTTCCAACCAAGAGTCATAAGTTATGGGAACCATAGATCTTGCCACCATTCCCTCGAAAGTAGCGAGTTTTTTTGCTCCCTCTCCAACTGGGACACCTCGTTTACTGTATTTTACTAATACTTTGCGTTTAGTAACTTTTGATTTTACCGTCGGACCTCTTTGTGAACTGGAGCATTTTTCAGGAACCGAAGTATCAGAATTCTGATCTTTTTCTTTACCCGCATCAGTATCATAATTCTGATCTTTTACATTACCCGAATCAGTATCAGAATCAGGATCCATGTCATCAGCTTACAACCTATTTCAACAATAGTTCAAATAAAAAAAGTTAGTAAAATGAATGCATATATATAGCTTATGACCGATATCAACTAGACAGCCACCAATATAACGCCAATATAACTAGACAGCCACCAGTAAAATGAATGCATATATATAGCTCATGATAACACCAATATAACTAGACAACCACCAGTAAAATACATATAAACAAATGAATATTTTAGCATCGAACACTTTCATACATTGAAGCCAAAAATAGTTAGTTACACCATAGTGTAAGCAAATAAAGTTTTTAAACAATAGTTCAAATAAAGCTTTTAAACAAATATGCCCTCGTCATCCGAGCGCGTACAGTTAATATCATCGTCAAGGTCTGCTAAAGTGGGGTCTGGTGTAGCATCAGTAGTAGCATCATATTCCAACATATCATCAGCTTCACCACAATCGCCATACTTGTACATCTTATGTGGTGTGAAGCCAACAACAGACAAATTCCTATCTTGCTGATCTTGAACATAAAAAACTTGTTTGGCTTGACTAGCTAATATGAAGGGATCAGACTGGTGACCAAGCCTATTAAAGTTAACAACGGTGAATCCTAAATCATCTTTTCTTACTCCACGACTATCAGCCCAATCACACATGAAGACAGGAACTGTAAATATGCGATAATCAAGATCCCATATCTCCTTTATACGACCGAAGTAAGTAACATCGCCATACACGGGATTGGAGTCTTTTGCACTAGCAATCTGCATAGTATGAGCAACTATGGATACTCCACTACATTGAGTGACTTTTGACTCATCTCGAGATGCTGTATGGAACTGATACTCATTAATGGCAAAACCGCTATATTTATTAACAGCAAAATCAGGCCCTCTGGCAAACCAACGAACACTATCACAAATTTCTTCTCCGTTAGCCGAACGTTTTTCAACCTCTTTCTTAAACCAGCCAATAAATGTCTGACTATGTTGGCCCTGTAACCATGTACTATTTCGACGGGGGTTAAGATCCTTCAATTCCAACATATGCTGCCTGAATTATAATATAAGTTAGAAGAGGATTAATGTATTACCTATAGATCATAAATAATATGAAAAATAATATGAACTTTTATGTAATTCTTACTCTATGTATGGTTCAACATCTGCAGTGTTTCGTAATACATAAAGATGAGCTTTATCAAGTAAGTTAGCATCCACAACACCGATGGTAGCCCGTGATAAATGCTTTCCGGTGCGAATTCTTTCATCAGCACGTTCATGAGGATTGCCAATAGATTTAATGTTCTGCTCTTTGTAGTCTGAGCAAAATTCTAAGGCTTCCTCTGCCACATAACATTCGGCAATGCAACCCTCAGGTCGATGATGATTACGTACATAACCCTTGAGTGTTTTCATGTATCTCTCAAATGGATACATCCACCTAAAATGAACAGGGCCACATAACCTCACCTCTCTGACTAAGTGCACCCTTTCTGTTGAGTTTGTAACTCAGGCTTAATGCCCAACTCTTCTAGATCTTGTCGTGCTTTTAACCCATCCTTCGTCTTGTGCTGCAAATTCAATAATGTCCCATAAACACTCTCACACACATTTTTTTCTATGTGCATAACATCTAACTGATGACGAACAAGCAACTTCTTCCAGTATTCAAGTTCAAAAAAAATAGATTTTTTATGCCAACATTTAGCTCTCTTATCGATAGTTTCCTTTTTCTTCTTTGGGATTTTCTTCTTTGGGATTTTCTTCTTTGGCGATTTCTTCTTTGACGTTTCCTTCTTTGATGTTTCCTTCTTTGACTTTTTCTTCTGCCCCCATGTATTCTCAAACCCCTCCAAATAGTCGTAAATTTCTTCACCTGATAATGGTTTTTTAATAACACCGCTCTCTGGTTCATTGTTGAAATCTTTTTTTCTTTTACGAAGAGAATGCGTAAGCGGGAGGTGTATTCTATGCCCACGGAAGCATACTTTTTTGGACATTGGCAGCCACTGTGAACATGTATTCTCTGAACATATTGGACAAGCATTGTAACCTTTGGTAACACACCCTGATAGGTTACCATATGCGGGAAAGTCGTTTATAGTCCAGAGTAATACTGCTTTTAGATTGAAGTATTCTTTCTTATAAGAATCAAAGGTCTTAACGCCAGTTTCCCACAAGAATTTTAGATCTTTTATCAATGGTGCCAAGTAGACATCAATATTATTACCAGGTTGCTTTGGCCCTGATATTAATAGAGTCAACATCATGAATTTTCTTGACATACATAAATAAGAGGGTAGGTTATAAATTATGAGGATAACCGGCCAACAATGATACCATCAGTAGACAAGGCTAACCTAAGATTCCGATCTTCTTTTCCAAATTCTTTCCGCCACTTGTCGTCAACAAGCTTCCAACAGGGGGAATCGCGAGGATGAGTTAGCTTACCATCATTAACCCGACCTTGAGCATGCCAAATTAAGTCTTCTGCAACTTTTGGTGACGCAAACATTTTTCTAAATCTAGGGATGGGCGGAAAATACCACATAACTTTTCTCGGCACCTCTTTGGTATTCTTCTTCCAACGAGATGTGCCACAAGTTGGACAAGTAGAACTGTCCTTATGTTTATCCCAGAATAGAACACAATCATTTTCACATGCATGAATTTTCTCATATTCTAGACTAATTCCTTTTAGCAACTTCTTGGCCTCATATATCGAGTTAGGGATCGTATTGTTTAAAGGTAAAACGTCTTTTAGAACACCTAACAAAGCATCAAAACTAGTATCGGACCAGCCAAATTGACCCTTCAAATGTTGGAATTTCAATAAACCACTAAGTGCATTATACTTTGACCCTACGTATAGTGGCTTATCACATTCTTCAAGAAGCGATTTCAATGAATCAGGATCATTCTCTACATATGCGAAGGCATCATGTACCATATCCTTTGTATAATCAAACTCGGGAGGCCTAGATTCATTAGGGTATCTACCTTCAACATTAGAAACATTTTCTCCATGGGCAGACCAAACCTTATAATTTTCATCGAAACCGTGGGCAAACAGATGATAACGCACAATATCAATCGAGTGGTGAATCAAATTGATACAATTTACACAAGGACATCGAATAACATCTAAGTTTGTATCATTACTTTTCGCAAACTCTAAAAAGGCTTTCACACCTTCGTCATAGGCCGTTGATAATCTATCAGACGAAATCCATGATTTATCCATGACCTTTGGATTACAAAAAAGAAACTTAAATACAAATATATTTTTGCATTCAATATAGACACAGATACAGATACATATAGATATATTTTTGCATTCAATATAGACACAGATACATATATAGCTATATAGACACACATACATATACAGATATCAAATATATTTTTGCATTCAATAATCTTAGACATAGCATGCAGTAACAACAGTGAACTTTTCAGTAATCTTAACTTAAACATATATAATAATTTAACAAAAAGAAAGTGAAATTAAAATTGCCAATTGAACAGGAGGTAATGGGGCTTTGATGAACAATTAAACAATGTCGTTCGTCTTCGATTTTGGGGCTTCGATTTGAACAGGAGGAAAAGGGTTTTTTTTGGGGGGGGGGGGGTGTTTTTTGGGGTTTTTTTTTGGGGTGATGATTTGAAGGACTTAGGTTTTTTTTGGGGGGGTTTTGTCAAGCGGGAAGCTTTTGTCAATAGCGGGAAACAAAAATAATAAGACGACACGTAGGGATGACACGGAAAGAAAGTGTATCCCGTGTTCCAGTACATTTTCTTATGACTCTAATAATTGCGTGTCATAAGTCCTTCAAATTGTACAAGTTATGACAGTTTTTTTTATGACACACGCTTTTGCTTGTCAATAAAATGCGTGTGTCATAATTTAGGAGTCATTAAAGGCTGTTTTTCTAGTAGTGTATATATCATTTGCATGAATGCAAGATTATTTGATAACAACAAATATCTAAGTGAAAGTCATTAGATAATTGTTAAACGAACATTATAATGGACCTACGAAGGACCAAAGATATGTTTAAATGTTTACGGATATTTGAGGAACTCTGTTTGTTTGCATACGCTGATGCTTATTTAACTGAGATGATGCTCAACCCTAGTCGTGGTAGGATGTCATCATGAATGATGACATTGCTGACTAGATGTGCTCAACTGAGAGCATTAATGCGTTAAAAGAATAAGAATACTTTACAGTTTGAGAAACTGTTCAGATGACTGTCTAATGTAGGTGTTTTGCTGGCTTCAAACACCCTATGGAATGTATTGTTGCGATCCTCGTCTTGTACTTGAATGCACACATACAAAGGACAATCATCATCCAAACCTTTCATATAAGTATTCTCAAAGTTTACTCAGATGACTACTTGTTGTCTTGTACAGCATGATTCGATCATGGTGGGAACATCGGATTCCAACCTATGAGTAGTCTTATGCATATCTGTTTTTTAGTATTTGGATAATGGAACTGTAAGCAGTCGTATTATACAATGAATTGATATACCTGGTATGATCGTCTTCATTTATACTACTGTGTTCTATATTTGCATGTTTAATCCATGAATAATTTATTTATTCTAAAATTATCCATTGTCGGTTGACGATACGGGAGTATCATCAAATTAAGACAAATGTGAGCGTGTTGGTGATTTATTTGCCACACTCACATGTTGTTCATTGTGATGAACATTGGATTGACCCAACCTACGAGTATTCACTACATGGATCGTCGTCAATAGTAAATCTCGCTAGTGGTTATGTCTCTTATCCTTAGACTTGAGATGCAAGTAGGTCTTGCATGTATGGAATTTCATTCCTTGATATGGTTAAACGCTGTCCTGAATAAGGTAGTTATAAAAGCCATTATCAGGAGTGATATGAAGCATGTGAATGACACGTGTAGTCAAAATAGGATTTGTTCCTCCACATGTTATGGAGTTAGATACTATTAGGCCCCTCGATGAATTGGACAGATGTTTGTATGGCCGTACCCAAATGAGATTAAGATGAATCTTAACCCACTTGGTAATCTTGTTCAATATCTACATCGAGAAACATAATGGTTAAACTATTAGAATGACCTTTGATCCATGTCTAATGTTCAACATGGTATCTGTAACAAAAGGATAGATGACATATAAACTATCTAAAATGAGACGTTTAAGAAACTAACCTCACATATTTCTAGGGGCATTGGCGTGTTGCTAGACGCTAACCATTGCTTGTATAATTACTTGATTATTATGACATCGCAAGTGGGAGCTGTTGGAGTATGCTCGTGTCATAATTACTAATTATATGGCTAGACATATGTGAGCCTATGGGGTCACACACATATACACTGAGGTGCCACTTTATATATCGTGTTTATTGTATTTACGATATATAAATAAGCGTACGTAACTAGGAACCACTATTGGGCTTCTAATGATTAAGTAATGGACTTAATCTATTGGACTTGAACAATCAAATGGAGAGCCCATTTGAGCCCAATAGAGGGCCGGCCATAAGGGCTTGGAAGAGGCCTTTTGGGTTTTTATTTTTTGGTCAATTATATCTTCCAGGATCTCCTTATATTGGAGATATCTTTTACCAAAAATCTCTTTCTCCCTCTCCCAAATAAACTCACGGCATCAACAATAAAAACCTAGGGTTTTTATTTTTTCATCTTTCACCTTTGAATCTTGCTCATTCAAGGGTGTTTGATCGGTTACGGTTTGAAGGACTAGCATCCATTGGCATACGGTGAAGTGTAGTGTGGACACATCATAGAGGTGATCTACTTTGGTCACTTGTGGTTCTTATTCCATTCGATCCATAAGCATTGGTGGTGACTCCCGGATCACGCTACAAAGGTATAACTTGTTTGTTTAATTTATTTGATTGATCATATGGCTATATGATCCTTGTTGGTGATGTATTCCGCTGTGCTTATTTATTTGATATGTTATTTATTGTTACATCACCTATACGTGTAGTCTTAGTTTATGATTGGGAAGTCACTGTTTGCTCAAGTTTGAGGTTTGGGTAAAGAGACTCGGGAATTACGCCTACGTTGAAAATATATTTTTGAAGATCATTGAAGACCCCCCATATTCCTCATGTATGATTCATCTCAAGTGGGGGGATGATTTATTTGTATATATTGCTGTAAAAAAAATAATAATAAAAATATTAGTTTTATTTATTTGTTCTATAAAGGATGGTGCAAGTATCATTAGCACTACTCCTTAGTGTTGGAACTTAGTGGAATAGAATCGATGATCCTACCTCGATCACATATAATTGAAGATTAAAGTTGGTGGCTTATCTACATCAACTATTTGTTGAAGACCAAGTTAGTGTGCACCTCGCCATATGACATCTACATAGGCACACTAACTTGTTACATCATGATCCGGTTTTCGCATCTTGAAGCTTGGACCTTGGATGAACGGTAAGCGGTGACAACTCGGTTATAGGCTAAGACTATTTGCTTGTTTATTTTTATTTTTTACCATTTATGTGCATCCCATGTCTTATCCTACCCATTAGTCATGAACCATACTTAGGTGAGAGAGTGAGCAGTCATTGGTGTCTTGGCCAGGGATTTGGTCATGTATCTATGGTCTTTGTCGCCTTCGCCATAGTATGCTAGTAATGATAATTCACCCATAGCCTTGTAAATTTGTTCACCCAACGTTGGCTTTAAGGATTTTTTTGACCTTAGCTCTAGTGGTGGAGATTTGTGTAACTGCCAAGCCTATGATAGAATACATGCTACGATCGTGCAATGAGTGACCACACCAAAATTGACACTTAGATTAGAGAGAGTATGAGTGTTTTGTTCCCATTTAGTGAGGTGTTCGGCTTTGATAAATTCTAGCATAGGAAGTTTTTAAACTCATATTTTCCAAATCTTTTGGGAGATATCTTTTTAAGAATGATTCTAATAAGGTCTACTTGAGGGCAAGTAGAGTTCAAGTGGGGGGATATTTGATAACATCAAATAGTCCTGATATTTTTGGGTCAATTTTCCCCTAATATGCTTATCATTTGTTTCATTTTATTGGAATATATACTCTTATTCGTTTATATTTCATTTTCAGGTTAATAATGAGCATTAGAATGAAGAGACGCCGATTTGGAAGGTTATTAATGAAAATACATAAGAGTATGCTGACCGGACAAGAGTTACGACGTAAATCCACTCTCTACTTACGCCATAACAAGGATTTATACTAGAAGACCCAAGTCAACGCTGACCAAGGTTACAGCGTAACTCCTACATAAGTTACGCTATATATATATATATATATATATATATATATATATATATATATATATATATATATATATATATATATATATATATATATATATATATACATGACTTAGCAGATTTTCGTGGTCTAAGAATTTACGACATCACCACTTGTAAGGTTACGACATAAACCTGTGTACGAGGGTTTTACGTTCGTAACCTACTTAGAGGTTACTGATGAAGCGAAAAGTGTACCGCTTTTAGGGGGTCATTTAAGCCCTAAATCGTATTTATTTGATCAAATATTGCCCTAAATCGTTCCTTTTGTCATTTTAGGTACTTTTGAGAAGAAATCTGGAAAAGGAAGCATTTTGGACGTTTTTGGAGCATAAAAGTGAAGAAAACGGCAAAGTCTCAAAATCGGCTAAAAGTTACCTTTGACGGCGTCAGGATTATCCCCAGACGGCGTCATGGCTTGGCAAGAAAAAGGTGGATATGAAAATTACTCATGATAAGCCAGAGAAATTTGCATGGGAATTCTGACGGCGTCACCCTTTAATCTGATCAAGGTCGTCACGGCTTAATTTAAAGAGGGACGGCGTCACGCCTAATTCTGACGGCGTCAAGCCTTGATAAGCCAGAACGGATTTTGGAGAGCTAAAGAGGGACGGCGTCAAGAAGGCCATCCGGGAACCCTAAAAGCGGCGAGGTGACGGCGTCACACTCCATAACGTGACGCCGTCAGATCTGAAAGTCTATATATAGTTTTGCAATTTTTTGTCATTAGTGTGGAACTTATTGTGGAACTTTAGGTGTGAAAACCCTAAGACGATTTTAGCAGCTTTTTCAAGGCTTTTTGCCTTGAGATCTTCCATGTTACATTGAAGATAAGTTATCAATTAATCATTCAATATGTCTATGTGTTGTTTGATTCTATCTTGTTCTTGTCTTTTGTTTAACATGCTAGGCTAGGTTTTCTTTGTGTTTGCTTAGATCTAATGAAACCTAGCTATTGATTATTGGTTATTAGTGTGTTATTAGTTGTATTGGATGATTGTTCATCTATGTTAGGCTTAAGAAAACTGGCTAACTTCCTATTCGGTAACTTGCTTGAACGTCTTAAGAAACATGAACCAATGCGTACTAAAGGTTTTTATGATTGTATTTAATGCACAAGCGAATTCTAGTGATCCCATGTTAGGAGCTTCCTAGCCGGCTCGACATAGGAGTGAAGTAGGAGCTTGTAGAGTTGGGGAAGTACGTACGCCACCCCACGATTGGTATTAAGGAATACACCCGTCATCCACGCAACTAATACACATTAATCAACCGGTAAAAGATAGTTAGGGAGTAAGGAAATCTAAGTAAACACATTTCTCTCCATATAAGTTTTACCACCTTTTCATTTTCTGTTATTTTATTTTATTTGCATTCGTAGTTATTTGGGTTAGTTGACTAGCAACTAATTCCGCCCACTCTTTCAAACCCGAGATTTTACTTGCTTTCATAAAATTATAAAAAAATATAAAAAGAATCTTCTCTCACCCTTAGACTTATTAGAGTAGTTTTTCATACCTAACGAACACTATTCCCTGTGGAGAATGATCAATCCCCCGTACTTACCACTACACTATACTACATCGGTCAGGTACACTGCCTGGTGGGGTTGTAAGCCTCTTGAGATCCCTCGAGAGGTAAAACCTGTTGTAAGGTTGCAAAACCACACATCAAGTTTTTGGCGCCGTTGCCGGGGAATAGTTATTGTTTAGGTTGAATTTTTATTTTATAGGTCTACTCACTAGATTCCTTTCTAGTGAGATTTTTATTTTCTTTTTCTAGGTCTTCTTTAGTCTATCTTTTTTTCTTCGTTTCTTTGTTCGTAACCATTACCATCCGACATCATGGAAGGTGGTAATATCCTCGATCCCAACAACCCACCACAACAACCACCACCTCCTAGAGCCCGTACTTTAGGAGAGTATTCCCGTCCTAGCCACCATGGCTATCGAAACACCATTGAGCTCACTCAAGGAGCCAATGTCACTCCCTTGCGATCCGACACCATCCGGTTGGTGCAAAGCGGATGCGCATTCCATGGACTTCGTTCTGAAGATCCTAATCAACATCTCAAGGACTTTCTCAAAATCGTTGATTCTATAGACCTTGATGTTGCCACTCGAGAGACGACCCGACTGCGTCTCTTTCAATTCTCTTTGCGGGACCAAGCTAGTCAATGGCTAGAGCGTCAACCCACAGGATCCATCACCTCTTGGGATGATCTCACCACACTCGTTTCCTTGCTCAGTTTTTCCCACCGGGAAGAACTACCAAGCTAAGGAATGATATCTTGATGTTCCAACAACGTCAAAGTGAAACCCTCTACGAGGCATGGACTCGATTCAAGGACTTACTCCAAAAAGTCCCTCACCATGGCATAGAACTTTGGCTCCAAGTCCAAATCTTCTATGACCATATCAATCTCTCCACGAGGCAAACCATTGACCAATCGGCCGGTGGTAAGCTACGTGATCTAAGTGCGGAACAATCATGGGCTCTCCTAGAGGATCTTGCTCTTTATGACAACGAAAGTTGGAGTGATCCCCGTGATTTGAATAAAACGGTCAAGGCAATATCTTTGCCTTCAAACAATTCAAGCACTTCCGACCGTAGGATCATAGAACTTGAAGACCAAGTCAAGTTTCTCATGAAATCCTACGAGGCTCCTAAACCTTCAAGCCAAGTGAACAAAATCACTTCTTCATGTGAATTATGTAGCGGTCCCCACGACACTCGTGATTGCATGGAACTCCCCGAACAAGCTTTTGCGGACTACGCATCCTCGCGTACCGACGGAGCGGGAGACAAGTGGTACACTTTCAAACCCGAGCCAAACCCCTACGGTGATACATACAACCCCTCATGGAAAAATCACCCGAACCTTAGGTGGAAACAAAACCAAAACGCACAACAACCCAATTCTTCCAACCCACCTAATCGTTTCCAATCAAGCGGTTCCAACTCGAACCGTACTTTCAACAACAATCCTTCCGGCAATGGTAGTACCAATAACTTTGAAGGATTGATGTCTCAATTTATGGCATCTCAAGAAGCTCGTTTAGCCAAGTTTGAAGCCGATTTCAAACAAAAACAAAGCGAGATGACCAATAAGATTGACACTTTGTTGAAAGCCCTCAATGACCGAGAAACGGGAGCACTCCCTAGCAACACGGTCAAGAACCCGAAACTAAACGTCAACGCTATTTCATCGGTTTCGTCCCCTAGTTCTTGTCCACAATATTATTCGGTCAATTCCATGAGCACGTGTTTCAAACAAACCCAAGTCGTTCAAAATGACCAAGAAGTTATGACATCCAAATTGATCAACACCATAGTTGAGACACCTCCCAATCAAAACCATGACAATGAATTCAAGGGGCTCCACCTTGAAAGTCCGGTTGTTGATGTGTTGGATGAGAAGAAGCTCAAGTTTGGCGAAAAAGGGACCGCCTTCGTTCAAAACAAGCTACCTAAGAAGTTAGATGATCCGGGCTTATTTGTTCTACCTTGCAAGATCGGTAATTCGGAGGCTTATGACACATTAGCCGATCTTGGATCAAGCCTTAACCTACTTCCGTTACCTCTCTACACCTCTCTAAAACTAGGAAAACTTGAAGAAACCGAGGTGATAATAGGCTTAGCGGATGGAAGTGTTGCTTACCCGGTTGGAGTAGTTAAGGACGTGTTAGTACACATAGGAAAACTAACCATTTTAGCCGATTTCCACGTCCTTGATATGGTTAGCGACCCTACATGCCCCTTGTTGATAGGTAGAGGATTTTTGGCGACCGCTAGTGCTATGATTGATTGTAAGGAATCCAAGATAGCGGTAGGAGAAGGAGATACTTGGTCAGTCTATGATGTTAAGAAACATGCCTATGATACTAGTGAGGAACCAACACCACATTGGTTAGAATCAAATAGGAGACCATCTAGATATGGACCTTGGATTGATAGAGACTTCATAGGACCCCAACGCCCATTTTACCTAGAAGAGGACTTTGTGAACCGAACACATGTGGTAGAACAACTCTTGGCTAGGGACACCGAATTGGATCCATTTGAAGACTCTCTAGTTTTTAGGAAGATGATTGATTTCCTAGGAGTTTTGCCAATTAACCTAGGAATGAATAAGTGGACTTGTGAGGAAGATGATCATAAGTGGAATTGGGACAAACCACCCAAAGATGGAGATGGGTCATGGCATATTAAGATGACATTGTATGACCCGGATGGAGAGAAGTTTGAAAAGATATATTGTACTAAGCGAACCAATAGGAAACTTCAATCCAAGCTTAACCCTAAAGACGTCCTCGATGACGAGCTCACTTATATAGGGTAGAGTGACTTTGAGTCTAGCTACAAGACTCGTTAATAAAGAAAAGCGCTTCTTGGGAGGCAACCCAAGCTTTATTTGCTTTGTGTGTTTATTTGTTTGTTTGTTTGTTTTTATTTGTTTCCGTATGTATGTTTAAATTTTATTATTATTGATTCATGTTCAAAACTAATTTGTGAAAATGCTTTATCTTGTTTTTATCTTCGTCTTAACTACATATAAAGGTATTTTGCAAAAGTTAAGTGTAAGGGAAATCTAAATCGGTTTATTAGAACACAAATGAACATGAATCATAATAATAATAAATTAACATACATATTAGTATTTGTTTGAGTCAAATGCTTGTATCGAGTCATAATGATGTTTTGCAGGATTTCCAGGAAGTAAGGTATAGTTTTTTCCAAAATTTTTCCGGAAACTTAACATGAGAATTCTGTCAGATCATTTCTGACGGCGTCAGGATTTACAACCTGACGGCGTCAGGTTTAATTTTCTGAAAATTTTTGAAAGTTTTGTTTTCATAAAAAGTTTTTATTAAATCTATAACTTATAATCTCCAGGAATCTGCAAAATTATCATTCCACAAGCATTATATCCTTATATATAGAGTTTATCCCGCCGATGTTATGCAGGTTTTCGTGTTTGTTTTCTCAGGTTTAACAGGTTATTTTGGACAAAGAAATGTTTGTTGGATCAAGCTTTTGGCGATGCATTAGTTATGGAGCTTCAACATTACTTTGGAAGAAGATCTAACCATGTTACTTCATTATCCACCGAGCGAATCAGGGGAGTATTTGATTTCATTCTTTTACTTTATGCTTTTACATCTTGTTATTTGAACATTGGGGACAATATTCATCTTAAGTGTAATGGGGGGTAAAAGTACGATTAGAGAATGCTCTTACGCTTGATTTTTGTTTGTTTAATAGTAGATGTGTAATAAAACTGAGATAAATACCTGTTAGGGCAATTTTAGTGCCAAATTTAAATTTTTTTCCAACATTTAGGAGTGAAACTTTGATCTTAATGAGCGTCTCACGGATAGGAGTTATATGACTAGCACAAAAACCGTACCACTAAAAAATTTTCCACCCCCAAATATGTGAGGTTCGCCCCTAGAATTGGTAGGAAAAGCATTTATGCTATGATGTGTGTACCGGTAGCACTTAGATTCTAGAACTTGCGTTAGGACCATTCCGAGGCCACAAGTGAGACTACATTCGTGTAGTTAGATTTACTACATGATAAGAGGCATTAGGATTAACCCATTGTTTTACACCTGTGTTTTTGTTATAATTACTTTGGCTACATTGGTCAAGTAATTCTCCCACACCTTTGCGTTGTACTCATTTTTAGTACACGATACCCCTAGTACACCCCTCAGAGCCTATCTTTTCGTTTCGACCTTTAAGCATTTTACTTAAAGGAAGAATTTGTTACACCCCACTTAAATGTACACCCAAATCGCCTTAGCCTACCTTGTATGCACTCATTTTTAGTGCATTATTGTGACAACATTTGTTTAAACCCAAGTTAATTATCTAGTTGATTACATGGTTGCTAAGTCGAGTCATATCCTTGTACATATTGTTTTGGGACGATTGGGACTCATGGGTAAAGTACTAGTGTAATGGAGTAATGGGGAAGAACATCATTTATTACCCCCATATGTGCTAAATGTTTTAAAAGTACTCCAAGTTTTTCAATTATCTTAATTCGAGTCATTAGAATAGTTATTTGTAAAGTTATGTAAAAGTTCAAGTGTAAGAGGAATGCAATGCCCCTATGATGTATTATTTTGGATGGTAGGGCAAAAGTGTATGAAAAAAAAAAAAAAAAAAAAAAAAAAAATCGAAAAATCATGAAAAATACAAAAAAAAATGAGAAAAAGAAAAATAGAAAAAACATACGGACTACCATCCCGTTTCATTTTATTTTTATTTTATGTTTTTGTTATTTTGTTTTTAGCTTAAGATTGAGTCGAGTCTTGGCTTAGCAACATTGTATAGTACATGTAATTAATCAAGATCTTTAACTCGCCACTAGTAAAATACCCCTTATCCAACAAAACCGTGTTTATCATATCCCTACACCTAACGTTATAACCCATGTAAAAGCCCTCTTTGATAGTTTATCTTAGGTTCTTACGCCTAGTGGAGGAGGTTTTTGATCCTTTCCCAAGCCTATGGTAATCTATTTGCTATGACAGGTAGTGAGAGATATTATCCGTTTTCATTTATGAGATTTATTTTGATGACGCTTGAGAGATGTGAGTATCTAAACACTACTTGTGAGGTGCTAGTTTGTAATCTCCGTGCTTATTATGATTAAAGTGGAACGAATATTTGTTGTAATTACTTTTATGTTAGCATTAAATGACCCCTAACTTGTATTTTGATTAGAATAAAAGCGCATTTGCTTGAGGACAAGTAAATCTCAAGTGTAAGGGTATTTGAAGAAGCGAAAAGTGTACCGCTTTTAAGGGGTCATTTAAGCCCTAAATCGTATTTATTTGATCAAATATTGCCCTAAATCGTTCCTTTTGTCATTTTAGGTACTTTTGAGAAGAAATCTGGAAAAGGAAGCATTTTGGACGTTTTTGGAGCATAAAAGTGAAGAAAACGACAAAGTCTCAAAATCGGCTAAAAGTTACCTTTGACGGCGTCAGGATTATCCCCAGACGGCGTCATGGCTTGGCAAGAAAAAGGTGGATATGAAAATTACTCATGATAAGCCAGAGAAATTTGCATGGGAATTCTGACGGCGTCACCCTTTAATCTGATCAAGGTCGTCACGGCTTAATTTAAAGAGGGACGGCGTCACGCCTAATTCTGACGGCGTCAAGCCTTGATAAGCCAGAACGGATTTTGGAGAGCTAAAGAGGGACGGCGTCAAGAAGGCCATCCGGGAACCCTAAAAGGGAGCGGCGAGGTGACGGCGTCACACTCCATAACGTGACGCCGTCAGATCTGAAAGTCTATATATAGTTTTGCAATTTTTTGTCATTAGTGTGGAACTTATTGTGGAACTTTAGGTGTGAAAACCCTAAGACGATTTTAGCAGCTTTTTCAAGGCTTTTTGCCTTGAGATCTTCCATGTTACATTGAAGATAAGTTATCAATTAATTATTCAATATGTCTATGTGTTGTTTGATTCTATCTTGTTCTTGTCTTTTGTTTAACATGCTAGGCTAGGTTTTCTTTGTGTTTGCTTAGATCTAATGAAACCTAGCTATTGATTATTGGTTATTAGTGTGTTATTAGTTGTATTGGATGATTGTTCATCTATGTTAGGCTTAAGAAAACTGGCTAACTTCCTATTCGGTAACTTGCTTGAACGTCTTAAGAAACATGAACCAATGCGTACTAAAGGTTTTTATGGTTGTATTTAATGCACAAGCGAATTCTAGTGATCCCATGTTAGGAGCTTCCTAGCCGGCTCGACATAGGAGTGAAGTAGGAGCTTGTAGAGTTGGGGAAGTACGTACGCCACCCCACGATTGGTATTAAGGAATACACTCGTCATCCACGCAACTAATACACATTAATCAACCGGTAAAAGATAGTTAGGGAGTAAGGAAATCTAAGTAAACACATTTCTCTCCATATAAGTTTTACCACCTTTTCATTTTCTGTTATTTTATTTTATTTGCATTTGTAGTTATTTGGGTTAGTTGACTAGCAACTAATTCCGCCCACTCTTTCAAACCCGAGATTTTACTTGCTTTCATAAAATTATAAAAAAATATAAAAAGAATCTTCTCTCACCCTTAGACTTATTAGAGTAGTTTTTCATACCTAACGAACACTATTCCCTGTGGAGAATGATCAATCCCCCGTACTTACCACTACACTATACTACATCGGTCAGGTACACTGCCTGGTGGGGTTGTAAGCCTCTTGAGATCCCTCAAGAGGTAAAACCTGTTGTAAGGTTGCAAAACCACGCATCAAGTTTTTGGCGCCGTTGCCGGGGAATAGTTATTGTTTAGGTTGAATTTTTATTTTTATAGGTCTACTCACTAGATTCCTTTCTAGTGAGATTTTTATTTTCTTTTTCTAGGTCTTCTTTAGTCTATCTTTTTTTCTTCGTTTCTTTGTTCGTAACCATTACCATCCGACATCATGGAAGGTGGTAATATCCTCGATCCCAACAACCCGCCACAAACAACCACCACCTCCTAGAGCCCGTACTTTAGGAGAGTATTCCCGTCCTAGCCACCATGGCTATCGAAACACCATTGAGCTCACTCAAGGAGCCAATGTCACTCCCTTGCGATCCGACACCATCCGGTTGGTGCAAAGCGGATGCGCATTCCATGGACTTCGTTCTGAAGATCCTAATCAACATCTCAAGGACTTTCTCAAAATCGTTGATTCTATAGACCTTGATGTTGCCACTCGAGAGACGACCCGACTGCGTCTCTTTCAATTCTCTTTGCGGGACCAAGCTAGTCAATGGCTAGAGCGTCAACCCACAGGATCCATCACCTCTTGGGATGATCTCACCACTCGTTTCCTTGCTCAGTTTTTCCCACCGGGAAGAACTACCAAGCTAAGGAATGATATCTTGATGTTCCAACAACGTCAAAGCGAAACCCTCTACGAGGCATGGACTCGATTCAAGGACTTACTCCAAAAAGTCCCTCACCATGGCATAGAACTTTGGCTCCAAGTCCAAATCTTCTATGACCATATCAATCTCTCCACGAGGCAAACCATTGACCAATCGGCCGGTGGTAAGCTACGTGATCTAAGTGCGGAACAATCATGGGCTCTCCTAGAGGATCTTGCTCTTTATGACAACGAAAGTTGGAGTGATCCCCGTGATTTGAATAAAACGGTCAAGGCAATATCTTTGCCTTCAAACAATTCAAGCACTTCCGACCGTAGGATCATAGAACTTGAAGACCAAGTCAAGTTTCTCATGAAATCCTACGAGGCTCCTAAACCTTCAAGCCAAGTGAATAAAATCACTTCTTCATGTGAATTATGTAGCGGTCCCCACGACACTCGTGATTGCATGGAACTCCCCGAACAAGCTTTTGCGGACTACGCATCCTCCCGTACCGACGGAGCGGGAGACAAGTGGTACACTTTCAAACCCGAGCCAAACCCCTACGGTGATACATACAACCCCTCATGGAAAAATCACCCGAACCTTAGGTGGAAACAAAACCAAAACGCACAACAACCCAATTCTTCCAACCCACCTAATCGTTTCCAATCAAGCGGTTCCAACTCGAACCGTACTTTCAACAACAATCCTTCCGGCAATGGTAGTACCGATAACTTTGAAGGATTGATGTCTCGATTTATGACATCTCAAGAAGCTCGTTTAGCCAAGTTTGAAGCCGATTTCAAACAAAAACAAAGCGAGATGACCAATAAGATTGACACTTTGTTGAAAGCCCTCAATGACCGAGAAACGGGAGCACTCCCTAGCAACACGGTCAAGAACCCGAAACTAAACGTCAACGCTATTTCATCGGTTTCGTCCCCTAGTTCTTGTCCACAATATTATTCGGTCAATTCCATGAGCACGTGTTTCAAACAAACCCAAGTCGTTCAAAATGACCAAGAAGTTATGACATCCAAATTGATCAACAACATAGTTGAGACACCTCCCAATCAAAACCATGACAATGAATTCAAGGGGCTCCACCTTGAAAGTCCGGTTGTTGATGTGTTGGATGAGAAGAAGCTCAAGTTTGGCGAAAAAGGGACCGCCTTCGTTCAAAACAAGCTACCTAAGAAGTTAGATGATCCGGGCTTATTTGTTCTACCTTGCAAGATCGGTAATTCGGAGGCTTATGACACATTAGCCGATCTTGGATCAAGCCTTAACCTACTTCCGTTACCTCTCTACACCTCTCTAAAACTAGGAAAACTTGAAGAAACCGAGGTGATAATAGGCTTAGCGGATGGAAGTGTTGCTTACCCGGTTGGAGTAGTTAAGGACGTGTTAGTACACATAGGAAAACTAACCATTTTAGCCGATTTCCACGTCCTTGATATGGTTAGCGACCCTACATGCCCCTTGTTGATAGGTAGAGGATTTTTGGCGACCGCTAGTGCTATGATTGATTGTAAGGAATCCAAGATAGCGGTAGGAGAAGGAGATACTTGGTCAGTCTATGATGTTAAGAAACATGCCTATGATACTAGTGAGGAACCAACACCACATTGGTTAGAATCAAATAGGAGACCATCTAGATATGGACCTTGGATTGATAGAGACTTCATAGGACCCCAACGCCCATTTTACCTAGAAGAGGACTTTGTGAACCGAACACATGTGGTAGAACAACTCTTGGCTAGGGACACCGAATTGGATCCATTTGAAGACTCTCTAGTTTTTAGGAAGATGATTGATTTCCTAGGAGTTTTGCCAATTAACCTAGGAATGAATAAGTGGACTTGTGAGGAAGATGATCATAAGTGGAATTGGGACAAACCACCCAAAGATGGAGATGGGTCATGGCATATTAAGATGACATTGTATGACCCGGATGGAGAGAAGTTTGAAAAGATATATTGTACTAAGCGAACCAATAGGAAACTTCAATCCAAGCTTAACCCTAAAGACGTCCTCGATGACGAGCTCACTTATATAGGGTAGAGTGACTTTGAGTCTAGCTACAAGACTCGTTAATAAAGAAAAGCGCTTCTTGGGAGGCAACCCAAGCTTTATTTGCTTTGTGTGTTTATTTGTTTGTTTGTTTGTTTTTATTTGTTTCCGTATGTATGTTTAAATTTTATTATTATTGATTCATGTTCAAAACTAATTTGTGAAAATGCTTTATCTTGTTTTTATCTTCGTCTTAACTACATATAAAGGTATTTTGCAAAAGTTAAGTGTAAGGGAAATCTAAATCGGTTTATTAGAACACAAATGAACATGAATCATAATAATAATAAATTAACATACATATTAGTATTTGTTTGAGTCAAATGCTTGTATCGAGTCATAATGATGTTTTGCAGGATTTCCAGGAAGTAAGGTATAGTTTTTTCCAAAATTTTTCCGGAAACTTAACATGAGAATTCTGTCAGATCATTTCTGACGGCGTCAGGATTTACAACCTGACGGCGTCAGGTTTAATTTTCTGAAAATTTTTGAAAGTTTTGTTTTCATAAAAAGTTTTTATTAAATCTATAACTTATAATCTCCAGGAATCTGCAAAATTATCATTCCACAAGCATTATATCCTTATATATAGAGTTTATCCCGCCGATGTTATGCAGGTTTTCGTGTTTGTTTTCTCAGGTTTAACAGGTTATTTTGGACAAAGAAATGTTTGTTGGATCAAGCTTTTGGCGATGCATTAGTTATGGAGCTTCAACATTACTTTGGAAGAAGATCTAACCATGTTACTTCATTATCCACCGAGCGAATCAGGGGAGTATTTGATTTCATTCTTTTACTTTATGCTTTTACATCTTGTTATTTGAACATTGGGGACAATATTCATCTTAAGTGTAAGGGGGGGTAAAAGTACGATTAGAGAATGCTCTTACGCTTGATTTTTGTTTGTTTAATAGTAGATGTGTAATAAAACTGAGATAAATACCTGTTAGGGCAATTTTAGTGCCAAATTTAAAATTTTTTACAACATTTAGGAGTGAAACTTTGATCTTAATGAGCGTCTCACGGATAGGAGTTATATGACTAGCACAAAAACCGTACCACTAAAAAATTTTCCACCCCCAAATATGTGAGGTTCGCCCCTAGAATTGGTAGGAAAAGCATTTATGCTATGATGTGTGTACCGGTAGCACTTAGATTCTAGAACTTGCGTTAGGACCATTCCGAGGCCACAAGTGAGACTACATTCGTGTAGTTAGATTTACTACATGATAAGAGGCATTAGGATTAACCCATTGTTTTACACCTGTGTTTTTGTTATAATTACTTTGGCTACATTGGTCAAGTAATTCTCCCACACCTTTGCGTTGTACTCATTTTTAGTACACGATACCCCTAGTACACCCCTCAGAGCCTATCTTTTCGTTTCGACCTTTAAGCATTTTACTTAAAGGAAGAATTTGTTACACCCCACTTAAATGTACACCCAAATCGCCTTAGCCTACCTTGTATGCACTCATTTTTAGTGCATTATTGTGACAACATTTGTTTAAACCCAAGTTAATTATCTAGTTGATTACATGGTTGCTAAGTCGAGTCATATCCTTGTACATATTGTTTTGGGACGATTGGGACTCATGGGTAAAGTACTAGTGTAATGGAGTAATGGGGAAGAACATCATTTATTACCCCCATATGTGCTAAATGTTTTAAAAGTACTCCAAGTTTTTCAAATATCTTAATTCGAGTCATTAGAATAGTTATTTGTAAAGTTATGTAAAAGTTCAAGTGTAAGGGGAATGCAATGCCCCTATGATGTATTATTTTGGATGGTAGGGCAAAAGTGTATGAAAAAAAAAAAAAAATCGAAAAATCAAGAAAAATACAAAAAAAAATGAGAAAAAGAAAAATAGAAAAAACATACGGACTACCATCCCGTTTCATTTTATTTTTATTTTATGTTTTTGTTATTTTGTTTTTAGCTTAAGATTGAGTCGAGTCTTGGCTTAGCAACATTGTATAGTACATGTAATTAATCAAGATCTTTAACTCGCCACCAGTAAAATACCCCTTATCCAACAAAACCGTGTTTATCATATCCCTACACCTAACGTTATAACCCATGTAAAAGCCCTCTTTGATAGTTTATCTTAGGTGCTTACGCCTAGTGGAGGAGGTTTTCGATCCTTTCCCAAGCCTATGGTAATCTATTTGCTATGACAGGTAGTGAGAGATATTATCCGTTTTCATTTTTGAGATTTATTTTGATGACACTTGAGAGATGTGAGTATCTAAACACTACTTGTGAGGTGCTAGTTTGTAATCTCCGTGCTTATTATGATTAAAGTGGAACGAATATTTTTGTGTAATTACTTTTATGTTAGCATTAAATGACCCCTAACTTGTATTTTGATTAGAATAAAAGCGCATTTGCTTGAGGACAAGTAAATCTCAAGTGTAAGGGTATTTGATGAAGCGAAAAGTGTACCGCTTTTAAGAGGTCATTTAAGCCCTAAATCGTATTTATTTGATCAAATATTGCCCTAAATCATTCCTTTTGTCATTTTAGGTACTTTTGAGAAGAAATCTGGAAAAGGAAGCATTTTGGACGTTTTTGGAGCATAAAAGTGAAGAAAACGGCAAAGTCTCAAAATCGGCTAAAAGTTACCTTTGACGGCGTCAGGATTATCCCCAGACGGCGTCATGGCTTGGCAAGAAAAAGGTGGATATGAAAATTACTCATGATAAGCCAGAGAAATTTGCATGGGAATTCTGACGGCGTCACCCTTTAATCTGATCAAGGTCGTCACGGGTTAATTTAAAGAGGGACGGCGTCACGCCTAATTCTGACGGCGTCAAGCCTTGATAAGCCAGAACGGATTTTGGAGAGCTAAAGAGGGACGACGTCAAGAAGGCCATCCGGGAACCCTAAAAGCGGCGAGGTGACGGCGTCACACTCCATAACGTGACGCCGTCAGATCTGAAAGTCTATATATAGTTTTGCAATTTTTTGTCATTAGTGTGGAACTTATTGTGGAACTTTGGGTGTGAAAACCCTAAGACGATTTTAGCAGCTTTTTCAAGGCTTTTTGCCTTGAGATCTTCCATGTTACATTGAAGATAAGTTATCAATTAATCATTCAATATGTCTATGTGTTGTTTGATTCTATCTTGTTCTTGTCTTTTGTTTAACATGCTAGGCTAGGTTTTCTTTGTGTTTGCTTAGATCTAATGAAACCTAGCTATTGATTATTGGTTATTAGTGTGTTATTAGTTGTATTGGATGATTGTTCATCTATGTTAGGCTTAAGAAAACTGGCTAACTTCCTATTCGGTAACTTGCTTGAACGTCTTAAGAAACATGAACCAATGCGTACTAAAGGTTTTTATGGTTGTATTTAATGTACAAGCGAATTCTAGTGATCCCATGTTAGGAGCTTCCTAGCCGGCTCGACATAGGAGTGAAGTAGGAGCTTGTAGAGTTGGGGAAGTACGTACGCCACCCCACGATTGGTATTAAGGAATACACCCGTCATCCACGCAACTAATACACATTAATCAACCGGTAAAAGATAGTTAGGGAGTTAGGAAATCTAAGTAAACACATTTCTCTCCATATAAGTTTTACCACCTTTTCATTTTCTGTTATTTTATTTTATTTGCATTCATAGTTATTTGGGTTAGTTGACTAGCAACTAATTCCGCCCACTCTTTCAAACCCGAGATTTTACTTGCTTTCATAAAATTATAAAAAAATATAAAAAGAATCTTCTCTCACCCTTAGACTTATTAGAGTAGTTTTTCATACCTAACGAAGACTATTCCCTGTGGAGAACGATCAATCCCCCGTACTTACCACTACACTATACTACATCGGTCAGGTACACTGCCTGGTGGGGTTGTAAGCCTCTTGAGATCCCTCGAGAGGTAAAACCTGTTGTAAGGTTGCAAAACCACGCATCAGTTACGCTGTATATATGTCTCCAAGAGTTAGAAGAATTTCGTGATTTATAAAGTTACGACATAACCATTTGGGAGGTTACGGCGTAAAGTGGTGTACGAAGGTTCTATAGTCGTAACCTATCTCTAGGTTATGCCGTAGTTTCATCACTGAGGAAAAGATCATCCAAGATTCAAAGGTTACGGCGTAACTAACCCTATAGGTTACACCGTAACTAAGTCGAGGCTATAAATACAAGCCCTAATTCCGCTTTTTACATATCCTTTCAACACACAAAAACTAGAGGGCGATTTAGGGCTTCAAGAAGGACGTTATTCAGCAGCATACAAGCCATTTCCAAGGGAGAATTCACGCTTACAAATCATAAGTTTTAGTATTGCATATTACATTTGTGTATTTTATTCCATGTCTTCATTTATATTGTTAAACATTGAATTTGCTGCATGATTTAATATAATCGGCTAAACACCTTTGGTGTTAGCCTAATTATGAAATTTTTATTGCTACTATGTAATTTTCTAGTTTTTGTTTTGCTTTTATATGTATGCTTTTTTTGTTTATTCGCGACACCCTTGTTTCGGTAGTATGGATGCTTGGTAATATCTATGACACGGGAGAATTGACCATAGGATCCTAGTGAAATAGATTGCGAATAGTGGTAAGAATTGACCATAGGACGCCCACTATCTCGTGTGAGAATGGACCAAAGGATCGCTTACCAAGTGGAAGTATTAAGAAGTTAGGGGGGGAGTCTAAGTTCCGAAAGGCCGGGCTTCGTAGAATTAGTCTTAGATTGTAGCGGTACGTAATGACACTTCCATTTCGTAAACCTACGAACTCTTTGTAATCATTAGGTTACGTAATAGGACGTTATGGAAGATAGGACTAGATGAATTGACCAATTGAGTCTAGTGACTTAAACCCCCATATGAAGCGATAGAAAACACTACTTAGAAAACATAATCATGGCATAACAAGATTAGTAATTAGGCTAGCACGTTTCTCGTTAATGATATCTCATACACATTTATTTGCTTTTATTTTATTTCATTTCTTTAGTTTAATTAATCAAATTATAAAACCCCCCCTTAAAACCAGTGACAATTAGAACTTATATTAGATCCGCACGCATAGCTCTTGGGACGTCCTCGGCTTTACCGACAACTACACTATACACGACCGGGTACACTGCCCGTTAGTGCATTAGGTAGACCATAGGTAGACGAGAACTTATAAATATTAAAACCTGGTCAGAAATCATGCATCAAGTTTTTGGCGCCGTTGCCGGGGAGCTAATTAGGATTTTAATTTTAGTTTTGCTTTTATAGTTTTAGGCTTTTTATTTTGCTTTTTAAGATTTTTGTTTCTAGTTTTCTTTCTCCCTTCCTCTTTCTTAGTGTATTTCAGGAGATCATGGAGATGGAACCGGATATTGATAACATTACGATGAATGAATATTTGGAGTATGAGCGCGAAAAGAATAATACATTCATGAGCAATCTTCGATCAATGAGTGCTCTTGCAAGATTGCCCACTCCAAAACCTTCCTCTCAAACTCCGCAACCATACATCAAAGCCGGTTATGCATTTCCATGTCCGAAGATTGGGGGCATTTCTAGAAGGTATAAGGAGTCTTACTTTGATCCTTTTTGCCGTAAAGAAAAAGAAGCTTTGGAATATCCGGATTCGGACGAGGAGATTGAGATTGACAATTTTTGGAAGGAATTCATGTCTAAGGAGGCTACTACTAGATCGTCTCCTCCAGAACCCGTCGTTCGATTTCCTCGACCATACATTGATTTTGTATCTCCTGCAGAGTATGATGAAGTGGACATTGAAAACATGACCATTTAAGAATATGAATTATACATGGCCAAGCAATGTCAAGGGAATAATCACATTCGCGATTTTAGTTCCAACTTTAGTGATTATTTTCAAAACACACCTGATCCTCAACTTGAAGATAGAGAATTGATGATAGCAAGAGGGTTGGATGAATTGTTCAGAATTGGAGCTGAAAACCTTCAAAGAATGAAACAAGAGGAGATTCATAATGGGTGTGATAATGAAGAATTTGGGGATGTAAACCATGAAAGTAAGGACCTTCTTAACTTTCCTATTTCTCCATTTACTAATATTGTTGCTAGTGTTTGTGAACAAGATATAGATAAGGTCGATATCGACACTACAAAGGAGAAAGAGGAAGTCTAGGAGGAATGTGATTAATGGGTTATGGATGATTTTTGGGATATCACAGTTGAAGACATAGAAAGGCTTAGGAAATTACTAACGCCTACCGTGCAAGAAGAATCTTACCCAAAGCCGGTGATGCAACCGTACCTGCCGCCGGTTACATATCCTAATCAATTAAAGGATGTGAGGAATGAAGAAACAAGCAAGGATCAACCAAAGAAGATAGAAGCAAGGAGCTTACATGATGAAGATGCAATTCCACAAACTCATATGGAATCAACTACAATACAAAATAGTATCACTTCTAACCCTTTTTTTAATTTTAATACTAATGATCTTGCTAGTGTTCCTATACAGGTTGCTAAAACTATCGACGACGAGGTGCAAACCATAACCTCACATGTCATACACATCACACCTCCCGATGATGGTTATGTAGCACCAGCTACCGAACCACTTTTGGTTGAGCCTGCGAAGGAAATAGTAGATGAAATCTTGAACACTACCGTGGCATGGAGGCCAATAATTTAACCACAACACGGAGTATTCAAATCATCCAAGGCATCAACCAACCGGGTAAGGTAAAGAGGGAAATGACATCTTCTTTAAGGTATGACTATAAATCATCATTTCCCTATTGCATAGCAAATTCACACCCTCACGGTGTTTATTGTTATTTTCACCCACACTTGATTTCAAGTGAGAGGATGAACACCCTTTTACTTAGTAAATAAGGGCGGAGTCAAGCTCGTGACTCGAACAAAAAAAAGCGCTTCGTGGGAGGAACCCCGTGCCTATCTTTTTATTTTTATTTTCATTTTAGCTTTAGATTTTATATGATTTTATGCTTGGTATGTTTGTGCATCATTTTTGCAGGTTTCTACAATGAAGAAATGCAGGAGAATTGCTGGAAGGACCGCTTAATGGGTTGGTCTTATCTAACACTACTTGGGGCTTTAAAATTCCATTAGAAAGCTTAAAGTGAAGTTCATAAATAAGGAAGGACTCTATTAAACAAGATCATGTATTGTAAAGAGGGAAAAGAGGCACCAAGGACTTGTATTATAGACCAAGTTTTGCAAATAGGCTTTTGGTTTAGAATTAGTTCAAAATTCAAAATTTAAATTCAAATAACTTAAGTGTTATAATCTTATTAATTCCATAATTAACTTATAACTAATTACATTGATTCATCTAAGTTAAACACTTTGCATATTTACTAAACAATTAACCCACTAGAGGAAAGTGTTTTAACAAAATACTTGAAGTGAGCTTCACTTATTTGTTCAAAAGGGAGTAAACTCATTTAGCAATTAGTTAAGTCAAAAATAAGATCTATCAATTATACTCATTTGTTTACATTCATTTGATCATTTTATAAAAACATAAACATCCAAGTGTTGAACTTGTTTTATAAAATGTTTTGAGTTGGGCTTTATAAAAGGTTGTGAGTTGGGTTTTATTAAACAGGACTAGACATTTTGACACAATCTCTCCAAGTCCTAAACCACTTATGATATTACGAAACATCTTAAATGTCATATATGAACCTGTATTGAAAGAACAAATGTTGTCGGGGTTATAGGTGGTCGATTTTGAAAAACCTAACGTGTGAAGACAGAGTATAGAGCACTGGCGCACGGTTCCAGCCTGCTGGACGTGTTGTCTTCGTTTGCTTTCGTTTTGAGCGATCGCTAACGATTTTAAATGTCTCATAATATATAATCATCATTAAAACTTGAAAATATATGTACATATTTGCACAACAAATAAGATTCGTCTTATCGATTAGCAATTTGTTTTTACTCCATTGTCTTATATCAGCCCTAAGTGTCTTGATTTTGTTCTTTAAGATAATGTCTATTGTTTCATTATAAGTACCCGAACACCATGAGAAGTGAACCAAGACATCTAAACCGTCACAGTTACTCCAAAGGTCAAATATTCTAAAGGGTGAAAATCATCAAATAGTAATCAAGTTTGAGATCTGTTCCAATTTGGTACCTCAAACTTTACATCAACCATAAAAACCATTAAAGTTTCAAAACTGTTTCATTCTTATGTAATTTTTATGTTGGAGTGACCTAAATAGAACACTTCTCAAACTTAGACGGAGGGATTATTATTTTGCGGTTATTGTTTATGTTTAGTCATGCATTAATGGGTTGTACATAAAGTTGGTTGGAATTAGTTAAATTCAAGGGGTGGGTATTTAAAATTAATGTACAACATGTTAATGCATAGATGGATACTTTAAGCACACTAATTTTAGAAAATCACATAAGAATGAAACAGTTTTAAAACTTTGATGTTTTTTATGATTAGTATAAAGTTTGAGGTATTAAATTAGAACACTCATAAAACTTGGTTACAAATAGGTGACATATTCCCTATTCTAAAAGGTCATGGACCAGAATCACGATTGCATTTCTTCAAGCAAAAATTACTGTACTACCCCTGCCACAACAGTGGTGTCTGGCAGTGCCCAACATTTTCCACCTTTACAAATCTACCCAAGGATCTCGTGTAAGTATATACCCGACATTACCCGACATTACGTGACACCTTCTGATTGGACGAAGAGAAATTAAAAAATAGCTAATGTCGCGTACATAGGTATACGACGCTACCCGACATCAACAATTGATAAAAGTGTGTAACTTTGTGAAAATTAAAAAAGTTACAAAAATCACCCTTTAACTTTTTGATAATTACAAATTTTTTATATAACAAACTTTATTCGTCAAATATTTAGTAAATATCTATCGAATTCTTTAATGAAAAAATATCGTTGCGAAAAGCTCTACATTACGAACAAAACAAGGCCAAAATTAACAAGCTTTTGACGTACGTACGATTTTATAAAAAAATATTGAAGTTTGATATAAATACATTTAAAAAAAAAAAAAAAAAAAAAAAAAAAAAAAAAAAAAAAACAAAACAACAACAACAACAACAACTTTCTAAACACACTCTTACACCATAGGGGCCAAAGACGTACAAAATTCTATAAAATAGGAATATCATTTAGAAATAAAAACGTAAAATTTATAAACTAAAAACGGTATCCTTTTTAATCATATAACAAAAAATGGCAACTTTTTTTTTTATATAAACCCAAAAAAAAAAATTATTCATAAATTAACATTACATATGAAATATAAAACGTAAATGTATGAAATAAAAATATAAACATTCATAAACTTTTTATAAGCTCTTTATAGAACTAGGCATGACTAGCTCTCGGTTGAAACGTACGAAATAAAAACGTAAACATTCATAAACTTTTTATTTCGTACATTTACGTTTTACATTTTCTATGTAATGTTTTAGTTTATGAATAAAAATTTTAATTTTATATAAAAAAAAAAAGGTTAGCGTTTTTAGTTTTATGAATAAAATGATTCCATTTTTAATTTATAAATGTTTATGTTTTTATTTTCAAATGATATTCCTGTTTCATAAAATTGTACGTCTTTGGCTCCTGTGGTTTAATAGTGTGTTTTAAAAGGTTTTTTTTTTTTTTAAATATATATTTTTATCAAATTTCAACATTTTTTATAAAATCGTACGTACATCAAAAGCATATTAATATTCGGCTTGTTTTGTTCGTAATTTAGAGCTCTTCGCAACGATATTTTTTTCATTAAAGAATTCGATAGATATTTACTAAATATTTGACGAATAAAGTTTGTTATATAAAAAAGTTGTAATTATCAAAAAGTTAAAGGGTGGTTTTTGTAATTTTTTTAATTTTCACAAAGTTACACACTTTTATCAATTGTTGATGTCGGGTAGTGTCGTGTACCTACTTACCGACATTAGCTATTTTTATTTTTTATTTTTTATTTTTTGTTTTCTCTTCGTTCAATCAGAAGGTGCCACGTAATGTCGGGTATAAGAATACACAACATCCTTGGGTAGATTTGTAAAGGTGAAAAATGTTGAACACTACTAAACACCATTGTTGTGGCAGGGGTAGTACATTAATTTTTGCTTTCTTCAATAAAATGGGACAATGGTCTGTTATAGTCCGACAAAGAGTAGTAACAGTCTTGTCTGGCCAATAATTACCAAAGTTGCTAGATGTAAGAAACGGATCACGTTTACTCATATTATCCCCATTCTTACTAAACCTTGGTAATCAACGACAACCCATTTGAAATTCTTAAAGGCCATCCTTGCAATGAAACCAAAAAGGCATAGGCTTTTCTCGCATTGAACGCACATCCCACCCTTTCAGAGCTATACCTAACTGCATTAAGATCTCCAAACATAATTCAAACCCCCTTACCTAGAAGCCATAGAGGCAGAAAGCTCATTCCACAAGTTTTCTTTTTCACAGTCAGGTTGAGGACCAATTTCCATAAGCTCCAAAGAAAGAAGTTTCGACATATGTCCCCTCTTTCAAGAAAATATATGGGTTCCACCTAAGAATGATACCACCAGAGGCTCCTACAGACCCATTAGCAACAAATTCAACATTAGCTAACCTGCATAAAAAAATGAACAAGAACATGATCAGTTTGCTCCATTTTCGTATCTTGAATACCTACAACATTTAGATTCTCCTGAGGAATAACATCTCTAATCCAATTTTGCTTAAAATCCATCCCCATACCATTGCAATTACTAGACAAAATATTCATAAGACAAAACAAACACCAATAAAAGAAAACGATTATTACACGAATAACCCGGTTTTTTTTTTTTTTTTTTTTCTCAATTTCTGCTCTCATTTTTTACTAAGAAACATGACTACGTGAATTCTCCAAATTGACGGAATGATTCAAATTAGTGGAGATGACTTGTCGACCACCAATCCCTTTAAAACCTTCATATTTTTTCTGACTTAATACTATGTGATGATGTACCCTCGGAACGGGTCGAAGGGCTCCCCTTCGAGCCTGTACGAAGCCTTCTCTTCGAAGGCCCATGTCAATCTCCTAAAACATTTCATTGGCGTAAAACCATTCATCTATAAAGTGGTTACCAAGTGGGAATCCGCCAATCGAAGCCCTAAGCCCTTCGGGGTATTTCCTTCAATGGAACTAGAGCGGAGAACCGTCTTGACCTGGTCACACCCACGTTCCCTCTTCCCTTAGGCTTTCCCGCCAAGGATGAGATCGTGGGTCACAAAGCCCTAGCGATTACCACAAATCATGAGACGCCCCAATGATCTCCGAATTATGTGCAAGTGCTCTCTAAGGCCTATTTATCCCCTATAAATAGCTTAGTCGGGCAAGAACCATGGTATGCTAACTCGACTCTCTCAATTTACTACCAACTTACCATAACATATACTTATTCGCACGCCGGAGGTGGTTCGCAGGGTCCAACCCCTACGCAATCACTTAACGTAGTGTCTTAGTATTTCTTATTTCAGGTTAAGAACAAGCTTGGCGCAACCTCAACACCTCATATATCCTTTGATCATCATCGAAGGCCTAGTCGTGCAATTTATTGTACAATCAGTGGCGCCATCCATGGGACCACTACAATTGGTCTCGTTATTTCCAAGCTTATAACCAACCAACTACTTTCACTATATATCCGGCATGGATCAAGAGAGAGAAGATACTCCCCCTCCGGGTTTCTCGACCTTGGCGCCAATACCAATTAACGACTCCAACAACCTTCCCCCAATAACCTCTTCTACGTTCACTACACGTTCTCACCCAGAAATAACAGCCAACCATCATGCTTCGACATCAGCTAATCTGGAACCTGTTATTAGCCC